>BLKR01000080.1:19856-471854 GCA_011170035.1 Teleogryllus occipitalis | reverse complement strand
ATTCAATCAAATTTCTGGAACGTGTTCTGCATTGCATCTTCACTTTATTTTTTTATTTATTTATTTTTACTTATTTTACGTCAAAAAACAGTTAAAAACTGCGCATAACGTGCTATGGGGAAAAGTGAATTGTGTGCACATTTTCAAAATTCTGTGATCCCTACACTGAGTCATATACTATTTAAATTTTGAATTTTGAATTAAAAAAAAAAAAGCTCCCATGAAATAAAATCTATTTTCAAGGATAAAAAAGCAATAAATTTAGGCTCTTATCCATGTTGTCCTTCGGAATAATACTTCCTGCCGCGACAACATGGAAACAATAATTTGAATAATTTTATTTCCCACTGAATTCTAGAAGACGTGCACAGAAAATGAAGTTACATTTATGTCCAGAAGCAAAACAAGGAGCCATCTCAGCATTTGCTCAATGGATCAGGGAAACTGGACGAAAAATCTGATGGAGATGGGAGTCATTCACCCAGAATACAATACTTGTTACATATTGTTTAGAATTATAAAGTCCAATGGAAAATAATACATTAAGTATCACAGTTAAAATTAATGTTACTTTCCTTGTGATGCTCAGTATAGAATCTAATTGTATAGAAACAGTTATGCAGCAGAAACGATTTCACTTGGGATTTAAACTTTTCTATTGAATTTAATCGTTTAATGACATCTGGCAAAGTGTTGTAAAATAATGTACATGTATTGTATGTGAATTTTTTGTAATGAGCTGTTGATACTGTCACCTGATAAATATGATTGTTAACTGCTGCTAACGGAGCTGATATCGCGCGTTTACTTTAACGGAAAGTTAACACGTGTTAAAGTTTGGTGAAACATATTTTGTCTAACAGACCGTTAAAATCTCCTAACGTCTAGTTAGCGTGTTGGTGAAACCGGCCCTTAGTTTTTAAATTTAAGCTTAATTGCCACATATAATTTATTTTTTAAGTGATTATAAATCAAGATCTGGTGGTTAAAAGCCTAATGTTGTAATTCTATGGCCATAGAAAAGTGTAGAAAATGCTATGTGATGGTACAACTAGCTGTAAACAGCAATTATTTGGTGACTAATCAAAATTCATAATTTATGACTTAAAATTTTGGCATTTAAAAATAGGTTTATGCTCATTGTAAAGAAACCAGCCATAGAAATGACTTCTACAAACAAAATCCCAAATTTAGAGCATTTTGGGGATTGATTGGTACGTTGGTCTGCCTTTAAAAAGGTTGACAACGCTGTTTTTAAGGCAAAAGAAAAAATTATTTTCATGTACATGCTAAGTTTCCACTGGCTCCCGCTAGAGTGCACTGAACACTAGGTGCTCTGGTTGTAAACGCCTGTGTATATGCAATCTGCCAGGTATACATGTTTGGCATTTTGCCAAGTTATAAGGCGCTATAGGTTACTCCTTGAAAGAAAATGAACATACAACCCTTTCGTAATCGATTGGTACTGCGTCACGCCCCAGTGACCTCTGTTATCGCCCCCCCCCACCCCTCTGGAGAAGCTATATAAGGGCTCTCCGCCCGGCATTACTTGCCACCCAGCCACGAACGTCAGCCACAACTTCTTGCCTGCATTGGCTGCGCCTCGGTCTTATGCCGGTAGGGGTTTTCTTTCGTGTTTCTTTTACAGGACTCCATTGTAAGATTTAATTTTTGGAAGTGACTTAATACGCCACATTGTGATGGAATTGGATTGGTTAATTTATGTATGATGTGTGAATGTTTAAGCTTGTTGTGATTTAATTTCGCCTTCTTTTACAGTGCCATTTTTTGATATGTTTATGATGCAAATGCACATTGTGTAGGAACTCGCGTCGAGCCTGATAAGCGGCGTTTTCCACACCGAGCTGCGTAGGGCGTAATGGCGGCGCAGTCTCATATGTTAATGTGATGGTTCTGCATATTCTAATGTATGTTTGATTGAATGTTGCAGTGAGCGGCTTCAAGTCTTGAGTAAGAAGATTTTTCGCATTGGACCTCTGGAGCATCAACAAGACGAAGAAAGGACCCGTATGGCAGTTGGAAACCGTGGCCTAATTGAGTACTTCGTATTTTGGGCCCGTGAGCGGCGAAACAAGGTCGCTCTTGTATCAAGCCGCAGTTGGCACTTCAGGTGTTCAAACGGCTTTTGCAAAAAGTGGCACTGTGACTGGTATTCTTGGTAAAAGGCGTAAATTCTATTAATGTAATCAATCCAATTCCATCATCTACGTTAAAATGTTTGTGGCAATGTTGAAGTCCTTGTTTCAGTTTTTCAAATGTTTTAATATGTAAGTTAGATAAATTCTATTCATTGCAGCTTATAATTCGCACTTTGTGTATTATTTTGTAAAGAAAGGCTTCCGAAATCGGGGCTTTTGTCATGTTGTAAATTCACGTCAGCCGTTTGAGATCCTAAAGTGAATTAATTGGTAAAATCAGACTTGACATAGTAATTCTGCGTAAAAACGTTTCCAAAGGCATTTGTTTGTCTTCAATTTTTTCTAAATTCTTGTCAAAATTGTTTATAATTGTAACTCTGCATTGTTCCTTTCAGCCAATACTTGTGCAACAAGAGGAATTTACTATTGTTAAAATTGTGGTTATGTAATTTGTTCCTATGTTTTGCAATAAATGTATGTTATCAAGTGAAGTTGGATTGCATATCTACAGCTTAGATCCCATAGTTTGAAACTCGCTTGGAAATTCCTGAATCATGTGCATTTTCTCCTTAGAAAATAGCACCTTCACGAAAGTTTGATGCCTAGGAAGTTTTGTGTTAATTCCGATTCCCTTCATTAGGATCATACACAGTCATAACTTCCTTTGTAAGTTGATTCGCTGTTTAATACAGCTGGCGACCGTAATAAGTTAAATATTTTTCGAATTATCGCCCTTTGTTCATAACAGTATTATTAGGTTTGATTGTTTGAGCGAAGTGTTCTGCTAGTGCTTCTGCCTTGGCTTGTGGAGCATATTTTATACCTTGTGCCGTGTTGACGGGTGGCATGGTTATATTTTTTGTTTAGAAGACATTTTGAGAAGTGCCAAAGTGACTAATTTGAAGTATGTAGTGATTCTATTTTGGTGTTCAAGGATTGTTGGGTGTGTAAATTTATTGCTTTTTTTATTATGATTAAGGAGATTTAACTCTTTTTCCAGTTGTGGAATTCTATTTTTGCTCAATAGCCTTTAGTTTTATTACGTGTGTTGATTATTTCTATATTTCTTTGGGTAGTTTTGGTTTTCTCTGAATGAGAAAATATGTGGGTTTGTTGTCTTGCAAGTGCTTTATTGTGTTTGTTACTATTTCGTTTATCTGCATTACAGACTTTTCTATTTCTAGGGGAGAGTTTAATGTTTTGAATGGTGGTGTCTTGGCTCTATTTTCTTGAATGATTCCCAATTTGTTTTGGGTGTTTAGTTTCTGAGTTGGATCATGTGGGGGAGGTATGATTTTTAGTGATTATTAATACTGGAAGATGGTCTGAATCCATCTCAAATACTGGGGTTGAATGATAAGCTGTACTTGTGTTAGTAATTGTTATATCTAATATATCTGGATGTTTGTTGCTGTCGTGTGGGAAATGGGTTGGTTCGTATGGCGTAAGTGTAGTCAAGTACTATTTTAAGTAGTTGAGAGCCTGCATTGTTGGAAACTCTGCAACCACAGTTAGTATTTTTTTGCATTTAAGTCGCCTAGTAGTATTATCGGGGTATTCTGTTGAAGAAGGGAAATTATATTGGTATTTTTCATTTTAATATGGGGTGGTTTGTATGCTGATATTATGGTTGTGATTCTATTATTTTATAGGGATTTTAATAGCAATGGTTTTCTAGCCATGGAGTGTGAGGTGTGTCAGATTGCATGTACGGAATTGATTTTTCGACGAGTATGAAAACTCCTCCCTCTTTTTGATCTACTGTCTTTTATTATTACATTGTATCCTGATAGATTAAATATCTTGTCTGGACTGATGTGCGTTTCGGTGATGCATGCCATTTCTTTATGTTTTAAGCAGTATTTTAGTTCAATTTTTTGTTTGAGATGTTATTAGCATTCCAGTTTAGTATGATTAATTCTTTATTACACTATTCTGGCATTATTGTTATTAAAGTAAGATGTGATTGAATTTTGAATATTGTGTATTATGGTTGGAATGATACTATTTATCATGCCCATTAAGTAATTTGTAATGTTGTTGACTATAGTGTGCATTATTGAGTTTGTGTTATTATTTACATTTTGGTGTGTGTTTTGAGTGCTTTGCTGGTTTGTGTTGGGTTTTCTTGACATGTAAAGCCTGATATAGCTCGATTATATCGAAGATTAGGAAAATTGCAATTTGTGAGTATAGGGGTGGAAGTATTATTTGAATTTTCCTGGGGGACAGTTGTTTTAGAGTTGCTTTTGTTGGTCTCCGAAATTTTTTTAAAAATAATTACTTCCTTCGGACCGAATGTCCGCACGGTGCGGGCCCTTGCAGTTGTGGCATGTTGGTGTTAAGTTTTTCTGTGGGCATTTTACCGTGTAATGGTCTTTTGCACAGAATGCACATACGATTTCATTGTTACGTTATTTCTTGTATGGCCGAAATCCAGACACCTCAAACATTGTATTGGCACATTTGTTTTAAGTCTTTTTTTCAGTTTCGACACAAAGATTACATATTGCATTAATTTTTAACACTTCCTTAATACTTTGATGTCCGTCGAACTCTGCTGCAATAACCGGAATGGGAATATTGTCTTTGTATAATCTTGTGACACTGATCAGTGAAGGATATTTTGGATACAAATCTTCGTATACATCTTTCTGAGTTACTGAATGGTGAATGTTTTTCAAAACTACTGAGAATTTGTTTAAGGGATCCTTATAAGTGTGGAATTGTCTGTTTGTGCCTTACAGATATTTAATGGCCTTTCTAAAAGTCCACTATGAACTTGAAAGATAGCTTAATTTTATTGTTAACCATGTCAGAGATGAATTACGTGGTAATTTGCTTTGTAATCTCTTTGTTGAAATGATTAATGTTCGGAATGTCTTTCACAAATATGGGGGAAATTTTTATGTTCTCGGCTTCGTGTGTTTCTTCGTCGTTCAGGTAATCTTTTGTCTTGGTCACTCCATATGCTAACAGGTACATTATATTCACTGCTACTGGATTTTTTTTTGATGGGCTGCCTAGGGGGATACTGTCACCGTGGCCTATTTTTACTGTTACTGGTCGTATCACTGCCGTTGATGTTGGAAGGGTCGTGGCTTGCTTGGCCGCGAGGCAGGCCGCTGGCCGCGTTGGCATGACTGACCTTACTGGAGCCTTGTGTTGGATCGGCGGCTGGAGTACCGTTTCCATGATCGAGGTTTGTTGCCTGCAGGTTCTGGCTGGGTCCATTGATGTGATTGAAGGAGCTGCCTGATGAATCTGCGAGGATGTGTTGATCCCTGAGTTGCTCGTAGATGATTTCCATATTGGCTGTGTTGTACAGGGGCGCCATGGCTCTCCCCGACCTAGGTCAGGGCTTGGTGGTTGAAAACTGCTATTAATATTGAAAAATTAATAGCACGACTTTAGCTCGGTTCACTGCACTTGTTGTTTAATACTAACGTTTAATTATCTCTACGATACACAAACTTTGTCACTGATACGGAGTCAACTGCACTGAGTCGAATTGAAACGTTCTGAGCTGTGCGGAGTACGATGTGAACTGGTCGCTGGCTCAGCGTGGAATGACAACACGAGTCACGCTTAAATTA
Source organism: Teleogryllus occipitalis (assembly GCA_011170035.1). Lineage (NCBI taxonomy): Eukaryota > Metazoa > Arthropoda > Insecta > Orthoptera > Gryllidae > Teleogryllus > Teleogryllus occipitalis. Next base: position 466,099 of record BLKR01000080.1, on the reverse strand, counting down.
AATTAGAATATACATTGGATTGGTGAGCCACATAAAATGCTACCGAGGGTCAGATGTAACCCGCGGGGCGTAGTTTCGAGACCCCTGTTTTAGAAATTTCAGAATGTTCTACTTAAATTGAGTGGAAGCGCTAAGGATATTTCTAAGCATTGCACGTAAATGTGTGAACTGACGGATTTGAGGTGCATATTGCACTCCTTTATCGCTCATGACTGTGCGATCGCGCTCGACCTCGCCAGCCTGCCTTCAGAATTACAATGCACTTTGAGTTCGTAAATGACATATGTTACCTCCCGAGTGTACAACAGAGCTTTGAAATTTGGAAATCGCACAAAGTTCCTGTGACACACAGGCTGCAACTAAATGTGATAATAGCAATAAAAAGGAAAAAGCTACGTAAATCTACGCTTCTGAGACCAAAAAGGTGAACGAATTATTTATTCCCAATATTACGAGGAACTAGCGTACTTGTGCGAGAACTCTCGCATGTTAAACCCAACCGTCTACCCTATTTTTCTATTTCCATTGTGATATATTTATAAAAGTTCAATTGATTGAAATTTATTATTAATTTATTTAATTATTAAGTTTCCTGCCAATCTGAAGCATGTGTTCGACCTACAACCTTATCTGTTGCATGTTGACGTGTGATTCTATACAGAACCCCGATTCCTGGAAGTTCTCTTAATTGGAGTCAATTATTAGATTGATGGCAACTACTATGAATTATCAGTCCTTTTACAATAATACAAATTTAATATTTATTCTTATTTGTATATGGCAGTACTGTCAAATTTATGCGAATTTCTTTTCACTTTAAACATTAAAACACCATATGGGTTTGATTATAGTTCGTAAGCTTACGATCATAATTTTGTTCGTAATCTTCATTGTTGACTTCTCGGCAGGCTGGCAGAATGAAGTCCGCGGAATCCTTGGTGAACCAATTTTCGTGTTCTTTCCAAAATAAAAATGTTTCAGAATATCTTCAACGATTGCTTTAATTAGATTAATATTCCCACAAATCTAACATGCGGTCGCGACTTTCCCTATCTGTGTTGCGTATGAAACACCTACTCGCGACTGACTATATTCATCTGTTTATTGGAAAATTTTTCCATCTACCAATCTACCGTGATGTATCTCTCCTCGAAAATGGAAGTCTATTTAATTTCAACTTCCACCACTATATTAATCAAAATTCCCAATTACCCTTTAATATCACCATTTACACGAGACCAAGCTATCAAAATTTCAACTAAACAAATTCCCGGTTTAGTATAATCTACATAAAAAACAGTATATGTTGAAAACTCGATCACACCTTACTAACCGCTAACGTGTGCTTGCTACGAAATCTTTCTAGAGAATGAATCCATGCCTCATTCCTGACGACCACGACCTTCCAATGCCCTCTTCATATTTCTGGTCATCATGTGTTCGGGGCCGTGTCCATTTGTATCACGATCTGACATCAAGCATGGAATATTAACCCTTGTTGATCCGTTGTCCTAGCAACGCGTAATCATTGACTGTAAAACAAATGCCATAGTTCAACAATAAATGTTAATTTTATCATTAAAAATTAACTCCCAGGTTCTTGGGTTATCACACCATAGTATACCTGTAATAAATCTTTTTCTTTAAGACCCTGTTATCCTCCTTCCCTTGTTCTAGGTATCTCTCTGTAATTGATCACAATACAATACACCCTTGACAATACAAACTATTCTTATTAAACGTTATTACTGAGCAGAGAGGTACACCCGTGTAATTCAATCGCTTAGAATATCAAGTAATTAGTATAATTTCATATACAGTTGCAGTTTCCACAGGCTCCGGACAGGTTGGGTAGAAACGAGAAGCGTCTAACCAACAAAAATGTAATAGAATGTTCAAGAAGATCTCATCCTCTAGAATACAGTGAGAGAAACGTATAGTTGGGGTCTTTGGCCTCAGTATTTTAGGTTCTAAGTCCCTACAACGCTCTGTTTAGGAGTTATTTAACGATATAGATTTAATTCGGCAGAGTGTTGTGGGTTACATTTGACATGAATATTTAGATGCGTTTTTTAAAAAATCCTTCATATTTTTAAAGTCAAAAAGCAATTCGTCACGACTCCGTGAAATTCTCTTTCTTTAGAGACCTCATTTATAAAGATGGTGGCCTGTAAGAGCCACAAAAGATATGTATACTACTGAAATAATATAGGTGGCGATAAGCTTGTGTGTTTCCACTAGAATTGTCTCGCTGTGTATTGTACAAAATGCGTACTGTAACAAGGCAAGAAAGTAAATTAATGTCAACAATTTTGAATCTAGTTATTGGAATATATTTTTCGTGTAACAAGTGAAATAATGTGAAATTTAAAATTAATTGTCCATTGAATTAATTTAAAAGTTAAATTTGTTCGAAAAACTGTTACCCCGATCGGGAATCGAACAGTTGCAGCTATGCAGCTAATCTACTATTAAGCCACTGACAAGACCAATTTTTCGAACAGTTTCATAGACCTTATTTACAGCCCGTTATATGATATTCAAATGTCACCTCCTCCTCGCCTTTTTGGAGAGGCTATTTCGTCGGGAAAATGTTCAGCATAGTAAATGGATTAATAATGTGACCTTGTTATTGTGACACTGGTGTATTTTAATAACTGAATCGATACAAAGGAGTGCCACGTCGACTGGGAATCAAACCTGGATCTCCTGGTTTACGACCAATTGATCTAACCACTGATTTACCGAGGCGACCAGTGGATTCATAGGATTCATAGGTTATGATATTAATTTATGCATTTTAATTTAATTAATTTTTAAAATGTTTTGCAATGTAACGGAGGTTGTAATAAGGATTTAGAATGGTAATTTGTAAAAAGTTTATAGAATTAATACCTCAAAAAGACAAACATTAAAATCAGTATTAACTATTTTACAAATAATTATAAAGATTTCGTATACTATATTACAAAGAAGCTCTTATAAGAAAACAATTGTTTATACTTTTATGTTATTATGTTACATACAAGTTATTTTATCAAAGTTAGTGTTGATACTCGTAGAACTACATGGTGACTAGGATGTCAGGTAATTGACTCCAGCAGTAACTTTGCTTGACTGACCATCTCTGTCACCAAATGGGTAGTTTTTCCCAGCAAGGCGTGCAGAGAAGATGTGGTGTTGAGTGATAGGGATACTACTGCAAACCAAGTGACGGGATTTGGTGCAAATAAATTTGGAGTTCGTTAGAGAGGTAAGGGACACAATAATGAAAACTTGTTGTTGAGCTATCGTAGCCTCGATTCACCGGCTGCGTGAGATAACGAAGTAAAGGTGCCATGTCGTTAGAAAAGTGAATACATAACCCGCAGTATTTGAGCAAGAAAAGAGCTCCATAAACTTCTCTCAGCAGCTGTTCCAGTTCGTTATAATTATGTTCGAGTAACTTCTGGTTCATCTCGCATGCAGGAATTGTCAATGATGGCACTATATAGCGACAATGTAGACTATTGAAGAATCCAGAAATGTATTTGTTATTGAATTGTACAAGAAATCATAACCTTCCAGATCTTGATTCTATTTTGCTAGCTGAGTGTCTAGCAACTATTTATACTCGATAAATTATAGCCTAAAATAATCTTCACGGTTAAAGTAGAGAACATTGTACGTCCGTCGAGAACCGAGTGGAGAAGGGGGATTAGGAAAAATGGAATGGTTAGGGGCTGGTGATGAGGGGAATATGGGGAGGGGGGTGTCTCTTTACGTCATCCCTCTAAAATTACGCTGAGCGCTCAGGAAGAAATGAATAAAACTTTTCAATGAGGAATTTTTAGGTGAAGAGTTTGGAGACACCCTCATGGAACTTTGTTTTTTTCTTCCTCTGTTGAAGGCACCTACGAACATATTTCACCAGGAAGCTGTCGAAAAACTGGTCAGCGGCGCGGTTCCAAGAAAGACTTCACTTCATTGCGTTTCAAGTGCCTTCTATGTAGTTTGTGTGCTTTCTTGTATCAGGGTCTTTAAAATAGAGTAGTTGTCAGCGAAATGTCGAAAACCCTCGCAGTCTAGAAAGTGAGGGTGAAATCTAGAACATGGAACTACTTAAAGAAGTCGTTTAAACTTGCACTTTGCGCCGCTTCGGCGAGAGGAAAATCCATGGTGGAAAGGAGGAGGGGTGATTAGGGGTTCATGAGGGAAATATTTCTGTGTGGATGGGCAGTGAGCAACGCACGTAACTTGGAGCTTAACCTAAGCAAAGTGTGGGCGGTTTCCTCCAAAGCGCGGCAGCCACACCCGCGAAACCGCCCGAAAATGATGAAAGTAAATTCTAATAATTACACTACTGAAGTATATTTTAATGCTTCATAATTGGTTACGATCGTGAAGTCGTAAGTTAGGGGAGGCAATTTCACCCTAGTATCTTGTCGGAACTCCATTACCAAATAGTGCCGCAATCATGGTGGTGTGCCCCTGTGATTTTGTGTGTCGGGATAGCTGTCGAAGTGATTAGCTAGGTCGCTGTTGCACAGTTACTTTCTTGTGATCTTCTGGTTCTTTGTGTTTTGTGTTTTTGAGTGTCGAGTCGTTGTGCTACGATGGTACGAAAAAATGTGTTTTTTTTCACGCGTTGTGCCGAAAGGGATGTTTGGCAGTACTTAAATGGACGCAAGAACGTGGTTTGGTTTGTATATCCTATGTGTAAATGTTCGATGAGGTTGGCCAAGCGAAAGGAGTTGTGTAATCGTTTCGAGTGGAAGTGCAGTAAGAAGGGGGACACATCATTTCCGTGAGTGTTCTGTGCGGAAGGGAAGGGAAGGTTTTTGTCGTTCCTTGAGAACGTCTCTAAACTTTACGACACGTGAAAGTCGACTATCGGTACGTTTTATTAATTTCTTTCAGAGCGCTTAGCGTAATTTGAGGGAGGACTTAAGGAGACTCCCCTCCCCTCCCCTCCCCACCCCAATGCCACATTTCTCTCAGGGCTTACTGCGTTTTCTATTTTAACCGGAAGTTATAAGACTTCCAACAGTCCAGGAATGTGATGGATCCCGGCTTGATGAAAGATTTTGTAACTCCTAGAAACCTATCTCTGTTGCGTGTTTAAACGACATTAACAGCCATGCTTCGACTTGCGCTCAACACCTCAGTACGCCAATTTCCCAATCACACCATCGGCACAGTACTTTTCACTGACCATTTACATACACTTCTATATCACCCCTTTCACACCCACGCTTCTAATAGGTTCACTCAGTGGTGGATTTATATTTTGGCCGAACGGGCTTCTGTCCGGGGCGGCACATTTTGAGGGACGACAAATTTTTCCAAAAATTATAATATTTTGAATTTTAATGTCATGTTTGTTTGAAACAAAAACTGAAATTAACCCATATTCCATCTTTTTCTTTCTTATACATATACCGTTTATGGAAGAGTGAGAAACCAGTTTCGGTATTAGTTTTTGCTTAAAAAATGGAATTAGCCACGGCATTAGTTACGATGTGCATTTCGTAATGTGTAAAAAAATGTGTCGAAACTATTCATTCCCAATCAATGCAGGCATATCAGTATCACTCATCATATTCTCCTTTTCTTATAAATAATATTATGGCGGCAAAATTAATGGAGCCCAGGTAAGCGACGTGTATAAATCCGCCTCGGGGTTCTCTATCAGCCGCACTGACGTACATCTCACGGCAAAAGCTCATCCAATCAGTCACGGTTCTCTTCCTTAAACGCAATCCATTTATAATAAATTCACACAGTATTTTCGTGAACCAAAGAAAGGTCTGAACTGATACCCGCATCCTTCGTGATTTCCGCGAGCCATGACACTTTTCGCACAGAACACTTAAGTATATGAGTAGTAGTTCCTTTCTTACTGCATTTCCACTCGAGACAATCACATAACAGTTTTCGCTTGGCCAACCTCATAGGGCAAGTACGATTACACACAAACACGTAATTCTGTAGCAATCTGATTCAGAAAGCGTTCTGAGATCAGTGGAAGGTTTGTAGTAATTTTGAACGGAAATTCTCTTTTTTGAAACAATTGATAGTCAAAAGTATATGTTAACGTTCTGGAAAAAATTCAGTTCATTTGCATTCTTTCACATAAAGGTCAGATAAGCAACAAAAGCACTAACTTGAAAGACAAGAGACAATAAGCATTGAAAACCCTAATATTGATATTTCTTCTTCTGATCTCATTTTATTACAGGAACGTAGACGTAGATAAATCCAGTTGCTAAATTTAGAATAAAAAAGTCCTCTAACGTGGAGTATTACGTTTTGTGGGCACTTGATACCGAATAATCGAATTTTGCGTGAAAGCACGGGTGAAAAAGTTCGTGCTGTTTTAGCACCACTAGTTGTACACTGAAAGGAAGGAAATGTTATTAAAGTTACGTAAATTTCATAATTTTGATGCTTTTCAAATTTGTTTTGTTGTTTGAATAAAAATATTATTCCAATTATTGAAGACCTGATTGTAAGAATTGTTAAAAAATTAATGTATTATATCAAAATGTGGTTCCTTACATTTTATGTGTAAATATAATTTTAATTATTTGTTATTCATTATATAATATACTATTTACTTTAATTTCACCACTAAGGTTAATATAAATTCCATCCATTCACTTTGTTTATGGCTCAGTAATCACGTTTTTATGCCAGTGAATCCTTCTTTCACTGTTATTCCAGAAATCAGTCTCGAAAATGCGTCCATGAAAATTGCCAGGCGCATAAAAATTAGTTGGCGGCGAAGAGGAGAGATTTTCAATTACCACCACCACCACCACCACCACCACCACCACCACCACCACCACCACCACCACCATTATCATCATATCTCATGCGTTTTTTAGTTTAATTATTGAGTACAGATTTATTTGAAACGTTGAGAATAGCCTCAGAAATGATCAATGAGGTCAGGCAGGGTTTAAAATGCAGTTCAGTGTTGAATTGACTCTGAATTCTTGGTGAAGTTACTTGTTTGATATGAGCAAGAGAGTGTTGTTTATGGTCCTTTAGATATTGATTTTATTGTACTTGGATTTTGATTTTGGTTGCATTTAGCTATATTTTGGACGTTCGTGTTGTGGGAGGGGCCTTACTATTTTTTTACATTCTGAGTGACTTGGTTTAGTGGTGAGTTGTAGTTGACATTTACATAATCGCAATGATTGAAGGCGTTGTCATTGTCAACAATATTAATATTATTATGAATAATATGGAAAGATTTGACTTATTAATATTTATTTTATTAAACTTTGAGAAGGATTAAGTGAAATGCGAGATGTTAAACCAAATTGTGATAAAGGTGATCATTGTTAAATTTTCATAATTTGCCATCCATGTAAATTGTAATATATGTAAGTGTAATTTTCTGTGTGAATTCCAGTATTAGTAATGAAAATTTATTTAAAAGTAAAACCGTTGTTTAAACAGCAAAAGAGACAGCAATTGTAATTAATTTATTTAATGATCCTACACCGAAAAAATTATGAAAAAAGCCAGAACTGTTTTAAATCATGGTAATGCAGGGAGGCATATTTTTTTACTATTTGTATTTAATTATTTCACTAAGAGAACATAATGCCAAAGTATAATTATTTCGGAGAAATAGGGTTTATTTTAAAATAATCATTGTACAGTCACATTTTTTGGCCGATATGACGCAACAAATTAAGAGTAGCAAACCATAATTTAAATAATCTTATTAATTTCAATTATTTTGCATTTTGTCGAAACGATTATGGTGAACCATAAGTTCAATATTTAATTTAATCTAATTGTGCTTTCCATACGATTTTGTAATTCATCATGGTAGAAACTCACATGGTCACATGGTAGAAGTTCACATAGTCAAGTGAATATTATTAGTTATACAAACAAACAGCTTGAGTTGATACTTATTAAACAGTCTTACATTTATTAAATCTGAAAAATCTGAATTTAGTTACAAGTTCAGGATTTGTTTGTTATCATTAAAAATGTGAAATTTAATTTTTCTGAATTCATTTCTTCTAAATATGAACAAAATATTCACACTTAATGCTGTTCACTAAAAGATCGATAAGATAGATATTTAGGCCAATATTGTATGAGCATCATTGTTTGACCTTACCACACTCACAAGTGGCTTTGAGCGTATCTAATGAACACTGCTATGACGCAACTCGGCGACGTAGTGGGTGGATGATCAATATATGATCCGTCACACTATATACAATTTTCTAAATTTTGATCCACCCATCACAGAAAATTTAAAATAGTCTAATATAATAATCTTCATGTTCAGCGTCTCCCCAAAGAAGACACTTTTGTATTGCTTGGAAATTTTCCTTTATGACACTCGCTTTCTTCGGTCTGCCCTGTGCAAGCCTATTATGAATAGTAGTTGTAAGTCTTGAGGCGGTGCACTCTCGGCGCTCAAACTCTCCAGTATTCGTTTGAAGAGGCATGATAAAAAACGTCCTTGCTAACAGATGTAATAGAAGACATAACGCTCATACCGAGAGAAAGGTTGGAGGGGCCGAGCATTTCCTGTTATCGGTACGCCATAATGGTCGTGAATGTTCTGAAAAGCTTTCATCTGTAACAAAAAATCATAATATTAACCCCAGTGGCACTAACATTTGTTTTGAAATATGGATAACCAAAGGGGGAGGGACATTTTGCTCACCAAATTTTTACATAGTCATTATTTAGTTATACTACAACACTGATTCATTCATGGAAATTACTATTACGAAAACGATAAAAATATAAGTTCTCATAAACATAGTAATAGTTCAATCACTTTGAATGTGTATCAATTATTTGTAATCTTAATACATTTTCGAATCCCTTGAAGCAACCTTCTATCGGACTACACTTGAGTTTTAGCGCGTTGAGGTGAACTTAACTCAATGGAAACCTTTTGTTCGTTTCATACATTGACAGCAACTCAACATATTTATGTGCTGCGGAGAATAAAGCCGGGAAAAATTCTAAAAAGAGAAAAATGAAAAAGAATGCATAATAAAGAATGGCGTCGGAAATCGGTAATGTAGTTCGTGCAGTTCTTTAGAAAAAGCCTTCACTAAGAACAAAGAAATTAAAGTCGGTGGTATACTTGCTCCCTCCTCGGGCGGTGTAAGGTTATATAATAGTAACGATAATATTAATAGAATATTGCGGCGCAAGCCGTAATTCCTCTATGTTACAACATAATGCCATAAACGTATGTGAATTTTAACAGGTGATCTGGCAACTGTGGCATCTGTAGCAGCAAATGATCTCGATCAAGTTTCTGTCCAGTTTCACTCATCCATTGCGCAAATGCTGAGACGACCCCTTGTTTTGCGTGTGGACATAAATGTAGCTTCACTGTGCGCACGTTATGTTGAGTTCTTTTGCTCGTAGTGGTAGGAGTAGGGCCGGGGGTGTGCTACTACGTTGTTAGCAACGAAACAAAATCTGCAGTTCATTTGCAGATGAAAATTTGATGAAGCTTTCTATAATTAGAGATTGGAAATATCTAGTTTTTCAAATGTTGCAAATATCGTTTTTTTAAATTTTATATTTCATTATTATTATTATTATTATTATTATTGTTTATTTTATTTTATTTTTTAAACATTTATCCATCTTTCAACTATTTGTGTTAAAATGTTGGAAAGGAATTCCGGGCAACAAGGAAACGTGCGCAGATGGTACTTTTTCCATCACACATTACATACAGTTTTTACTGTTCTATCACAAAATCAATTAAGTCAATGTACGTGCGTGAGTAACAACGGTGGTAATATGTAAGTATTGAGGCATTGCAGACTCAGTGCGTCAACTCTCCAGTATTGTTTGGAGAGGTATGGCATGAAAAGTTCTTGCTAACGGATGTAATAGAAGGCATCACGCTCATACCTGAAGGAAGAATGGGGAGGTCGTGCAGTACCTTAAAGTATCTCCAAAGTCTCAACTAGACTCAAGGTTGAATTAAGTTAATCGTCGAGGCGTATGGCTGAGGCCAAGTCGCCTATTTGGACGCAGCGAGGCGTCTTTCGGGCCATAAAAATTCATTTACAAGAATATACAATTTCGTTTTTGCGGAGTAGTGGGTAGACCCTTCCAAATGTCGTACATATACAAACTCTCAGATGGTTTAAGTTAATCTGTTATTAATTCTCGACGCGGTGCTCGTTCAGTGATGGTTAATTTAGAATCAGAAGGATGATACCTTCTTTTTTATTATTTTTTTCATCGCTTTAATGTTTTTTTGTGAGTAGTCATATAGTGGTACGTTTTTAATTATGTTGGAAGCTGGGTAAAAATGTTTTGTTTTCATTAACAATTTTCATGAATTCAGTGCATAAATACATGTGAGTCTGTGTTTATATTGGTTTCAAGTCGTACTAATTTGTTAAGCAACAGTTCAATATTTCATTAATTGCTGGCATAATAAATCTCGTACTAAATGTAAAACTTTTATCTCTGAGTGCAGTGCGGAATGTTTTCAGCTTAAACGGAGTAAGAGTTGGCAAATTGGACGCTACGACTTTTACCTCGTAATCCGAGATGCACATGGACCTCCCAAACACCATCCAAGCGACCCCTTCCGTACAAGGGGGCGTAGTGAGGGAGCCTTTGTAGTTGAAGTAGTTGCACTCGTCGGAAGGCTGGATGGTTTCTGGAGCGAACCGAAACTCTAACAAGCTTCCTGCTTGCGTCAGTTGGTTTACGGCCTCCGCGATCCGTCTCATGCCCTCGTGGGAAGCGTTGAAGTTTCCCCTAGAACACACCTGAGGGCAGAAATTCTAGTGAAATTCAAAAAGTTAGGTTGCCTGTTTTGGTTCTCTGCGGAGAAGTGACAAGTCCTGCGACAGCGGCTAAGTTTTATACGGATATTGTGGATGCCCTGAATTTCATTTCTGGTCCACTGGTTCAATTTTTGTAAACTTAGAGAAATTCAAATTAATTTACTCTCCCGCGTCACTCTAATCCTTAAACGATAATATATTATGTTACATTCAAAATCTAAATCTTATATAGATCACTTCCCCCTCTAATTTTGATGAATCAGCACAAAGTATGCATAATATTTTAAAATAATTTTTTTCAGGTAAATTCTTCCTCTTCTCATTAGTTCTATGACATTTGTAATTAGCGGGGCTACAACAGCACATAATTTCCCGAATTATTTTTATCGGTTACGTAATATTAAAACATTACGTATTGTATCCTACTAATACTTCAGAAATCCCCTGAGAAACTCTGTTAAGTTTCTTCAAAAGAAGCACCAGAGTTTCGAATTTGCAATTTTCGAAGATTTGCAATTTATGAAAGTTAAGAGATTTTAATAAAATCGAACTTTACAAAAATATTATAGAAATAATCGGAACCATTTTTGAGAATCTGCTCAGAAATAGTTTTGAAAATTATCACGAGTGAATTTAAAATTGCGAGAAAACTACCAATATTAAGAAACGGTGTACAAGAACTAGTTTAAATATCGCGAGTATCTTTTTTGTAGCGTCGGGCTGGAATCTTCTAGTCGAGAGTATTCCAAGTTTTGTACGCATATTATTTCGCAAGAACAGAATATCTCGATATACCGTATCGTAAAGCTCGTGACTCTGAATTACTCAGTATAAAATATGTTATTAGTTGTTTTCTACCATCCCTTAGATCTAATTTGAATTTTGTCCCAAAAAATGTACACATAACAAATTCGAATTTAATGTTAAGTCAAAGTTTTCAAATTGTGTCAACAGACTTTCAAAAATTAAAAAAAAATGTTGCAGTGCCATGAGAAAAAAGTTCTATGATATGTATGTAATAGAACAAACATCCAAGCCCGAGGCGGTATTCAAACCCATGACCCTTCGAGCCGATACACCTACGGTCCTTCAGTCTCAGCGACCTCGGTCATCCAGGCCGGAATACATGTTTTCTAAAAAAATAAAAGTATTTCTTTGCTCCCAGAAATTATTGAAGTGAACTCACCGCAAACAAGTAGGCAACTATTAGTATCTGATGATTGCTTGAATCCCTATGCACCAAATGTACCTCTAAATCAAGCCTGGAAAGAAAAACGTAGTTAAATGCATAGTACCGACATATTCTTTATAGTTGTGTTAATAGAAGAAGAAATATACTTTTCTTTTGCTGTTTACTGTACCACCCGACAGGAGATTTGGATTTACCGTCTCAGCGAGAAGCAAAATTAACAAATGCAAAGTCGGGAGAGGTGACCTTTTAACACCCCTGGATGATGCGGGAATATGGCTAAAATAGAGACAGATTCATACAAGTTTCGAAAAACACAACAAAAATTACATGTTCCCAATGCGACATTCGTGAATGATAATGATTACAACTCATTCTATAGATAATTCAAACGTTATGTAAAACTGTTCAAAGAAGCCTCAACGCATGAAGGACATGGGGGGGGGGGCAATGTCTGTTTCCAAGTGCTTCAATATGCCGTCGCTCACGTGAGTCACAGTATTATGGGCAAACACGCCGGTCTCAGATCTGCGCAGCATCACACACAATTGCCCTTTTGTGTAACTAAACTAGGCTTGCCAAACCGCGCCCGCACGAGTTACTTGCCTGCCTGGGATATCCGGCGCTTCAGCGAACACCGGTAATATCCCTTGACTCCGCTCTCTTTTACCCTCCGAATCCAGAAAGGAGTGTAGACGCCAAAGCTGAAGTGACTTAGGGCTGTAGCTTAGGGAGTAGCTTCATTTGAAAACATGTGTGCCAGATTTCTTCTATAAAGCAACTGAGATTTGAATTATGTTTATATTATTTACTATTTATTACAGTTTCTTGTTCAATTTCTTTGTAAATTCTACATTGTTAAATCATTTTGTGCAAGGGGTGGCTTGATACAGTTTTGTGTTACGTTTTATTAAATAATTCAGTTATTTGCTGTATACAGCAATAATATGAAATAAGTTAACAAGAGTAGAAGTTAAAAATTCTCACAGCTCTTTTAACGGAGAAGAATCTTTCTTTCAAGGTTCCTAACATGAACGTACAAACTTAATGCAATTATATCACTCTTGAGTAAACACGATTAAAAAATAAAAATACTTTCGATTCAAAATGTTTAATTTTACCCTCAACTGAGAATTTGAAATGTGACTGACGTATTATTTCATTTTAATTGATAGTTTCTTTGCTTTAAAGAGATAATGGGAGTTGATATAGATAAAATTGTGACAATAACTGGTAAGTAACTACTCCCAAACACTGTCATGGGCCAGGTTTCGAGTGACCTACCGCGACTCCAGAACAATTTGTACAACTCTTATTTCTGAGGCTTCAGGTAGGATTACAGGTGGCGATGAACCACGTCGTACTGAAAGTTTCACAAGGGCCATTTTGAACACAATCGGACGTGAAGACTTACAGATTCCCTTGTGCGAGGTAAAGCTGATTTGAATAATGTTCGACTTCAACAAGAATATTGCACCGGAATGAATACAAAAGATTAGGTATATGCCGCCTTATTCAGATGCGGCATCATCGCCCACTCATCACCTCTGAAAAGGCCGCGTAGCCACATACAAATGCTCAGCGATCTCTTTGACAGGTACCTGCTATCAGCCATGAACCGATGTTTTTCCATCTCACCCACGTGAATCACACGGTCTAGCCTGCTTGTTTCAGTCTGAATATGGACCGTTTTTGAGCAAAAAATGTATTAACCTTGTCATTATTAGGTGCACACAGTGATTCATTTTGGCTCGGATGAGTCCGGAAATCCGGGAATGGTTTTTCTCGAATCACTTTCTAGATTTAAGTTTAAAAAGATTTTTGTTTAAAACCGTCTCAGATTTCTATTAATAAAATAAATTATTTATTGAGATATAAATATTGAACAACACCCAAAGTACTCGTCTTGAGTGACTACTCACTTTCCCCAACAGTTCTGCCATTGCGAGGAAGCATTACTAGAAAGTCTCTTTCGGTTAGACACCCAGCTGTTTCGATGAATTCTTCTCTATGTCTTCCCTGCTCTAAAATTTGGCTCCTTTCAGCGGCATTTTCATCTTGGATGGAAAAAGCCAAAGGTCGCAGGATGAGCCAGTCAGGAGAGTACGGAGGATGATGGATCACAGGCGTGTTGCGCTTGGCTAACAAACTCTGAATCAAATGTGAACATTGAGCAGGTGCGTTATCGTGAAGTTGCCAATGCTCTCTGCCCACATGACCGGACTTTTGCGACTCTCTGCGTCACGGAGGTGACATTCTGCGCGGTGCAGAACCGCTTAATTTGCTGCGTCTTTGCAGCACGTATCTTAACCGTTCTTGGGCTTTAAGAGTATCTGGAGTAATCCGTTCTGGAGCTCCCTTAACGTTTTGCCCCATCACGTCCCAGTCAGTCAGTGCCTTTTATTCCTTCGGCTCAGAGTCGTTAGTAACCGAGATTCCCAGATTCCCAGACCCGCCCAGGAGTCCATGGTGCCTCGAATTGTTTAACTTCTGTGACTTCACGGGGCGCAGTATTTCGGCTAACGACGCTGGCTCTTGATAGCACTCCTTATTGATAGTACTGCCGTGTGGGGTATCTTCGTGATAAAGCACGTACGAGTAAAACAAACGGTCAACATGATGTTGATACTTCTGCGAACCTGCCTTGATTTTTGGGCTTCGGGGTTATTGCATGCTTCCATTACAGTGACTGGAACTTCGTTTCTGGGTCATACCCATTGATCACTACCGGGAGAGTTGGCACAGTGCATCAATTGATGTCACTACTGTGCCTCTGAGCGAGAGGTCCTAGGTTCGAGTCCCGACAGTGGGAAGATTTTAGATACTAGCTTGTCAGCTAAGTCGAATTCAGTCGCTGTCTGGAGGAGAATTCTAGTGGCCGGATGCTCTGAACGGTAGTTCTCCGTGGTTTCTCCGATCAACGCCTGGCGAATGCCGGAGCAATACCCTAACAAACGGACCACGGACCGCGCCTGATCACACACACTAACATTCACTATACTACCACATATGCCGGGAACTTAGAGCTTGTCCCGGTTGGGGCGGTGCCCCCTGGTTGGAGATACCTGGTTGAGGGAAACCCCGCTAATCGATGGTAGGTCGGCGCCGGATCTCGCCATCAGGCAGGGGAAGATCACCGCTACCTACCGATGAAAAAACATGCACTACACTTGCGGGACTAATGACCTCTGTAGTTGACGCGCACGGAATTACCAACAACCAACCAACCCATAGATCACGGAGTTGCAAAAGGTGGGATAACGACTCCATGTCTCCAAGATGTCCCGTGCAATTTCCAAATGAACTTGATTTTGCTCTATTGATAGCAAATTGGTCAAAACTTTGCTGAGATCCCCTGAGGGAATTATGCTCAGTTAAAATGAAACGAATGGGTACAAAACTAATGTTCAGTTGGTCTCGAAGTTCTCTGATAGTAATTCGACGATCCTGCACCTCCAGGGACCTTACGATCCAAAGACAACCTCGTTTATGTACTACCCGAACGTTCTTCACTCTTTACTGATGAGCGGCCATCTTTGAAACGATTGTACCACTCGCTTGTGTGTTGTGTGCTCATTGATTCGTCATCAAACCCCAGGTTAATCAAAGCAGGATTACCACAAGGATCCCCCCTCTCACCCACACTGTTCAATCTCTATGTAGCAGACATCCCCCAACATCCAACAGTAAAACCAGCACAGTTTGCAGACGACACCCTTATATTCGCTTCCAATCACTCTCTAATTAACATTAAAAACAACATGCAATTATATCTAAACCTAATAGACAGTTGGTCATCCAAATTAAAAATAAAACTAAATCCAAACAAAACGGCAGCAAAATTTTTTTCTTTAAGGCCATACACTCCACCAACCACATTAACGTTAAATAACGAGCCCATTCCATGGTACCCCCCAAACAAACCCATTAAATATTTAGGACTGCACTTGGACACCAGATTGAATTGGAAGCAGCACATAGACATCAAAATAATTCAAACTAAAAATAAACTTCATCAACTAAAATCACTAATTAATAGGAATAAATACCTCCCATACAAAACAGCAACAATACTCTACAAAACAATAATCAGACCGACTCTTCTCTATGCCTGTCCAGTATGGATTAATGCTGCAAAAACAAACATCAACAAAATTCAAATAGTACAGAACCAATTCCTACGTACCATCACTAATGCACCCTGGTTCATATCAAATCATCAATTACATAATGATTTCAACCTCGACCTCATCATTCACCACATCACTTACCTATCCCATAAGTTCTTCTCTAATATTCACCATATTCAAACATTATCCCCATTCAACCTCTGTAAAAACCCCACCCATCCCACTCGCATCAAAAATAAATATCCATTTCATATATTTTGTAAATTATTTTCAGACCTAGAACTATTATCTAAGAGGTGCCATCATGGTTTTCTCAACCACTGTATTAGAGTTAAGTTAGGTTAAGTGTTATAAGTTAAGCCATCTCTGGATATGTATAGTTTTATAGGAACTGATCTATGTACAAAAACAATCAAATAATAAACAAGAATAAAATAAATCATTGATTCGTCCGAAACACTTGTTGAATTTTGAGAATTGTTTTAATGTGAGTGTCACCATGCTTAAACAAAATTTGATGCAGTAACGTTTTTCATAATTTTTCTCACTTTGTTCGAATCAAGAATCCGACGGCTTCCATTTTCACGTGAGCACTCAACGGTTTGCCAGCGACAGTTTTTTTTCACTGTTTTTATAAAAACTCGGGCATGAGCACTAGCTATGCACTAGATATGCGCATGTCCCCTCTTTCTTTGTCGTACCAATCAAAATTATGGACGGTTACTTTTTGTGCAGACATCGTAATTTCAGTTGAATGTATTTCTTGCCGGCAAGTGCATTTACATTACCGTATATATTTTTTATATCAGAGGAATTCAATTTGAACACTTGAACTTTATTGTATTATCCGATCGCCCTCTCGGGATTTGAAATTGTGGGATTGATAAAAACTGTTCAAATGACAGTAGAAACTTCGATGTTTTCAGTGGAGTATTAAATTCACTGACGATTATGAAGCACACTGTAGTCTGTAATCAAGGCATACTTACAATAGGCCACTTCTTCCCTTCACTAAAGGGAAAATGAAATGCGATGTTTACTGTATCAGAATGAAGGAGATTCAGTACTGATGTGAATTTTCACTCAATATCTGTTAGTAATAACTCACTTCTCGTTGTTAATCCAGTGTTCGCTCGGCCAGTGGAAACTCACTGATTGTAGGAAATAAGAAGGAGAAAATAAAATCACACGAGGATGCTTGTCGTCTGTGTAGTTGAAATCCAAGTTAACTGAAATTGAAAAGAAACAAAAACGCTTACGTTAATTGAGACTATTCAATTATTACTCGTGGGGCAACATCGAGCTTAATAAGAACGTGGAAACTACATTTTTGGAATATAAATCTTCATCACTAAATTTCAATTGTATTATTTATTAATGAAAAAGTAGAGCTAAATATTAATGTAAATCATGTCTGTATATGTACTTTCGTTTAAAAAAATCAGCGGTCTGTCAATATCTCAAAAATTAAAAATATTTCAAATAAAATATCGAGATCGATTATTTTCCATCACTTTCTACAACTTAGCGCATACAGTATATCGATTGCTCAAATCGTTTGAAATACACAGGTCGTCTGAAAATAAAAGCTAATAACCTCTAGGGCACATTAGAGAGGTAGAAAATGACCACTTTTTTTGTCAATAGGCATATGTAGTAAAGACGATTATGAGGAAAATTAAAAAAAAAAATTGAAGCGGTTTTTGAGAAAATTGTTGAAAGCTACGTACATATCACACAAAATTACTAATAAAACACATATTTTCGAAAAATTTTACCTGCCTTTATTTCAAGATCTATCTTTGGAGAACATGTCATTAAAGTAAACAATCTAACTCCAATATTGTTGATGTAAAATGTAAACACCAAAAAATATTGAACGTTTGAAAATTGTAAAAACTAAAGGAGTTCATCTAAACTGAGATCTCTGCAATATTTTAAGCGTACTTTTTCTAACCGAGAAAAAATCTAACTAGCGGTCCTACAATAGCACAAACTTTCTCGCATTCTCTCTAAATTAACAATTTTTGAAAATTCAGAGAGTTCAACAAAATGAGACTCGCGCCATTCTTTTAAATGCACCTTCATCTATCCGTAAGAAATCGAAGAAAAATTTGGAGCACTTTTGATCATTTTTTTATAAATTACATTAATTTCAAGCGCAAATTACGCGAATGCTACTCATTTCTTCCGAATATTGTACATGACCTTTTTTTAAAGAGCATTTTTTAAACAGACTTGGGCTAAGGTTAAGATCTCTATCATCAATTTTGTTGTTTTGAAAAAAAGTTTTTGCATTTTTCGAAACAATAGAGAGATAGCCTAAAATAGGACTAGACCCATCTATTTTACTGCCCCTTGATACATACGAGGAGAAAATTGAGAGATGTTTTTGAGGATTCACGTTAATTTCCCTAAAAATCAAAGTATCCATTTGAAACATCCAAAGCCTCGAGATCGTTCCGATTGATGGGAGAATATCAATTTTAGAGAAACGTGGCAACACGTTTTAGGTGCTAGCGTTGATCACAGACGGACGGACGGACAGACATGTTTTGCCGTGAAATGGAGTTTTCGGTATCAAGGACCCACAAAACATGGATTGTGTACACCTCGTGTTAAAGGAATTAATTTGCTATATATAGCAACAGGATTTATCCACGGTATCAGGGCCCAGCAATTGGAGTTTTTCTTCCGATAATTCGTCGTTTTCTATCGAATGTATCCAATATATCAAATATCCAACAGGATTTATATCCAACATACCATATACTCAAATATGTCCTTCATGTAAAGAACCCCCCAAAATCAAAAAATCCGTTTCAAATTCCCAAGGCATTGAGTTTGGCCAGATCAATCGGTGAATGTCAGTTTTGAAGGAAATCGTCTGAACGATTTAGGCTCTAGCATTGGCCACAGACAGACGTTTGACATAAATGAATATTTCGGTGTCAAGAACCCATAACACGTGGATTCTGACTAAATTTATTAGAGGTAGTAATTTAGTACTATAGAAGAAAGATTTATCAACTTTTTCGACATCAGGGACTCACAATAAGAGATTTTGTGATCACTTAACGGTGACGCTTTACATCACCGTTAATGGTTACATTAACCGTTAATGGTTACATTAGTTAGTACATTACAACTAATTAGTAAGTTACATTTAGCCCCAGAAAATGTGTGAGTGTTTGGTATAAGCTGAGAAATATTATAAGTAGTATCAGTATGTCGTTGCTACTCTCCTAATTTTGTTTATTCATTTGATTTCATAACTTATTAAAACTCTCCATTCCATTTGAGCATGCCCTAACTTGGGCTAGTTATTTTGACTTTCTACATAATATTTCATTAACCAAATAAATATCAATCTTGTAGAACGCGTAAGGTAGAGGTACACAAATTTATTGGTAATTCAAAACACCGAAAGTCGGCCTTAAAATCTTTCGTGTTACCTAATCTCTGTTCCAAACAGATACCTCTCTTTGGAAGAGGAGGAGAGGGAAGTGACCAGACTGACCTTATAAGAGTGGTCAAGAAGAAGATAACCAAAAATCTGTACATTGAAGAGAAAAATGTCGTTTTTTCACATTTGATTAGGATCCAACAATTCTTGATTCCGTATAGAATAGAGTGACAGGAGTATTGAGTCACATATGCGTGAGCCCGCTCGTACTCTATACGTCCGTATAGAGTCACATATACGTAACACTTTTCAAGAAGAAGATAACCAAAAATCTGTACATTGAAGAGAAAAATGTCGTTTTTTCACATTTGATTAGGATCCAACAATTCTTGATTACGTATAGAATAGAGTGACAGGAGTATTGAGTCACATATGCGTGAGCCCGCTCGTACTCTATACGTCCGTATAGAGTCACATATACGTAACAGTTTTCTTTGCAGGGGTTGGGGCATCCCGTATTTACTCTTACCCCGAAGACGGAATCGTACTCTGAAGACGCACTTGATCGCTTAGTTTTAAAGCACCCTTACACTTCCGGGGTACATTATACCCTTTTACCGAAAGCAAACACAAGTGTCAATTCATAAAGCTGCAGGTGATACCATCACGAGCGATTTCTGTGATTTCTTCTATCAAGAGCCTCCTATCACGATTTCCTCTGATTTTCTTCAGAATTCGTGTCCATCTTTACCCATGTTCTTAAGGGGCATGCATAAACCTGTTCCAAGTACGGTCCTCTACAGGGCAAGTAGCGACTGATGCGACCCTCGCCCACTCAGATGGCTCTGGGCGCAATGGATGGGTCTGAGGGGGATGGAGGCAGAAAAACGCCCGCGGAACTAGTACACGGTGAAACGGGCCGGATAAAACTTGGGGTCTGTGGGTGCCTACGGGATTCGGTTAATCACGAGACTCGTTAACACGAACGGCTAAAATTGTCATGTATTCCGATCTTCAGTGTGATTCTTTCCCTTTGAGATCGCAAATTTTTCACCCCTTCCGATCCCTCCATTGCTCGCCTTCGCTCAGTCGAGGCCATGCCACTACGTGATGCGTAGAGGCTTAAAAACACTGTAATCGAAAAAGGGTTCGTTTGTGAAGTTTTCGGGAGCCGTCAGGTTTCGTTAGTGAGAATTGTACAGTTACAAGGTTGTGGCCCCAGACGATCGTGTATGCCGGAACAGATAAAATAGAACGTGTATAACTGTGACGTATCTCTAACGTGTGTAGATAACTTAGAAGGGTATTCACAATGATAATCGTTAACGTACATGTCAGGTTATAAACATGTACTTTTCATAAACATGACGTACCATTCCGTATCGTAACCGTGAGGCATGAGCTTTAAAGTAAACACAGCTACTCATCGATATTAATGCAATAAATTCTCGCAGCAGATATTCAATTTACAATCAAATGACATGAAACAAAACGGACTCGATCATGCTTGGATGATCATTATTTCGTGTACCATAAGAGATACCATTAATCTATGGAGAGTTTCATGAGCAATGCTGATGTTGACGACGATGATATTGAATAACAATTTACACTCTTACAAACTGCATTAATTTCTGCCAAAGGAAGACACTAGAAGTTCTTTGGAAAATGCAAGTACATGATAGGAAGTGCGTTGTTTCCGATCGCGTTAACGTGAACGTGAAAGCTTCGAGCTTGCGGACTTTCACGGTGATGTCTTAAGTTCACGTGAACGTTCGCATTCACCGATGTGAATGGTCCCAGTGAATAGCACGGTCCCAAGCCGAAACATTTACGTCGAAGTTGCATTGCGAGCGAGCCTTTAGATGCTGCGAGGACACAGGTGCGCGGAGTCCGCGGCACGCCGCCCGCGCCTCCCAGCGCCACCTGGCGATAGCGTCGCGCGAAAGGGGAACGCCCGGATCCCACGGCGCTGCGGCGGCGGCGGCGGCGGCGGCGGCGGCGGCGGCGGCGGCGGCGGCGGCGGCGGCGGCGGCGGCGGCGGCGGCGGCGGCGGCGGCGGCGGCGGCGACGCAGCGGCCCGCCCGCCCAACGCGCGCGCCGCGCCGCGCCTCGCCGCCCTGCCCTGACCCTCGCAACTCGCGCCTGCACACGCCCGCACACGCGCGTTCCGCGAGGGACGCGACGCGCCTGCGGGCCTCCGCCGGCACGCGCGATCGTTAACCAGCTTCCGGCGCGAGCGGAGACGGGTGGCGGGCTATCTACTGCTTAAGCGAGGACTCGGCCGCTTGTTCGGAGCGCGGTTCATTCACGAGCGCTCGTAAAGCGGGCGCACACCCAGCGGGGCACTGCGTGCTGATACTAATGATTTATGAACTATACATACTTATCAGGGAATGCGAGCATCGGCCAATTTAATGTCCGTCTCATTGTTTTAAGACAATGCCCTGCATTTATCGGAGCGCAGTCCGACATTTGAATAAAGACGTTGAGAATGAAAGAAGACGTGAAGATCCGAGAACATTCGGAATGTAAACATTTTATCACGCAAGAATATTTATTGATAATACAATGGAAATGTATTTATAGAGCGCTGGGTCATTTTTGTTCTACCATTTAGTGTACATTCCTATAAATAAACCATAGTAATTTATCAATTTATGACTACTTAAAATATCTTGAATAAAACGAGTTATGCCAACTGAACCTATAAATGAAAATGTAACTTTAGACAAATAATTATCATGTGCCAAATACTTAGTGGCAACGCTCCGGAGGGCGCCTCGAGAATGCACTCTCCATTTCTCCGTCATTAGATGGAACGCAAAATAGATTATTTGGAAACCGAAGGTCTACATATACCCCAGCCCTTGCGACCTAGCGACCTTCGACTTTCTGTTTAAGATATATACAGTCATGGAAATTAAATTGCGTTTCACAGTGTCATGTTTCTCTTTCAAAGTATTTCAACAAATTACTCTCATCTGTCAAACAGTATTGGATGCTCGGGAGTCGGAACACACGCTTCCTTGAAGCAGAGGAGGAAAAAGGAATCTGGGAACTGGTCGCATAAGGTACTTTTCTTAATGGAAGGAACCCTAGGCGACAAACTGGGAAAACGTGTATATTGCATAATGCATATCATAATACAATAAGTTTCGAGAGAAGGTGTCAAAGGTAAAGTTGTTTCTGGTGTTAAAATATGTTATCACAATTTACAATAAATACAGCGATCAAGTAGTCCACTAATGATTACTTTTTTACAATAGTGAATATTCAAATGGATAATAGAAATAATAATAATAATAATAATAATAATAATAATAATAATAATAAATATAATGCTTCTAGGAGATTGAAATATAATGTTTCAAAGAAATTGAAAAATGACAAAAAGTTGTTCTTTACAAATTTTTGCGGAAATTTACTGTGATACCACTCACTTTAGAAAAATTTTGCTAACACTTATGTGAACCTTGATACTTTCAGTATGTAGAAATATTCGACACCGGAATCGAAATATGAAGAAAATTTTCACTATTTTACTAGCGTAACTAGTACATTCTGATTTCGATATATAAACAAAATAATGTGTGAAATATTATATTCTTCAGTCATTCATCAATTTAAATGTAAAACTGCAGGTACCTTAGATTAACTGTTACAAACTTCTACGGCATGTAGGGAGGTTGTAGTTGATCGGTTATTAAAACGGATAAAACCCAAAAACGTGTACACTTGATTACTTTTTATTACGAATAATTGCATTTCGATCAATAAATACAAGAATATGCAAATAGGCAAACATCCGCAGCTTAATGACCACGTTTTGCCAATGAACAAGTGGCTGGAAATTTCATATAACAAAGTTACAGATCTAATTGTTGCTCCTGGTTGTTAGGCAACTCCTCAAGCACTGGTGTTCTGTTGGTAAATACTCTGCTAGTAATACTCTACTAGTAATACTCTTTGACTGCGTCGGAACGTGACCTGCCTAACACCAATGCATGCAATTTGCCGAACAACCAGGAGCAACTGTCACGTGTGTAACTTCATTACATGGAAACTTCATAACATGGCAGAAAACTGTTACACATTTTAGTGCACATAGAGAGATCGAAAATGATATTTTTTTTATCAATGAGCATGTAGTGGGGAATTTCATATGACAGTTGTGAAATTTGTCCCTGAATGTTAGTCGACTGTTTATGTACAGATGTGCAGATCACGTTCTAACGCAGACAGGGACATTTCATGAACCTGGCGAACACCTGTAAATATTGGGTGCCTAAAATTCACGGGAAAATATCACATGTTTAATTCCGTTATATGAAATTCCTCACTACGTGTTCATTAGCAAAAAGTGATCATTTTCGACTCCTCTTCATCCTGTTGAATAACATTTGTAACAATTTTGGAGACATCTGTATGCAAAAATATATACATCGTGATTCCATGAACTCTCATCCAAATATGGGGAGTTGATAAAGGGCCACATTAGAAACGTCAAAAAATTCGTTATGTATTTTTTCAATTCTTATCTCCTGATATTTTGTCCAGTTGTGTAAGGTGCAGGAGAACACAAGTGTGGACTAATCTCTTCCCCACACAGACATTTTTTTTGGTTTTTTGTAAATAATCACTATTTCGGAGCAGTTTACTGCTCACGCTTGCTTTTTTCCCGATATGTGGTTAAAATTGAATGAGTTGTCCCATTTCAGGGTCACAATAAACACATTATACAAAATCACAAACGAATCACATTGGCTACATGCAACCTTCCGATTATTATCGTAGACTTGATGGTATTAATAACTGTAATCATTGCTTGGTTTACTGGTTTTATAACATTTCTTTTCTTGTGTTCCGCAGGTGGAGACAACAATGAGTTAAGGCCCATGGCCGCAGAGTCCGACGGTGTGCCGGATATGGTGTCGGGGGATGATCAGCCCATAGACTTGAGCCGAACCCCACGCAAGCCTTTGCGGGTTATGCCCCCACTGATCCCTATCAAACTCCTACGTGCCGGATACACAGCTCAACAAGCCAACAAGCAAGTGAAGGGCCACGACATTACCTTAGCTTCTTTGATCAAAGGCAAGTCGGACCTCAAACTCTTCCAAGATGCTCGAAGCAAGTGCGGTGAGGACATTTCGAAACCGGCTCAGCCGGTGGCATCGGCCGGCGAAGGGTCGGACGCGGACGACGAGAAAGAGGGGGAGGAGGACGACGAGGAGGACGGGGAGGTGTCGCGCAAGCGCGTGCGCCTCGCCAACGGCGGCGAGCGAGTGGGCGTGGGCGCGGGCGTGGGCGTGGGCGAGGGCGAGGGCGGGAACGGAAGCGAGCGTTGGCAGCGCCTGGACCGGGCGCGCAGCGTCCCGCAGCTGACGCCTCTGCCGCTGCCGCTGCAGCGCAGCAAGTCGCTGAGCGAGTCGCGCATCCCCGCTGCGGCGGCGGCGGTGGCAGCGGCGGCAGCGGCGGCGGCGGCGGCCGGGCACCTGTCCCGCGCCGACGCGCCCACCCCCGCGCGCCCGGCCGCGCCCGCCACCCCGCTGCTGCGCTCGCAGTCGCCGCCCGCCGAGCTGCGCCTGCAACTGCAAGCCGCCGCCGCGCTCCGGAGGGCGGCCGAGGGGGCCGCTGCCGCCGCCGCCGCCGAGGGGGCCTCCGCCCCCGCCACCGCCGCCGCCGCTGCCGCCGCCGCGGGCGCCGCTGTCTCGGCTTCGGCCGCCGCCCCCGGCGCAACTGGGGCGCCCTTTAACAACTGGATCTACGTGGGTTACTACTCCCAGTTGCTGCACCGCTTCCAGGCGCAGGAGTTCCTGCGGCAGCTGGCGCTCCAGCACCAGCAGGAACAGGCCGCTCAGGTGAGACACCTGGTACCCGGAGATCGCTAATGAGGCGGGGGTCAACGGCGGGCTTCAGAATGAATTTGAAATTAATTGAATGAAAATTGTGAATTTTTAACTAATTCTAAATGAATTTAGCAATGTGTTGTCAATCGGGGCTATTATGATGTAAAAAGCAAACTTTTTACCTTACCTTCTATACCGTTTGCAACAAACACATGGAAAACGTAATGAATATGTGCCTTTTGGTGCTAAGACGTATACGAAGTAAAAAAAATAACTTAAGACCAACCGCAACTCCTTAAGAAATCAGAAGTGTATATCAAATTATAGGGCGAGGACATATTTAGCTACGTCCTCTCTTGAAGAAATAGTTCAGTATTCACTTTGTTGCTGCGATTTAGCATTGACAGATAATAAAATTAAATTGCAAAGTGTTTATGGATAGGCGTGGCTTTAAGAGATTGCCGAAGTTTCCACGAAGCGATTACACATGACGGTTTCGAATTTCTTGTAAACGTCAGATGAGAGTTGAAAGACGAAACTACCACTTAGAGTTGAGAAAGGAAGTCTTAAAAGATCAAACACTGACTACTTACATAAACAAAGATAAGAAAAGTAAATCGTCACAATTTTGAAAGTGATATACTATGTGTATGGTAGTAAGTACTAAGAAAACTACTCTATGACGAATTTTTAAGGCCTAAAAATATTGATTTTTGAGGTACTTTAAGTGAAGCCATGGAAAGAATTTCAATTTTTCTCAAAAATGGCTCAATCTTTTAAGATGATTTTTCCCTCACTTAAACAACGGCGCAGGTCTCATTTTCGTTTAACTCTTTAAATTTTCGAAAATTTCAAGAGTTGAAAAAAAATTTCGGCGTCTTCCTACAACCACAACTAGTGGCGCTACAACAGTACACACTTTCTAGCATTATATCTAAATTTGCAATTTTCGAAAATTCTGAGAGTTCATTGACGAAAAAAGCAATATCTTCAATATTGTAGTTGTAAGAAGCGGTCAAAAAAATTAGGCGGGACGGAAAGTTAATTTAAATTGATCGGGAGATATCAATTTTGGAGAAATTCGGCTGAACGGTTCAGGCGCTAGCGTTGACCACAGAGAGACGAACGGACAGAAAGACAGACGTTTCGTCGACAATCGATTTTTCGATATCAAGGACCCACAAATCGGATTCTGGCTACATCACGTGTTAGATGAAGTAATTTACTACAAACAGGAACAGAATTTATCCACTTTTTCGTTGTCAGGGCCCGACAATAAGTATTTCTGCCAAAAATTCTCCGTTTTTGGCGCACAAATTTCCTCTTCTTACGAAGTAATAGCGAGAAAATAAAAACGGTGCTGTCGAAAGAATGAGAGTTATGTCTGTATTAAAATATGTATTTAAAATGGAAAGTATTAAGCCCTAAGTAAAGAGAGTGGATGAAGGCAATATGTTGCAGAAGCTTGGGGAATATTATCATCTATTTCCCATACTTCGCGATAATTAAAATGTTTCTGGTTTGTATAAATAGAAATAGGTTAGAAAAGTATGAGTTACAAGTATATAAAAATGTCTTCTTGAAGAATTCATCGCCTGAGTAATTTCTTCCCACGTCTTGGTAATAACACTCCACTTCAGATGGTATTTGTGCACCTGCGAAATTGTCTGCCTCGAAAACATTTCGTTAATTAACAGTTCCCCATCCAAGTTCAAAGATCACACGTTTGTGGGATTCAAATCGCAGACAGTTCGGGCAAAAATATTAAACTTGATCTTTCAAGATCGCGCCGCGGTGCTTGGTATGCGCTCGTACTCTTAGCCATACATAAAATTGTTCTTGCCGCATCGCGTCGGGCCGCGTCCTAAGTGTTTCTACCCTAAGAAATAAAGAAATGTTATGGAGTTCCCAGAAATGCTGCGGCCAGTAATGAATATGGCCTCAATATTCTCAACCCATACCGTGCGAATCCCCAAATAATACATTCGTGCTAACTACACTGTCCCACACTGAACACCACTTCAAGTTAGAATGTGAGAAAGGTTTGTTTCCCTCTAGAGTGCGTGAGAAAGGAATATTATCGCACTCTCGCAAATGTTCTCCGTTCGCTGTTTCTTTGCTAAGCGTTCAGCTAGTGTTCTATGTACATGAAGGTCAATAAAACTGGAACATTTATGTTTTGCAGGACAGCGATTTATGTTCACATTAGACAGGTTTCCGCATTATACACGATCCGCATTGAGCAAGTTTTACTGAATATACTTTCTGAACAAGGAACGCCCAGATAAAACAAGAGGACCTCTTATAATTCCCTCTACAAGGCATGTTTCATCATTCAACTGTTTTCACATTTTCTTCGTAATCTCGATCCTCTCGATCCAGGTGATATATGCAGTGTTTATCGAGTTCCGTATAGAAGGCAATAACAAGCAATGACGTATCAGAAAAAATAAACACATTTTTCATTCGTTTTGAATAAAAAAACCTTCGGGAATCCTATTTAAGTTGGAGCCTAGGGCAAGTTACCCTAGCTATCCCTCCCTTCTGGACGCCACTGCTCTTACCTTTAATTATCCCATTTTGTAAATATTTAATGAGAAAAGTCCGACAATTTCAAAAAGGAGTTAGTTTTTTCCGAAAACAGTTTAAAATTTCTCACAGTATATACTAACTAGTTAGCTCCTCCAGCAACGTTAGCTCAGCAAGTATTCAGTGATACGTTTCCATATGCCGTCTGTCATAGGACATCGCTATTTACTATAGTAAAGTTACTAAAGTTTGGGATGCATGCTCATCGTTCCCTTTTGGGCTCCCTTTGACGCCATAACAAATACACTATGGTGCAATGAAATCATTTCCATGATGAATGGTATAATATTGTGATCTCGGAAGAATCACATGCACATGCAGCACATACTTCCTCGTAAAATTTGTAATGGTCGCAAAAGTAATGCTGCCACTTGTAACCTACTAATTCTTCAACTATCTCTTGAGAAACTCTCGAGTAGGGTAGACTTCGGTTAGTGACATTGTTGTGTTGAAACACGCTCTTTCATGCCGGATTTTCGAGTCATTGGATGTGGTGAAAGTCCAACATTTCGTACAAAACAATATTTTTAAACGTTCCAACGCTTAGTGCTTAATATATTGTAAGTTAACGTCTGCATGAATAATATCAAAATGGTTAATATTTCGTTCATATTATTGAATTTACTGTAAAATGATTAAAAAAAACATTATTTATGAACAGATATTTCTGCAATTAAATTAAACTCTTACTCTTACATTTTCTTTTCAAAAAATTTAAAGCAAGGGAGTGAAATGAGTGTTTTAGTCATAAAAGCGAATCGACTAGTAATTATTTTATTCCTAGGTCTGTCCAAAACTAACGCAATACATATTTATCCTTTTCGTTATTTCTTTGTTCAAATATATTATTAGATAATTCTTCTCCTATGCGTAAAAATGTTTCTACTACACACAATATGTATTCTTCGGTGTTACGTTTCTTGCAGTTCTTCAGGATACCTAAACTTTCAGTTGCCTCTGTATTGAACTCGCATATTTGATTTATCCGTGTTGAGCATACCTCATAACACCTTGCACAGCTTTTATTCCTCGTGGCCAATTGTTTCGTCTGAAAAGTGTTATCAACAATATAATATTTTAAATAAGATTCCCTAAGTGTAGTCCCACGTGAAATATCTTAAAATAGTTTATATTGGTTTTTGTTTCTTTAGTTTTGAAGGTGCGAACAAAATAAAATAAAAGAAAGTTCTACCTGACCTCAAAAGTTGTATTGCCAAATTCTTGACCGTCCAAACTATAACCTTTCATACCTTTCCCACATTATTCAAGTAAATGATGAAATTATCCTCTTGAAGATAGAATTTTGTTTCTATTTCTATTCGTTCTGAATAGTTTTTATTGCAGTTTTTAAAATAAAGGTTTCATTGTACTTGTATATCGTGATCGCTTTTCTCTCTTTTTCTCCTTATCTTAGTGATACATCTCAAAGAATCGTCATTTTTTTAATAAGGAAAGTGGAGTGTTTAGAATATGGTATATTTTACTAGTTAAATTTCCAAAAGATAGTTCATTAGACAGCCGGTAGATTGAAACACTGTCTTTAGCCGCGAAATAAAAGATTCCACTCAAGATAAAACCATTCCCTTACCAAACGACAATTTTTGAAATCTATCTCTTTTCATTTGTCTCGACTATGTATATTTTCTGTCGCAAATAAAGTAAACCTCAATGTAGTTCCAAACCTTTTTACGCCCAGAAGTTATCTGTCGGGCGGGAGGAAATAGCGCTTCGTGGTTTCGGAATACTGGAGGATCTGCGCATGCGATAAGTTCCGCTAAAAACCGTTCGGTGGTTCGGAACGGGCGAGCGCGCGGCGTAAGTGGAACGCGGCGGCAGACGGTGGGCCGCCGCGCAGAGCGGTGTGGCGCTCGCGGCCGAGGCGAGGGATGAACGCCTGCCTCGCGCCTGCCTCGCGCCTGCCTTGCGCTGTGTGTGTGCCTCGAGCGTTGACCCTGCTGCTCGCCGCGCTTACTGTTAGCTTCGCACCGCCAGGGTCCAGCTTTTTCTTTTTGGGTTAGGCACACCACGTGCGCACTCCCCAAACGCCGAGCTGATTCATTACACACACTGCTTACTGTGCACTATTGTGGGAGGCCGCATACTTCTGCGTAGCGGTTCTTTCTTGGCACTTCCGCAAAGTCGGCGTTTCTGCGGTCGATTCTAGCTTCATTGGCGAAGTCCGATGATACCATTCCTAAAAGCAGGTGCTGTTTTCTTAGGTCGAGATGCCCGCCACTTCGATGACGTTTGAGATAGGGTTGCGTTTATTTTTTTAGCTGGGGAATAAGATGTCTATGTTTCAAAGGGAAATATGATCAGAAAAAGTGATATACATCCTATTTGTTGACATTTGTAATCAATATACCATTATAAATCTTTTTTAAATAAATGTTACTCCAAAGACACAATATATGAATTTTTCAGTACATTTATTAATTCTGACAAAATCACATTTCAAGATCATTACTTACTTAACAAGTATTTTCCAGTTAAATACCTTTGTGAATGTTTTATTTACGTGCAATTTTTTTTTTTTTTTTTTTTTTTTTTTTGTTTTAATATCAGATAAAATATTTATTGTTATTATTGAAGTTTCAAAACTGAGAAGCCTTCTTACCTTGACAAATTATGTCTTCGTAGAAACAATAGCTTCTTAGGAAATATTTCTGTGCTCAAAATTATGAACAATAACAGCCAAGTTTGAAATCTTATAAGTTGAAGCAAAGTATAAAATTCTACAGATACTTTCCCATTAAATAAAAGTTAACAATTTCTAGAAATTTTGTTTCTGTTTTTAACATTTAAAACAGTATAAAATAAGAACAAAACATATAATAATAATAATAATAATAATAATAATAATAATAATAATAATAATAATAGTAGTAATAATAATAATAATGCTACACATAAATGTTGCAGAAGGCAGATCCTGCTGCAGCTTCTAAAACTGCCATTCCTACTCAAGAAGAAGAAAATGCTGACATTCGACGTAAGCAAGCTCGTCCTCTTACAGGCAAACATGTTCGTCCTGGAACTGGAGCAAGTCCTGCAACACTGTTAACATTACGTCGCAAAATACAAGCACGTCAACAACAACACGATATAAAACGTATCTTGGAATAAATGAAAACATTATTTTACTAGAGATAAAATATTTAAATGACATGTCTGCAATAAAATGGATTTAAACAGTATGAATTGCTTAAAAATTATCACCATACAAAATGATTTTCATCTCCAATATTTAATACTGTTTACAATGTATTACTATAATGTTCTCACTTCATTGGGAGTTCTGCGGAACTGAAGCATTGTATTCTACAGCTGATAAATTTGATTCAACCTGGGGAAATGGTGTTTTGTCTCCAGGTTCCTAACTCACAATGATTGTGGAAATTGAGAAAAGACCATATCAAAGTGAGTTTCATTATTGAGGGACAATAGTAACATGTATCTCCCTATAAAGATGTTCGCTTTACCCAAAGCTCATGTTAAATTATAATTTGATTTATCCAAGAAATGAATTACCAGTATAACCAATGAATTGTTCTGCAACTGAACATAAAATAGATATAGATAGGAACCTATCAATCTTTTATTTTAAACTAGAGTTCATGAAGTAATGAACAGTTAATGATTCATTTTATTTCCTGATGAATATTTCAATAACACTTTTTATGCAGAGTACCTGCTAGCATATTAATGCTAGTAGTACTGAACTACCCAATATCCATGTATACTTTGAATTAAGATACCATTGTTGTCTCTTGTATGGATCTTGTATAGTATGTATATAAGATCCATCATTGCCTTATCTCTCTCTGAGATAGAGATAAAGCAATGATGTAGAGTGATGATGATGTGAAAGCAAATAAGAAGTTCTATCCATTCATTATTCATACTTAAAAATATATAAAAATATTTTTTATTCATCATTGAAAGTCATTTTAGTGATTTTAGAAGCAACTGTAATCAGTAACATGTGATAATTTGTAAGAAAGCATTTTTTTACTTGTTTCACCTTCACCTTGTTGTTCAAATAGAAATGACTATATTTCAGAGTGAAATTTATTTATGAATATCACTTGTCAATGTTGTGTCACTTATACGTACTGTAAGATCACTTTACAATGCTACTGGAAATGAAAGGGCATAAGGGCATCCAACACATTGCAGACATGTTCATTAATAATTATAGATGTAGTCAAGATGGGTCCTGCAAATGATTCCTTTTTCCCTCTGGAAAAAAAGGAGTATATTATTTTTTTTCTTTTCCCTCTATTAATAACAATACAAGAGGGACCTAAATGACAACGAGAAAAATTCATTAGTAAAAAATTGCTGGTTGAGATGGGTAATGTTAAAAATGTATCTTAATTAAAGGAGATGCTTTCTTCTGTATTTTCTTATGCTTCTACTCATTTTCCAAGGAAAATCTTTACTGAAAGACAATTGCAAAACTTGAAAGTAATATTAATTTTATTGGAAGTATATGGTACAAATATACTGAAATTTAAGGAAAAGTTTCATTTGAAAATGGAAAAAGTCATGTTTCAATCCCATATCCAAATATTATAAATAAATGAAACAGGACAGGTATTTGAAAGTCTTCAAGAAGTGTAAACAGTTATTTCTCATTTTGACCTTCAATGATATTGATTATATGATTATAAATACATTTTGACATTCTCTGAATTAGTCACATTTGGAATGTGAAAAAAATTCCTACACCACTGGTTCAGAAGCTAAATTAATTGAATGTTTTATTTAAAGCCCTTGTGTGGTTCAGTTTTCAATCAAAATAATCTTGAATATCACAGCCATCTAGGCATGAATAATGAAAAGAAAAGTAAACGTGTACAAAGTACAATATAATCTGAATACAGACCATCAAATGGGTTGGTATTTGAATGTATTTTGTGTAGAGAAGATATGAAAAACAAAATGTACTAACTTCTCTTAAAACATTTTTATGACATAAGAGCTTGAGCATGAAAACTTTTGTTAAGCACAAATATAACAAAATTAGAGCAAGTGAAATTACTGCGGAAACACTATTTATAAAATATAATAATTTAATGCATCTTAGTATTTTAATCTTGTTTCATTTTCTAATCAAAAATAAAAATTGAAATTTCATGAACCGCACAAGGTGGATATTTAAAAAAAATATAAATATTATTTACTTTAAATACTTTATTTTGGTAATGTATTCGTGTAAAGAAATGATAATAGGTTTTTTAACAAAACAAAGAACTGCAATACAAAATAAATTGTTTGAAGAACTATGTGTATTAACTTATGCTGTCAGTTTCATTCTGAATGATATATGTCTTAAGAGATCATACAACAAAATTGAACTAGTATTTGTTTTTCAAAACTTGTTTTCTAAGAAGACAAACAAAATCTTGAAGACCAAAACATTCTTACTATGTTTATTATTTCTATTAAAATTTTGAAAAAGCATGCAGTTTTTTGATTGTTCTCTCTTGATAAAATTAACATAAAGAATTATTGTATTACACGATTTTTAATACACCAGATGCATCATTTAATCAATAGAATATAATTTTTTCTCTATAAGTATACTTAAATGTCATGCAATAATTTCCTCATGTTATGTATTGTTATGTATTGTATTCCATATGTTATGTATACTTATGATGTGAAAAAATTTTATTTTGAAAATTTCAGGTAATTATTTTATGGAAGGAAAAGTTAATTTAATTTCATCACTGACACTATATCAAATGTACTTATTTATTAATTTCTTACAATGTGACAAAAAATTCAGTAAGTTACTCATTTCTCCAATAAGATTTTGATCCTTAGGCTGGTTAATTAAACATTCAAGAGAACATAATTCATCATTATATACACTCCTTTCCTATGTACATGTATGTTACTCATTATTACTTCCAAAGAAATACTGAAGCTTCAAATAACAGTGTACAAGAAACACCAGTACTTGTTTGATTGTCTGTTATTTTTGCCTTCTGATCTGTGTTGCTTGTCCAAGAATGTTTATAGTAATAGAAGTAAGTCACATGAATAATACAAAAAGGGAGGTATCGTAATTAATATCTTGCACCTTTGCAGTCAAGAAAGGTCTGAAAATATTTGATAAAGTTATTAAAAATAGAAATATCAAATCTTAGATGTATTACCTGAGGACTAATACTTTCATCAATATTTTGTGTAAATTCATCCATAAGATGAATATGGAAGTGATATTTTATAACCTTGTAAAGGATACATGTCCTCAACATTTGAAAACAAATGGCTTTATAAAGATTTTTTTTCAGGAGTAATACGAGATTATCCACATTAGTAAGAAAACACAAACATGAATGCAAATTAATGATTTAATAATGAAAAAGTTAAAAATGATGTTATTATTTCATGGTTATTTGACAAGTAATTGGATCCTCATCATTGATGGCCTAGTATTTGTTTTAATAAGAGGAATGACCACTTCCCTTTCTTGTCACACAAAAACTCATTAGATATAGATCTGTGCATTAATTTTATTACTGTAAAATATGTTTCCTGTGATAATTCATTATACATTCCTTTAAAACAAATTTTGTATATTGAGGGATGCACAGAGGAATTTGATACAATTTTAATGATCTGCAGATTTCATCCTTAAATATTCCTTATTATTATATTAATTTCCTTTTATATATTGCAAAACAAAGGAGTTCCAAATGATTATTACCAAAGTCAAATACTCATAAGCCAACAATATAAAATGGTATAAAAATATGTCTTTGGAAGACATTAAAAAAATAATAAAAAGATTGGAACTTTTGCAGTGATAATTTTCTGTAATATTTGTCAATGAAAGTGTATTATGAGTATGAAGACCAAAGTAAGCAAAATTGCCAATAATAGATAATTCTAAGCACAAACTTGCAGGTGAGTAAGAGAACATGGTTGCAGCTAGCCATGACATTTGCTCATGATTGTACATGAGTATTCTACTTTTAAAAATCCTGAGTAGGAATAAAATATTTTTATACAATTAAGACCTTACTATCAGGTTCATTTATAAATATAATTTATTGAATTTCTTTTTAATAAAGTAATTATATTTTGCGTTTTGATACATTAATCGTTGCCCTCCTATCTGATCATTGTACATGATTTTTATTACAGTAAGTTAATTTGTTCTTTATTCACATTGTTTATTACACTGATGAAGATTCTAAAATAGAAAATCAGTTGTTTTGGAAAATTGATTGGAAAGGCTCCACATATATCATCATTATTGTCATCTGTAATTAAGTATTTATATTAAATTTCAACATTGATAGCTTCATGGTTGAAATCTGATGTCATGTGTAAAACATTATTATGTCTGTCACATTTATAGATTGTTTCCATAACATTTATATCAAAATGACAACAAATGTGAAATCAACAAGCAGGCCACTTAGAATTGTGGTTAATATTTTAAATCAAATTATCAACTTCTACAGGTAAGAAAAAAGTCTTCATTTCATGGGATGTTATTGGATGTTTCTAATGGACCTCTCATGATTTTAGAAAGTGAGAATTAACCATTGAAATATTAAAACTTGCATTAACTAGCACTTCAACTGTCATAAATCCCAAAGGAGGGACTCATTTTTGTAGCTTTTAAAAATTACTATATGGAACAATCAATAAATGAAACTACAGTAACATGTTTGACTCAGTAATATTCTAAGATGAATGTGAAAATAAATATTTTAAAGACATCCAAAAACTGAGTTACTCTTTAATCACAGAATAAAAATAGCTGTTTTATTTTTATAATGTTTACTCTTTCTGTGTAAGAGGTATGAAAGCTTCTATATTAATGTAATAACAGAACAACAAAGTAAAGAAACTGACTCTGTCTCAGGTAACCTATTTCAAATCTACGACAATGATAATCTGTACCATGTATATAACTTATCATTTTATACTGGTTTATTTATGTATATAATAAAGTTAAATATTACAAACATGTTTCATAACAAGTGTTTTTTTCCTTCCTATTCATATAATAATAAATGGATTAGAATGAAAAATATTTATAAATATGAGAATTTTCAGTACACGCTGGTTACCTTTGAGTGAAAAGTAATTTTGAACTTTTCCCATTCATTTATTTGTTAAAGTACATAAACTTGAAGGTAATTAGCAATATTACACAACATTGTTACAAAGAATGTATATATGCACATGCACACAAAACCGATATTAACAAATGTTTATCGAGTTTTAGTTTGCTAGGGAAACAAATTACATTTAATATATAATTTTTGACATTCAAAAGTAGTTGAATATTCTTTGGTTACTTGTTTTCCTATTCATTATTAAAATTGGGACAATGAAACAGAAAAATGGCAATAGTAATAGGTTGCTATTTTATGTTTGTAAAATAACGTAGAATGTCCAATTTCCAAAAGACTGACTTGACCTCTTTCTTTGGAGATAAGGAGTATGTACAGATTTTTAAACCTTGTATAATTTACTCAGAGTAATATTTTCCTTCCTGTGTACAATAATTCCGTAGTTAAGAGATGATCTGTGTTTTTAATGTCATTATGTGAAACATTGAAACATTATCACCACCAAATTATCAATTCCAATTGCAGTTAACCTAAAATAATAATATTGCTTTTTGTTATAGTATGAAGAAGAAGATGAAGAGTCCCGATGGGATACCTTCACTACTAATCATTGTTATACTAATTCTACAATAGACATCACATTTACTTATTGTTTTGTAAAAAATAGATTGTAAATTTATCTTAAATAAAAAAAAAATAAAAAAAGTGAAACATGATGGAAGGTAAGGGGTAAAGGAATGGCTTCATTAGCTACATTGCTAACTGATATTTCCCTGAGATTGTTTGACAAGGAGATATTTGTAAAAATAATTCATAAGGTATAGTAATATTTGTAAAAATAATTCATAGTAACTGTAATAAAGAAGCAGCTTGGTTGTTGGTGATTGCTTAATGTTGCACATAACTTGTTTATAGTTATTTTTTATTTTGTTTACAATATCATTAAGGTTTCTTTTGACAAAAATTTTTTTTTGACAACTGAAATAAAAAAGAATGAAACAGTAATCCTCCTTTTCTATTTTGATTTATTTAAATTTAATGAACTTTGAATTTAACATTATTTATTGTTAATATATTTTAGCAAATTTTCATTGTTTTCAATGTGAAAATCTTTACAATTGTACCATCTTCTGAAGAATAGTAATGTACATAATTATGTTTCCAAGGAGTGATTAAGAATTGTTAAAATACCTAGACAGGCCAAACTTCAATGTCCTATTGCATCAAGAAATTTAATTATAAAATAAGACCCTATTTGTGAATACCCTGCCATTTATGTGTTTCATTGAAAATTGATATTATATTGGTATTATTAGCAATAGCTTTCCTGCTACTAATTAAATATCATTTGAATTGATTCTTTAATAACAAATTTTGAAAATCTTCAGTGTAAATCCTCAACATTGTGCAATTACAGCAATGTACAATGATATAAAATAAACACAAACACAAGATATTACCTTATTATTGTGTTGAAAAAATATTTAAATTGTAATAATGATAATGATGATGATGATGATAATGATGCTAGTGCTAGTGCTGTACTAATGATAATGATAATATGCTACCTGTGGAATGTTCATACATTTTCCTGTAATGAATGGATGTAATTTATATAATTTGTTTTTTGTTGGCAACAGACATTTTTATTAATTGTAATTTGTAGATCTCCCCTTTGTCGAAGCCTGAAAAAACATTCTTTTGAGTTTGTGTTTGAGGACACTTGTATATAATTTGCAGTCACACACAGTTCTGGGCAAATTTACAACAATTATTGTTTTAAAATTAATGACAAGCTGACATGAAGTCAATTGTTTATATTTGATTTGTCAGATTCAGTGAGTATAAAACCACATGGACAGATCCAATTTTAGGGCAAATTTATTTAAAATGATAATATTATATCTCTTACTTCTTAAATGTACACAAATGCCAAATAATTTATGTTAAAAACCAAACTCTCAGCAACTGATGTTAAGATTATTTTTGTGTGATCAAATTTGGAGGGCTTCATTTACTTCATATTACATTCTCACAATTTCTTCCTAAGAAGAGAAAGTTATGTATTTGTGCGCCAAAAAAACGCATATTTTTAGCAGAAAAACTCTTATTGCAGGACCCTGATAATGAGAAAGTGAATAAGCTCTGATATTAAATCTAGTAAATTACCTCCTCTAACATGTGGTATTGCCAGAATCTATATTTTGAGGGTCTTTGTTAACAAAAAATCTAATGCCGGCAAAATATCTGGCTGTCCGTCCCTTTCTGGTAAACGCTAGCGCCTAAATTGTTCAGCTGATTTTCTCCAAAATTGATATTAACTGATTGATCCAAATGAAATCAAAGCCTTGGGGAGTTTCAAGCAGATATTCGATTTTTGAGGATACTTTACATTAAGCCTCAAAAACATTTTAAAAATTTTCTCTAAAATGGCTCCAATTTTTTTTATTTCACTTTGTCGTTGGATAGCGTAAAAAGCACTTAAGATAATGGTTCTGGTCTCATATTCCTTAAAATTCCAAATTTTTCGAAAATTGTAAAAGTGCAATTTTTGGGGACGTCTTCCTACATCTATAATATTGAAGTCAGAGATGTTTTCCTTAATGAAATCTGTTCTTTAAAGACAGATCTTAAAATAAAGGTAGGTACAATTTTTCGAAAATAAGTAAATTTCATGTAATTTTGCATGAAATATACCAATTTGAATGTTTTCTAGCATTTTTTCCCTAAAAAAAAATTCCAATTTTTTCTTTAAATTTTCTACTAATATGTTTCAGGGAACAGTAAAAAGATATGGTACTAGTTCCATTTCGGTGAACTGTGAGTTTTTTTAAAAATTGTTAAAAGTTAACATTTCAAAACTACAAAATTGAAGATAGTGATGTTTGCTTTAAATTAAGTCTGTTGTAAAAAATCAGCTCTTAAAAAATGTCACATACAATTTTTTGAATTTAGTAGATTTGATGTAATTTGTGTCTGCAATTTATGCAATTTAAAAAAAATTATTTTCTGAAACACTGCACCAAATTTTTTCTTTAAATTTTCTCCTCATATGTAACAATGGACGGTAACGAACATGGTGCTAGTCCCATTTTTGGTGAACTCCCCATGTTTTTGAAATGTCTGTAAAAATTACATATTGGAAAAATTTTGGGTTGAGACAATTACATTTTTAAGCGTCGACCTAAGCTCAAACCATATGGTGGCGTGGTGGTATTGGTGCTGGCACATTCCCTCTGAGGCCCAGAGTTCGAGTCTCTGTGAGGAAAACAAATTTTACTGGTTGATAACCACTTTTTCATGTTTATGTAGTAGTAGCAGTGGAGCAGTTAGAAATAATGCGAGAAAGTATATGCTGTTGAGCACCTCTAGTTTGATGTACATTTTACATACAATCAAAATCAGAGTCACATATAAAATTTAACATGTATAAATATTTCAAATAATATTATTTGGAATTCATTGATAAAGATTCATTATGCTATGGACAGCTTCTCTCCTATATAACAAAGAGACCTTAAAAAATTATTTTAATTATCTCTTACATGATAGGAATAAATGAATTCTTGTGTAATAGGGAACTCTCTGCTAATTCAGTTTTCAATTTGGGGATATTTTTAGTATGTTCTTTAAACAATCAGGTGAGAGGAAAAAAAGCAAGATAAAGATGATAGTATTTTGTTTGAAAAGTGACATTTGTGGATATTCTCATGATGTTTGTGTTTCAAATCATGACTAGTTGTTATGTAAAACTTGCATTTGTAGTTTAGGCTTGCGGTAAATTGAAGAACTCATATCCTGGAGAGCTCTGAAACACACACACACAAAAAAAAGAAAACATAATTTCAAACTATTTTTTATTTAAATTTAAATTATGTAACTATGGTACTGCTTCTAAAAATTGAATGTTTTTGAAATTTTATATTTGTTATTCAATGACCTCAAACTATTTAATTTTTTCTCAAAATGTAATTTTTTATTATTATTTCAAATCAGAAGTTTAGCGTAACACAAAATTCCATATAAAAGTTATTTATGTGCATTAATAACATTGAAAGATGTTCACACCAAATGTACCCACTTTCCTTGTTTGTCTGTCAGTCTGTCTGCTTGCTTATTTGTTTGTTTGCGTTTGTCTGTCTGTTTGTTTGTTTGTGTCTGTCTGTTTGTTTGTTAGCATAAAAAACCGGTTAAAAACAATGAGCTACATGCTAACAAACATGCTAAGGGGAGAAATGTAATTTGTAGACATTTTCCTGATCCCTGGGATCCCTACCATAACTCAGATATATATTAAGTTGAAATATGAATGCAGGTAGTAATGAGAGTTTGGCGAAAGAATGGATAAAAAATATTAACTCATGTTTAATAAAAACTATTTGCAAAGGCAATCAGCTGCAGATTATGGCAGTTATCCTTTAGTGTGACTTGCATGAAGAAGTTGATGAACTGCTGCAATAGCATGCAGAACGATTATTTAAAGAATATTATGAGTATATTCACCACAGAGCTCAAGAGATCATCCACAGATAGTGAAGCTACATTTATGTTCAGAAGCAAATCAAGGGGCCATCTCAGCATTTGCTCAAATGATCATGGAAAATGGAGAATGGGAAGGAAGAAGAAGAAGAAGAAGAAGAAGAAGAAGAAGAAGAAGAAAAAGAAAGAAAAAAAAAAGGATCAAGATTGGGGGGGGGAGGTCATTGACCAAGAAGTTGAGATTACAATACTTGTTACAGGCATAGTATACAGTGTTTTCAACTATACAGTACAAATGATAACTAATACATTAAATATCATTTAAAATCAATAATTTTCCTTTTTGATGCTTAGTATAGTCACAAATTGTACCGGGAGCGTAGCTCAGTGCATCAACTGATGTCACTGCAGCGCCTCTGACTGGGAGGTCCTAGGTTCGAGTCCTGACGGCGGCACGATTTTCCACACTAGCTTTTCAGCTAGGTCAAATTCAGTCACTGTCTGGAGGAGAATTCTAGCGGCCGGCTTCTCTGATCGGTAGTTTTCCGTGGTTTCTCCGATCCACCAGGCGAATGCCGGAGCAGTACCCTACGAAATGGGCCACGGACGCGCACGATCTGTCCTTCCTCTTCCTGGTCCTATTCTCTCCCCTTACACACACACACACTTACACTAACAAGCATTACACTACCACATATTCCGGAAGACCGGTCAGGAGCTTAGAGCGTGTCCTGGCTGGGGCGGTGCCCCGCTGGTGGGAGAGTCCTGGTTAGGGGGGAAACCCCACTAGCCGACAGTAGGTCCGCACCGGATCTCACCATCCAGCTGGGGAAGATCACCGCCATCTCACGAGAAATAAACATGCACTACACTAACGGTTGACATGCCCGGAAACACCAAAAAACAAACAAACACAACTTGTACAAAAACAGTTATGCCACAGAGAAAAATTTACTTGGTACATACATTTGTGTAGTATGGATTTTGATTCTTTAATGTAATCTGGCAATATGTTGCAAAATAATGATCATTTATTGTACATTTTTTTTTGTAGTGAGCTGTTGCTACTAACACCTGTTGAATATGATTACTTCATCAAGTGATATTTTTATAGACATCTGTGTTGGTAGGAAATTCCACTCTTGAGTAAGTTAATTGTGACAAAGAAAAATGAACACCGATTTGTAAATCGATAGGGAAGGCAATGATAGAATTCTCAGCTTAATAAAGAGAGACAAGAATCACGGTGGTGGGTTTTGCTTATTTTTCATACAATTCTCTTCTGTGTTATAAAAACTCTAATATCGTAAATAATATGGGTACCTATGTTTCCCCAGAATATTATGCCATATCTTAGTTATAAATTAGCATTCACAAAATATACAGAACAAGCAGTATGAAAACTGACTGAATTTGAAAGAACTCCAAACGCATGGCATAATGAACTTAATTTTGTGTTCAATTCATTTAAATTGTCAATCCATTTTAGGTTCAACTGAACTCAAATATTTTGTAACTTTAATCTCGTTCATTTTCAATGGAGTATATATTAGATATGTCCAGAATGTTGTCACAACTTGTTTTGGGAAAGTGGGTGGCATGTTTTTGTATGTGCACAAGGGTTTGTTTTTCTAACATGTTCACACTAATCATGCAATTTTCAATTCATTTATTGTGAGACCTAAGACTAAAGATTATTTTTAGTGGCTTGTTTACATTATTGCAAAAGTGTAGAAAAATCTGTATTCATTTGCAGTTAACAATATCAGGAAAATATTTAGATGTTTGAACTGCAATTTACAAAGATGGTAGCACCTTTAATAAATGGCCACTGAAAACCTAAAACAAAATATCTCTAAACTTTTAATGCTTCAAAGACAATTTCAAAAATTCAGGGAGTACAATGAAAATCACACCTGCAGCATTTTTTAATATCATTAGCTGTATTCAAGGAAAAATTTAAAGAAAAAAATTGCAGCCATTTTTGAAAAAAATGTTTTTATAAATTGCTTTAACTTCAAGCAGCAATTCCGCGGAAACTGTCATTAAAAAAGTTGGTCATAAAAAAATATTACATGGCGTTTTAAAAGATCTGAGTTTTCAGAAACAGATTGCAGTTAAGACAAAAATCTATATCCATGCGATATTGTATTTTTGCAATGTTAATTTTTTGTAATGTTTGAAAATGCTGAGAGTTCACAGAAAATGGGAGTTGCACCAACTTTTTGACATCCTTTGATACACGAGAAGAGAAAATGCAAAGAAAAAAATTGTAGCTGTTTTTGGGAAAATAATTGTTTAAAAAGTCCACATATCTCTCACAAAATTATTCGCAAAAATCTCTCACAAAATTACGAGAAAAATAATCATATTTTCGAAAAAATATTGTACTACATGATCTAATTTCAGGATCTGCTTTTGAATATATTTTATCCAGGTAAAAATCTTAATCTTGAATATTGTAGTAGTTATAGGAAGACTCCGAAAAATACCGAACTTTTGCGATTTTCGAAAAATCAGGGATTTCAACGAATATGAGACTTGCGCTATTTTTTGAGAGTTCCCTATGCTACCCGACGACAAAGTTCAATCACAAATTTTGAAACCAATTTTGAGATAATTTTGAAAATGTTTTCGAGGCTTCATATTTTCCCCATTACCCCCTCCCAATTCAAAATAAACTCGTAGGACCTTGAGTTCGTTCAGGCAATATCAATTTTGGAGAAAATCGTCTAAATGGTTTAGGCGCTATCGTTGATTACATGCAGACGGACGTTTTGTCTCTATCAATTTTTCGGCATCAAGGAATCATGAAACATGGATTGCAACTCTACAGCGTGTTAGAGAAAGTCATTTGCTACATGCAGGAACAACGTTTATCCACTTGTTCGTAACCAGGGGACCGGCATATAGTTTTTCTGTAGGAAAACCGCCGACTTCCGGCGCACGATTACAATACTTTCTCTTCTTACGAAGTATGGCGAGAAAGTGAAATCTTTGTTCCGAGGGTGCTATAATTTTACTTTCTCCATTTTTGGAAAAGAAATAGGGAATTTAGGAAAGATTACTTTGCATCTCCCGTCCCCTCTCTCCACGGATGCACACAACTTAATTATAGCGAGAATATAACTTTATTTTAGAGAAAATGTCGTACTATTAACTGTTTCTTCATCGTTAAGAATCATTAGCGAAGAAAACT
This sequence comes from Teleogryllus occipitalis, assembly GCA_011170035.1. NCBI lineage: Eukaryota > Metazoa > Arthropoda > Insecta > Orthoptera > Gryllidae > Teleogryllus > Teleogryllus occipitalis. The sequence goes on along the minus strand of BLKR01000080.1, from coordinate 422,345 downwards.
GTTCTTCCTTTTTGAATCGAGGAGGGCATATCGGTTTCGTAAAGTAGGATGAAAATATGACCTAAAATTGCAACCCCCAAGTGCAATTGGTAATTAATACGAAAGGTGAGTAAATAATGTCCTTTCATTCCAGCACGCTGTTTCTACTATCTCAGATCGTTGTTTAAGGTTCGAATATAACTAATCTAAAGCAATACCATGATTCTCTCAAGAAGATAATTTTGAAAGTAAAATGTTGCGGTCAATAAAGTCAAAGCTTTTGAAAGATCTAAAAATATCTTCAAGAAAAGAATATATGGCTGTTGCCGTAGATTTTGTTGCTAAATCTGTGTAGGCAATCTGAAAACGCTTCGTATGTAAACCGTGAAAGGTTTCCATTCGAACTACATAGGAGAGCCTCTCTAATATTTTTGAAAAATCTGAAAACTCTAATCTTAGCTGTTTTGAAAATATCATGATATTCCGGTGCATAAAGATGCATTAAATATGTGAGTTAACGGGTTTATAATGGCAGACCACATGTCATTACCTACTATGCGGAAAGTCATCTAAACTGGCAAAAAAATAGTTAACCGATTATTTTAAGAACTTCGCACGAAGAAGTTTCGGAAAATAATATTGTGTCAAACATTTCTGGCGAGTCATCTATGTTGAACGTTATGGTTTTAGACCCTTTGCGAAATCAAGGCTGCAGCCTGGGGCGAGCAATTGTTGGGGGCAGACGAATTTCAGCGGATACCAAATTTCTTACGGAGAACTATGGAATGTTTTTGGAGAAATATTTATTTCCATATTTGTATCGAAAGCAAGTGTTAATTAATGAAATATAGTTCAAAACCACCTCGTACAGTGGAACGTTGACGATGGTTGTAGAGAAATGGTGGCCAAAGATGGATTTAAGCAAAATCATGACATCGATTTTTCTACCTCTAAAAGGCAATTATGCAGATCAAAGTCGTTATTTATCAGATTTCTCTAAAACATATTTCTCTAAAACAATGGCAAATGATATACTTGTTAAAAGATTATGTTTAGTACAATCACCATCTACATGACATGTATTTTATGCTCCTTACAATTTATATGGTGGAACTATTACTTTGCTCGGCACATCAGAGCTTAACGACTGGAAAAATAGCAACAGCATTTCTCAACATCACAGTTCTAACCATCAAGATTGCGTAAGAAAATTTGTACGTAGATCTACAGTTTTAGAAAGAGTGGATTCAGAGCTTGTGAAACAGCACAAAAATTAAGTAGAATATTGGAGAAATGCCCTGAGAAGAATTGTAGAAACTGTAAAATTTTTAGCAACAAGAGGATTGTCTTTTTCGGTAACAACGAGATTATTGGTTACAAAATGAAAACTTCAGAGGTTGCATTGAGTTGATATCCAAATTTGATCCGTGTATGGCTGGCCATCTTGTTCGGTATGGAAATATAGGACCATATCCGTGAAAAAAAGGAATTAGAAATTGGTAATTCAGAGGGTATGAAAGAAATTGTCGATACAAGATATATTTCTAAATGACGAGGTTACTTTAAGACTATTTAATTATATCTGTGAGTAATGCAAATGGCGAACTATCTTTCTCTGCTTCGAAGAGCGTAAAAAATTATCTGAGATCGAGGCTTAAACAAGACACATTGAAAACATTATCTCTGATTTTTCATCTCTCTTTCTATGCATAGAAAATGACGTTTTGAAAGCCAAGACTTTGCCGACAGTGTTAAGAAATTTGCCGAGACTAAAGCAAAAAACGAGATTCTGCATGGCAACGCATATTTTATAAGTACACCTAAATGGTATTTTGACTTTAATATCCAAACTTTTGTAACAAAATGTAAATAATACTAAAATATAGAAATTCTTTTATAATTACCTTATATTTTTAATTTGTTGACCTAAAAAGGTTTGATATAAAAAATGCAATATATAATTAATTGTTTATATGTATACAAATATCGTACAACATTTTTTACATTTAAAATAGTATAAATAACTTTTACGTAAAAAAAGGAAATTAAAAAGGGCGCTAAAACATTTGACAGCCAAGGGCGCACGTAAGTCGAAGTCAGGCACTGGTCACTGTTCCCGAATCGTTCTTTCCCTTATCATTATCTTCCTAGCTAATACTTTAATGAATTGTAAGTATTAGATACTCAGTAAATTCTACTCTTTTATTATTTATTTATTTTACGTCAAAAAAACAGTTAAAAACTGCGTATGACGTGCTATGGGGAAAAGTGAATTGTGTGCACATTTTCAAAATTCTGTGATCCCTACACTAAGTCATATACTACTTAAATTTTGAATTTTTGAAAGGGAGAAAAAAAGAAAGAAAAAACAAACTCCCATGTAATAAAATCTATTTTCAAGGATAAACAAGCAATAAATTTTGAATTTTGAAAGGGAGAAAAAAAACAAAAAAACTCCCATGTAAAAAAATTTTCAAGGGTAAATAAGCAATAAATTTTGAATTTTGAAAGGGAGAAAAAACAACAAAAAAACTCCCATGTAATAAAATCTATTTTCAAGAGAAATAAGCAATAAATTTTGGCTCTTATTACTTCCTGCCGCGACAACATGGAAACGATAATTTGAATAATTGTATTTCCCACTGAATTCTAGAAGACGTGCACAGAAAATGAAGTTACATTTATGTCCAGAAGCAAAACAAGGGGCCATCTCAGCATTTGCTCAATGGATCAGGGAAACTGGACGAAAAACCTGATCGAGATGGGGGTCATTGACCCGGAAGCTGTAGTACAATAGTTGTTACAGGTTGTTTATACTCATTTATACAGTCCAAATGGTAAATAATGCATTATGTCTCATTGTTAAAAATAATGTTACTTTTCTTGTGATGCTCAGTCTAGTCTCTAATTGTATAGAAACAGTTATGCAGCAGAAACGATTTCACTTGTGATTTAAACTTTTCTATTGAATTTAATCGTTTAATGTCATCTGGCAAAGTGTTGTAAAATGTACATGTATTGTATGTGAATTTTTTGTAATGAGCTGTTGATACTGTCACCTGATGAATATGATTTCTACGTCGAGTGTTATAGTAATAGACTTCGGCATTTTCTGAAAAAATATTCCCGCCCTTGAGCAAGTCATTTTTTACAAAAAACACTGATTCGTAAATAAAAAGACCCGGTAATGGTAGAATTCCTAGGTTAATGAAGAGAGGCTTACATGAATCACGTGGGTGGGATTTGGTTATTATTCGTACAATTCTTTTTTGTAATCAAAAAGTCTGGGAGCTATAAGATGTATTTCCCCAGAATATTATGCCATATCTCAGGCGGGAATGAACATTCGCGAAGTATACACGACGAGCAGTATGAAGGCTGACTGAATTTGCAAGAATTCTGAACGCGTAGCATAATGAACTTAATTTTGTGTTCAATTCATTTAAATGGACGTTCCATTTAAGGTTTGACTGAATTGAGAGACCTAAAAAATTTGTTGCCTTAACATCAGTCAATGGTACACCGTTCATTTTCAATGGAGCACAGAATTGTTTATTTGATATGGAAAACTGCATTAAAACCGTTTTCTTTTCGTTTACTATTAATTTGTTATTTCGGAACCAATTTGAAACATCTGATATTGTACTATTTACGGTTTCTATTCTATTCCTAACGTGTTTTAAATCCTATTCCTAACTATCTAATCCTATTCTATTCCTAACGTGTTTTAAAACTCATTTAAGAAAATTTAATGTTACGTGAAATACTATTAGTAAGGAATAGTAATCAATAGGGCCCGGATAATTATGCACTAAAAATTGGGAAAAATATGTACATATATACGTATTATAATATACAGAAATATGTACTAAAAAGTTTAAAAAATGTAACATTAATTATCATTATATCAATTTTTGTATTAAAATACTTTTTTTGGTTATTTAAGGTCGCATTAACAGCTAGGTCATTAGCGACCACTATTGGCATTAACGTTATGGTAACTATGAAGGTGAAACGAATCGGAGATGATAAGGGGTGAAAGGACGAACACAAATACAACCATGCCCGAGGCGGGACTCGAACCCAAAACCTTCGGTCCGCGATCACTACGACACTACTGCCCTAGCGATCTCGGCCACCGGGTCGACAAAATACTTTTACCTAAGTGTATAGTGCTTTATTTCATTTACATGAAGACCAAAATTAAACATTATACTCCTCATAATCCTATTATCTCCGATACAAGAAACAAATATGTTTCAAATTTTCAGCTATGAAACTTTTCCTATTATCTTGTAAGAGTCTTGTACTGACTAAAAGAGCTTTCTACATCGCACAAAGCTACAAGTGCGTTTTTAAACTTGCCGAATACCACATATCCTCTAGCGTGTAGTCAATATCCAATGTGACGGAATTGTCCCCTCATAGCACTGCACTAACAGCTAACAGCGCAAATTGCAAATGGTTCGAATGCGGGGTGTTCTCCAGAACTGAAGACCTCTTTTTCTTCACTAGGTCCCTTTTGATCCTCGAGAACAGTTTTTAAAGAAGCGACTGCTGACTGAGCAATTTCAAGACAGGCGGAAAGCAGGGAAGACGTCTCCAAAGATTTAATTGTAGTGCCTACTGAAAATAGGGCAATATATTTTTTTCGTTTTTCCAGCATAAAGCAATTGCTGTGATTTGCTTATGGATGCTGCAGTATAAGCATCAAATTGATACATAACTTGTATGAATAAAATAAAAAAAATTGTGGCATTGTAGCTCATAGAATCAATTCAGATGCCCCATCTCGTTAATTCTTTTTTATTGGAAATCAATGAGTCAACCTGAGATCTAATCAGTTCTGCAACACAATGCATGTACAAGTCAGGTTAGGAGTAGTGTAGTAATTTTGGATACAAGACCTGCAGGGCTTCCGCTGCCTTGCTCATACACGACGCTGCATTAGTATCAGAAGGAAGACATTACAGTGTTTAACTCCATTAGACCACAAAAATTCCGTTGTATGAGTAACAGGTTTGCTGTAGTTTGATGGTTACATTTGGGTAACACTTCACAAGTTATCAAACTAGACACACTTTTAACTATTCATTAAACCTATTCCAACATTGTGAATATGATTTCCTTGCACATCAGTTGTTTCGTCAGTTGATACCCAGATCGGACCATCGCCAATTTCCCATAAATGGAATCCATTGTTTCCAAACAATGAATGGGATTCATTGTTGGAAGTACAGTCTTTCTTATTGTAGATTTGTGTGGAATTATTTAATGTGGATATTTTTACAGAAATTCACGTATAGCATTGGATTGCATAATTTCCATATGGGAATGTCGGCACAAACCACAACACAACACAAATGAATTCAAAAGTTAGATTTCTGACGCTCAATACTTCGGTGATCATGCGAATCAATCAATAAGAACTGTTTTTGGGTTTGGATATGTATATTCGAAATTCGTGTTTGATGACACGACGTGAATGTATGTTGGGAGATTTGAAATCACTGAACACATGCCACATTTGTTTTACGTAACTGGTAAAGAAGTGTTTTCCTTGTATAGAAAAGTGTTCAAATTCGTCTGTGAAGTACTTCATTCATACACTCATGTCAGAAAGATTTCGTCCTTCGGCATTTTTAAGTAAAATGTAGAATAAGTTATACTAAAAATATAAACTGAATCCACAATGTCGCTATTCAATATTTACCAGAGATTAGGGAATAAAAACAATGCTGGTTCAAATTTAACCAATTGACTTTTAGATCGTTTAAATTCCACATACAATGTTTTTACGATAGCGATATTGCTAGACTGCTCTTAACATTCGTACTTGCCTGTGCTCAATTCTTACTCAGCGTTACCACTGTCCCATAAGTTTTAATCCAAAAGCTTCAGTGCCGCGTCGTGATTTTACTTCAGATTTTGGACTCTAACAGATAATTTACAAACAATAGCGGAGGCTCGCGTGTGAAAATCGGGGAAAGAAAAATGTCAACGGCGCATCCTGTGCTGGTGCGTGTAGTTTCTGGTAAAGGGTATCAAGGTCTAGGAAGGCCCCTGAAAGATGCGTAGTGGGTGCGTGATATCGCCTGCTAAACGTATCATTTTCACAAACCAAACTCCCTTGCTCATCTCTGCGATACTCGTGCTGAAAACTATGGATGATGGAAAACTATGGAAACTCGTGCAGAAGCTATGGATTGCGTCGTCGTCTTGCCCTTTTATTTGCAATATCGTCGATATTTTTATCGACGATAGCGGCGGCGCTAGCCGAATGCGTTTACTACGCTCCGTGAAGTCACGAAGATTAAGCGCATTCGAGACTCGCGGGCTCGTGGCTGGGCGACCGCCCAGGAACCCCGGGATCCAACGGCGCCGAGCCCCTGGCCCAAGGGATAAAAGGCACTGACTGACTGTGACGAGACTTGACAAATATTAAAAGTAAAGCATATTAATGGAGGATTACTCCCCAGTGCAAAGCGCTCAACGCCCCTTAAGGGGCTTGGAGACGCGTTGCGTCAAGGTGTAGACGCAACAAATTAAAAAAAAAAAAAAAGATATAACGAAAATACTCTTTTCAACGCGATGCAATACCAACATTTTAAAGAGGAGGCTAAAAAAAGTTTGACAATGCTGAATTATTTGTTTGGGAGATTCTTTAACAAAACATACAAAAAATTGAAGAATTAAATTTAAAAAATTGCAGAAAAATGGAAAATTTCAGTAATATGTAAAAAAATTTTCTTATTGGTAAAATATGTAAATATACGTACTTTCGGGTAATATATGTAAAAATATGTACTAAAAAGTCATCGTTTTTTGGCACTAACCGACGTGAAACGTGAACATATCGTTGATTCGACTTGATAGAGTTATGTTAGGAAAATGTTATTAAATAATTATCCGGGGCATAGTAATCAATATTCTTAATGTTCGAATCATGTTCAACATGATAGGCTGGCATCTACCACTATAGAATTTTGCAGCATTACACACAAAATCCTCTGATCAAGTACTGTAAAACAAACACACACACACACACACACACACACACACAGAGGGCAAGTCACGTAACTTTAGCACCTCCTGAAACTTTTGAACGTTTAAAGTTATTGCAATGCAGTTTTCGCGGAAGTGCGTGAGGGAATGGAGCTGGTTAATACAATTATTTCCATTTTATCACTTATATTTTACGAGATATTGAGGTAACTTTGATTTTTTTTCCAATGGAACTATACATATTTTTTAGTCTATCATGACGAGTGTAAAAAGACGAATCCAGTGATATACGTATTGTCATATGTTAGATAAGCATTTATTTGAGTAATTTTGATTTTTTGCGACATTTTATTACGACTGGCCTGTGTAAAAGACGGTTAAAAGAATGGTGGAGGTCTCATTTTCGTTGAAATCCCTGATTTTTCAAAAGTTACCAGAAAAAAATGTATGCGTCTTCCTATAACTACAATATTGAAACTACAACTACACCTACAATACTGAGAGTTTTGATTGAGATTTTTTCCATAACGAAATGAGTTCTTTAAAGATAGATCTTGAAATAACGTCAGGTAGTACAATTATGTGGAAATAATAATTTTGCCTGGAATATAGACAATTTCTAACGATTATTTTCACAAATACGGCTCCAAATTTCTTTAACTTATCTCCTCGTATGTATGAAAAATTGTAAAAAAAAAATGCTGCACTAGTCCCATTTCCGGTGAACTCTGAATTTTCGAAAATTGCAAAGCTACAAATTTGAAGGTAGATTTTGTCTTTAAAAAATTCATTCAAAAAACTCAGCTTTTTAAAGAAAGGTCTTGCACTATATTTTGAAACTAGTGGTGCTACAGAATGGCAGAGACTTTCTAATACTAGTTAGTTTTCTAATTTCTTTGTTCTGGGCTAGCTTTGCGGTTTTGCCTCACCCTCTTCCCAACTGCCACACATCGTTCATCCAATGTTCATTTTTTCACATTTGCTCAATAATTCGGTCACCGATATATGATTTTAAGAACATTATAGAAGAGTAAAACCTCGGCCTATACGGCAATTTTCTTTGAAAAATTTGGAGCCGTTTTTGAGAAAATGTAATTTAAACGTTTCTAAAAATGCGAAATTTGAAGCTCTTTTTCACAGAAAACTTTTGAGTTTTGGAGTAACGTCATTGGAAAACATTTAAAGCATTTTGACTCACAAATGCAATAATGTACACAAATTGCTAATAATATAAATATTAAGGGCGTGGGAGATATTTAAAAAAATGCGTAATTTAAAAAAGAAAGAAAAATCAGAGTAGCATTAATGTCATGTTAGCACTATCCGTTCAAAAGGTTTAAAAAACATTGGAGCCGTTTTTGAGAAAATGGTGATTGATGATTTCTGAAAATGCAGAATTTTGAACTCATTTTCAATAAAAACTTTTGTGTTTTCGAGAAAGGTTGTAAGATATCATTTGAAATATATATGCTCATAAATTTATTTATTTAGTCAAAAACAGTCAAAAATGTATGTGACGTATGGAGGGAGAAAATCATCTGCGCACGCTTTCCTGAGTTTCAGAATCCCTTCCCAACTATTTAACTATTAATTGTTGAAATATGAAAATAATAATAATAATAATAATAATAATAATAATAATAATAATAATAATAATAATAATAATAATAATAATTGTCACTAAGACACTGAAAATCCGCAGAGGTATATTCCAAGGCGATAGTCTCAGTCCTTACTGGTTCTGCCTTGCTATGAACCCCCTTTCCTCCTTGCTAGAAAGCATGGGAGTTGGATATGAGTTGAAAGGCCAGAGCAAACATGATGTGAGCCATCTAGTATACATTGACGATATCAAACTGTACTCGGGAACCTTACAGGGACTGAAGAAGCTCCTTCATGTCACCGAAAGATTCTCAACCGACATAGGAATGCAATTTGGTATCGAAAAATGCAAAATCCAAAGTATAAGGAAGGGTAAACTCATCAGCGAAGTAGAACATGAAACGCTGACAGGGGAGACTATAACAGCCCTACAAGAAAATGAACTTTATAAATACCTGGGAATTCAGCAAAACAAGCTGATAATCCACAGTGAAATTAAAGAAAAGCTGCAGGTGGAATTCGAGAAGAGAATGAAAAGTTTATTCAAAACCTTCCTCAATTCACGAAACCTAACTGCAGCGGTTAACATGTAAGTAATACCAGTAATAACTTTCTCACTGGGCATCATTAAATGGTCCAGGACGGATATTGAATCCTTGGAAAGGCTTATTAGGGTCCAAATGAGCCGTTCCCAATACCACCACCCCAAAAGCTCAATTCAGAGGGTAACGCTTCCAAGGAAGATGGGAGGTCGTGGTATCCTGAAAATAAGTAATCTCCATTTCAAACAGATTTCCAGTATGAGAGAATACTTCAGGAAGAAAGCGTTATCTTCTCATCTACACAAAGTGGTACTTGAAGCGGACTACAATTATACACCTCTGAGTCTCAATCAAGCTAATATAGAACTTCAACAGCCCTCTTTCCAACAAGAGATAGATCTCTGGAAGCACAAAGCAATCCATGGGAGATACCCAGCTGAAATAGCCAATCCAAATGTAGACGTAGACATGTCGTACAAATGGCTCAGCATTGGATATCTCTACCCAGAGACTGAGGGGTTTATGGTTGCCATTCAAGATCAAGTCATTGCAACCAGAAACTATCTCAAATATGTCATCAAAGATCCAGAGATGACCTCTGATAACTGCCGGGCCTGTGGCCAACGCGGCGAGACAATTCAACATATTACAGCAGGATGCAGTGTACTCGCCCCAACGGAGTATAAGAACAGGCATGATATGGTGGGTCGAATTATCCACGCCCAACTCGCCAAGATCTGTGGTTTAGCACCATGCCATGATACACCATACTACAAGTATATCCCTAATAATGTACTTGAAAACAATAACTATAAATTGTACTGGGATCGTAGTATTTTGACGGACCGTACAGTACACCATAACAGACCGGATATAACACTCTGGAATAAAAATGAGAAGAAAGTATGGTTTGTAGACATGGCAGTTGTGGACACCAGCAATCTCGCTACAGCATATCATACGAAGATCCAGAAGTACAAGGAATTGGCACATGTCGTGAAGGAGCAATGGAACATCTCGGAAATCAAAACCGTCCCCGTGGTTCTTTCAGCAACGGGCGTCATCCCGAAGACTTTAAAGAATTCACTAGAAACGCTGAAAATAAATAAAAATGCCATAATCAATATCCAGAAATGTGTCATACTTTGTACATGCACATTGGTCCGAAAATTCTTGGGAAGTAATGAGAGTGTTTAGTTGCTACTTTAATTATGAATATTATAAATGTTAAATTTTGTATTAGTCTATAACTTCTAGAATTACATACTGTTGATTTTTATTGTTGTCATGCTTTGAGGTATTGTATCTGTATGACTACAATCTATGTACCAGTGAACTGTGAATGAATAAATAATAATAATAATAATAATAATAATAATAATAATAATAATAATAATAATAATAATAATGGCATAGGGAGGCGGCAGCCCCATCGCCCGCAGTGCTCTGCCGAGGGCAGGGTCTGTGCAATCAGCCCGGTTTTCCCTACCAATAAAGGGGCGCTGACCGCTGACCTATCCTAGGCATCCTCCCTTTCACATTCCGCTCTCCCCTTCCAGCAGGGGTTAGTGGGTGGATTGAGCAGCTCACTTTCTCCTGTTTCCTAAACACAAGCTATTTCCTCGCCTATAAAATTTTCCTAATCTGTTCATTCCTTTCTTAATCCCATTTCATCCACAATGCAGCAACTGACGAGGAGCAGGCGGCTGCAAACAGAAAGAGTGAACAGTAAGGTCAGCAGATGAGGGACAATGAGCTCCAATGGTGAACTTGGTGGATGGACTCTTCTGACACACTCACCTGGCAGTTAGGTATAAAATGCGATACCCATACACTTATGGAGAGACACAAGAAAAGAAGTAATGCCTTGGACACATCGAGCCATGAGCCTGCCCTCGATGTGAATCATAGTCAGCCTTTAGACGACGACAGGAGCAACAATGTGGATCTAACCGCACGGACAGAAGAACCAAATGTCCCTCTGTCTGCTGGCTCGCCACCCGTGAGGAGGGCTGCCAGCAGGAGAGACGATGCTGGGCGTAAGAGATGGACGCGCGAGATGAACATTGAAATAATGAGAGCGTTCTATTACATCAACCAGTGTCAACCTAATCCACTCCCAGGATGGAGGCAAGCTCTTCACGCCGAATTCACGAAACGGTACCCAGAACTTCATCTGACAGAACAAAATGTAGCTGACAGAAAACATGTCATAATTAGAAGGTGCTACCTATCTGAAGTGGAACTAGAGCTAATTCGACAGGAAGTTGAAAACTCGTCACGACTATCTGTCAGTACAAATGAACGAATGGAAACAAATGAATTAGTATTGAGGCAAGAAGTCGAAAACTCTTGGCTACTGACTGCCAATACAAATGAACAAACAGAAAGCAATAAAATAGTACTGAACACCGAAGGTGACGTAGATCCAGAGGATGAGACAAAGTGAAAGAAAAATTCAGCAGTCTTCTTGCTTACTACAGTCAAGTTGATCCTTTAAATAGACCAGCAATACCAGTGTTACGTAAAGTAAATAAAGCCAAACAAGTTCTTTCTCAAATTAATGACGCTTTGAAATAGCACTTGAGTGTACAGCGAAATCTCTCTGAAGTTCAGCTCGCTTTATACAGTGCTGCAGTTACAGCAATTGAAATCAACGGTCAGAGGACATACCATCCCAGACAATCATGCCGAGGTCTAAACGAGAGAAAACCCGCCTGGAAAAGACGACTCGAAAACAATATTGATGAATTGATAAGTCAAGGTAATGTCCTCTCGCAATATTTAGAAGGTAACCAATCAAAAAAGGTCCTCCGAAAAGTAAACGCTATTGCAGCTAAAAATAAAATTGATATACACCGTCATAACAGGCAAGAAATCGTTGACTTGAAAGATAACATCAGACAAAAGATGAAAGTGAAATGTGTCCGACTTCGTAGGTACAATGAAATCACGGAAAGGAAGGCACAAAACGCAGAATTCAGATTCCGTCAAAAAGAATTTCTGAGAAAGTTGAACTCTGATTCAAACAAGCAGCGAGTCAACATAAATGCTGATTTTAAATCATACTGGAGAAAAAAATGGGCTAAAACCGGTGGATTCAATGAATTTGGATCATGGATTAAAAGTATTAAGAAACAATACGAGAACCTGCCCCAAATGAATTGAAAAGAAATAACAGCTAAAGACATTGCGAGTGCCATAGGAAAGACCCAAAATTGGAAATCTCCTGGACCAGATAGGATTCAAAATTTCTGGTTGAAGTACTTTACTCATGCTCATGAAAGCATTGCACACTGTTTCACTGAAGTGCTCAATAACCCTGATAAAATGCCTGACTATCTGAGTGAAGGAGACACTTTTCTAATCTTCAAAAAGGGAAATGAACAAACTCCAATGAATTATAGACCAATAACATGCTTATCAACCGAATACAAGCTCTTCACTTCTGTTATTAGTGAGAAAATATACCTCCACTGTGCAAATAATAATATCTTTGAAGAAGAACAGAAAGGTTGTATTAAGGGAGCTATGGGATGTAAACATCAACTCATCATTGATTCTGTGGTCTTAAAGCAAGCTCAAACAAAGAAAAGAAATCTCCACATCTGTTATATTGATTACAACCAAGCTTTCGACTCCGTTCCTCACAAATGGCTAAACGAAGTACTAGAAATATATAAAATCTGTCCAAATGTAAGAAATATTCTTCAACATCTAATGAATAAATGGCGTACGAATGTACGATTCCAAGGTAATATCTTGGGAAAAGCTGATGTCCGAAAAGGTATATTTCAGGGCGATTCCCTATCAGCACTATGGTTTTGCCTAGCTCTAAACCCACTATCAACTCTTTTGAACAACACTAAATGTGGCTATAGATTGAACATGAAAAACACCAAAAGACTAACCCATTTACTGTACATGGATGACCTTAAGCTCTACGCCGAAACGCATGATAAATTAGAATCGCTTATAAGTGTAGCAAAAATGTTCAGCGATGACATCGGAATGAAGTTCGGTCTTGATAAATGCGGTATAATAAATATTCATAAAGGAAATGTACAAAACAAACCAAATTGTCTGTGATATTAAACATATACCACCTGAAGAAACTTATCGCTATTTGGGAAACCCTCAGAACCATCGACTGGGCCATAATCGTATCAAGGAGGAACTTCGAATAAAATATCAAAAGCGGCTAAGAAAGTTGTTAAACACTTATTTATCAGGGGGTAATCTGATTTCAGCTATCAACACCTGGGCTGTGCCGGTCCTAACCTACTCCTTTGGTATTGTTAAGTGGACTGAATCTGACCTGGAGGAGCTGGACAGATCAACGAGAAGACTATTACATAAATTCCGCTGTCTTCATCCAAACTCCTCAGTAAAAAGATTATATCTACCTCGAACGATGGGAGGCAGAGGGTTGGTTAATATAAAAACACTTTGCCTGAGACAAGAGGAAAAAATGCGACAGGTCCTTTTAAACTCCACCGACATAATAATGAAATTAACTGTTAATGAGGACCGCGGCTTCACTCCGTTGAACCTCCATGAACGAAATTATGATTTAAACATCTCTACCCACCAGTCGAACTTTAATGAATGGAAACAACAAGAAATACATGGAAGATACCCAAAACTTTTGTTCCGAGATGATGTAGACAGACGTTCCTCGGTGGAGTGGCTTTTGGAGAAACAAATATATCCTGAGACCGAGGGTTTTATAATGTCAATTCAAGACAGAGTTATCAAGACCAGAAACTATCAAAAGCATTGTTTAAAAGAAGATGTGGCGGATAAATGTAGGAAGTGTGGAGCTGTAGGAGAAACTGTAGAACACATCACAGCTGCATGCTCTTCCCTCTCAGACAGTGCTTACTTAGGAAGGCATAATCAAGTTGCGAAAATCGTGCACAGGGCAATTGCAATAGAGCATAAATTATTGGATGAATCGACACCGCCATTCTATAAGTACACCCCTCCTCCAGTGCTGGAAACAAGTTCCACCCTTTTGTACTGGGACAGACCGGTTTTAACTGATCGTACTGTCGATTACAATAGGCCAGATATTCTCCTTATAGATAAAAAGAAGAAAGAAGGAGTAATAATAGACATCGCAGTACCATTATCCCACAACATCAAACAGAAAGAAACAGAAAAAATTTCGAATTATGAAAACTTATCTTATGAACTAAAACATGTTTGGAAATTAAATGCTACCAAAATATACCCACTCGTGATATCGGCGGAAGGCCTGGTCAGTAAAAACTTCCTTAAAAACTTAACAGAACTTAAACTACCCAAAAAAGGTTCTGAACATGGGACAGCGCGCAGTATTGTTGCAAACAGCCTATATCGTAAGAAAATGTTTATCTTAAGTCCAGATATAAGATGAAGTTCTTCTTCTGTGACCGAACCTGTCCCCAAAACAACTCTGGGGAAGGTGAGCATTTTTACCAGCAAAAATAGCTGAGAAAACGTATAATGATGATGATGATAATAATAATAATAATAATAATAATAATAATAATAATAATAATAATAATAATAAATTTAAAAAAGCGAGAGATCAACATTTCAAAAATTAGATATTTTCGTTGCCGAATTATAGAAAACTTAACTTAACTTAAATCTTTTGTAACGGTAAACAAACGGATTTGATTTTTCTCTATTGCTACTACCACTGCAAGCAAGAGGAAAGCTCAACAAAAAGTGCGCATAATGAAGCTACATTTACGTCCAGAAGCAAATCAAGGGGCCATCTCAGCATTTGCTCAATGGATCAGGGAAACTGGACAAAACCCGATCGAGATGGAGGCCATTGACCCGGAAGCTGAAGTACATTACTTGTTACAGGCATTTAAGCCTTTTTTTAAAAGTTATACAATGCAAATGTAAACTAATACCATATCATTGTTTTGTACATAAAAACATAAAAAGGGGAGCATTGTCAACTGTGAAAATTACAGGGCGATTTGTTTGTCATCCTGCATAAGTAAATTGTACTCCAGGATAGTGGAAGTAAAATTGAGGACGGAGGTAGAAGAAGATTTAGAAGAGGAGCAAGGGGCCTTTAGACCATACAAATACAACACCATATTTACACTCTAAGAAGCACAATTGAAAAAACACTGAGTAGGGGGAAAACAATATGCACTGCTTTCATAGATTTAAAGAAAGCATTTAATACAATACCTAGGAAAGAACTATGGGATGCACTGGAGAAAGCAAAAGTTTCAAGCAAAATGATGAGGGTAATTAAAAGCATTTATAAAAATGTGTATGGTACTGTACGGCTGAATGGACAACTCAGTGGGAAAATTAGAATACGCAAAGGAGTTAAACAGAGAGATTCGTTGAGCCCTCTACTATTTAAAATTTTTATGGAACAGGTTATTAAATAAACCAAAAGGCGTATTAAAAAACGTAAAATTGGAAAATGAGACCAGTATGGATACAAGCATTGGTGTTTGCGGACGATATTTTATTGCTCGCCAAAAACCCAAGAGAGCTGCAAGAGATGATAATTGAGTGGGGGTATGCACTGGAGGATAGGGGTATGAAGATAAATATCAATAAGAGCAAGGTAATGTGTATAGGCAAATAAAAGGAAGAAATGAACATCAAGTGGAGAGAGGAAAGCGTGGAGCAAGTAATAAGCTATGAATATCTAGGAATAATAATTTCGGAAAACGGAAAATAAGACGAAGAACTGAATAATAGAGTGAAGAAAGCAATCTCTGTGTAGTATCAAATAAATAAGAACTTACTAATAATGAATGTAGGCACTAAAACAAAACTCCAAATTTACAAGTATATATATATATATATATATATATATATATATATATATATATATATATATATATATATATATATATATATATATATATATGGAACTGAAAGTATGCCACATAATACGAAAACAGAAAGTAGAGTCACAGCTGTGGAAATAAAATTCCTAAGCAGAATAGTAGGGAAAACAAGAAGAGATCGAATAAGGAATAATACAATCAGAGGGAAACTAAAAATTACCCCGCTACTCAAAGAAATGGAAAACAAAGCTCTGAAGTGGTACGAACATGTTACTAGAATGGAAGAGGATAGAAAGCCGAAACGAATTATCGAAGCCAGGCCAGAGGGAAAGAGACCACTTGAAAGGCCAAGAGGATCATGGGACGCCTATATACAGGATATATGCCAAAGCTACACTAGGAGAGGTGAAGCGCAAGGCACAAGACAAAAAGGAGTATGTCAAACGGCTAACCCGACGCTGAGAGGCATCAGGAAGAAGAAGAAGAAGAAGAAGAAGAAGAAGAAGAAGAAGAAGAAGAAGAAGAGGAGGAGGAGGAGGAGGAGGAGGCCCGCTGCGAGGTAAACAAGGCTGCCGATAATCTCCCTGCGACATCCTGCATCATCAGCCAGTGGTGACTTTCCAGGTGACCATCCTTGATCAATTGACATTGAGGTTGGGTTTGCTTTAGCCTCGATAACACTCTTTAGGTGGAAACACTTTGGCTGACATAGTTTGTTTTGCCAACCTTCCGTTTCTAATATGCAAGATATCGACCCACGTCACTAACTATAATTTCAAATCTTGTCTGCAGCTTCTGATGCAATTGTTGACTCACTGTATTTGACCTATCACTAAAGAAATAATAAGCAGAGTGGCAAATTTAAACGCGAAAAAATAAACAAAACACTGAATTTATTTGTTATCTTTTATAAACTATTTTTATATTACCCGGTTCAGCTTTTGACATCAAAATAACTTATTTTTAATTACAAACGTAGATATCAAGATCTAAGAATGTTTTAAAGTAAAGTAATATTCAAAATAGATTAGGCAACTTTTATGTTTATTAATAACAAGTTACAATTAATTATTTCAAATCAGAATGGATTTTAGTTTAAAATAGCTCTAAAATAATATGATTACTACTTGTCTTTTAACTGTTTTTGGCGTAAAATCAATAAAAATAATACTACTTGTCACAACGTATCTTCAATGTGGAAATAATCCCTTTTTGCAAAAGTTTACAATTTAAAAAAATACTTTGAGTTAAATCTAAAAGTTGAAATTGTCACTGAAGTTTGGTATCGTAGCAATCTAGTACGTGTGCAATTTTCAGATTTTATCTGGCCCCCCAACAGAGATATTAGAGTTAAAATTTGGAAAAAATCCAAAATTCCATTTTTAAGAGGGTGTAATTTTGGAGGGGTACGTTACTTACCAATGATATTTTACAAAAAGTAACCCCACTGTTATGTGTAAAAGCACAGAAAAGTTATGGATGAGATTCTATTCTTTCTTTGAGAAATTACTCTCGGAAAATCGAACTTGGTTCATTCGCGTTCCAAAGATTTGGTAGCAAATATATCCCACATAAAAACATAGAAAATAGGTAAATAATACTTTTTATTTGTAGGTCAGAGTATACTGAATCCAGTGCCTTTTATTCTAGAATGTTAGAACTACCTAGAGCTGAATAATTTTGAAAACAGTAAACGTCTACAAACGCGAAAAATGGCGCCCGGCGTAAAACAAAAATGGCCGCCATTTGTATATCAGATACAATAAAAATAAATCAAAGATGTTTTTGAACAGCCAAAACATAAGGAAATTTATGTTGAAAATATGAATTTTTTTCGAGATGGTCGAGCGACCAGTGCTGGACCACTTAAAATGGATTGACCCTAAACCATCATCTACATGAAACAAAACAGTCAATTCTTTATTAAAAACATACAGGGACTCGTCATGTTTTGGCTCAATTTACAGTTTTGGAGATAGTCAATCAGGCACTTATACCAACACTTAGATGCCTACTTCAGTCCATATAAGCTACTGATTTAATTTGTACATACGATTTGTTTTGTCTCCGTAACCTTGTGGCTGCTTCATAAAACTTTTTTCATGTATTGAACCATTCAAAAACGCTGGATTATACGTTATCAAAATATCAAAAACGCTGAATTATACATATACAAAAAGGCTGGATCTTCCATTATATTGGACGACGTCCCACTTCCTTTGTATGGTCACCTAGGATGCAATTACGAAGATAGTGTAATCAGTCCCACCCACATGTCCATGTGAGTGAAACAAACACTGACGGCGAGACAGTGCTGAGGAACAGAAACATCTTAAGGAAGCCAGTACGTCACAGAGACAATTCAACCGAGCGTCAACAACCGAGAATGATGTTGCTGAGGGATCCACCAACACGATTCAATGAAGCTATGGCGTCTGAGGATACATACCAATGGAAAACTGCTATGGTTGAAGAAATTTAAGCTAATCAGAAGAATAAACATCAGAAGAATGGTCGACTTACCAATAGGAAGAGAGATAATTGGCAACGGTGAATATTTACGACCAAGTTGAACAAGTGTATTGAAATAGCGCGCTACAATGCTAGATTGGTTACATAGAGGTTCATCCAGCGCCCAGACATATATTACACATATACTTTCAGTCCTATGGCCAAATTTGAATCATGCAAGCACTCCTGGGTGCCTAAACCGTTAGGCCGATTTTCTTCAAAATTGATATTCTTCAATCGATCTGAATGAACTCGAGGCTTTGAGAGTATCAAATTGATATGTTTATTTTTGAGGGTACTTTACATGAAGCCTCAAAAACATTTTCAAACTTTTCTCAAAAACCAAATTGTTTGAGCAAACATTGTCTTCGGAAAGCGTAAAGAGAATGGAAAAGAAACGTTAAGACAATGGTACAGTTTTCATGTTTGTTGAAATCACAAATTGTTTGATAATTACAAAAGTGTAATTTTTGGGGGGTATCTTCCAACAACTATTTTGAAGATAGATATTTTTTCCTTAATGAAATCTGTTCCTTTAAGACATCTTTAAATATGGTCATATTTAATTTTTCCAAAATATGAGTCAATTTTGTGTAATTTGGGGCGAAATATAGGCAATTTAAAAAGAGGTTTAACATTATTTTCTCAAAAATTGCTGCAATTTTTTTCTTTAAATTTTTTCCACAGATTGAACAAGGGATGCTTAAAAGAATGACGTGGGTATCATTTTCTTTGAACTCTCTGAATTTTTGAAAATTGGAAATTCAGTATCAATGAGAGAACATATGTGCTGTAGTATCACCACTAGTTTTTCCACATTTAACACCAGAATTTATCCATTTTTTCGTTACCAGGACCCGGTAAGTGTTTTCCTGTCGAAAATTCGCTTTTTGCGGCGCACAATTACATTTTACGGCGCACGATTACATACGAATTTTCTCTTCTTACGAAGGGGCGAAAGGGCTTTATAGGGGCGAAAAAGTAAAAAATTGTATCATATTTAGACAAAAAATTATTCCTTATCAAAATATTCTACATAATATTTCTTACAATTTAGTTCCTTACAACGTTTTTCGTTACGCGCACCATTTAGGCGTAATTGATTGTTGAACATTGACCATTTTTTGCTCAATTTACCCTTAGCTCGGCTATGTGTAGCCTCTTTCAAAGTAAGAATTTATCTAAAATTGGAAAACGGCAATGTATTTTGCAATGATTTTCGATTACACAAGCTCTAAAGCGGTTCAAACATCGGTGACGTCTGTTGTATTGTGTAAAATATTGTATGACCAACATATCCAAACTGATGGTTCGATAGTGGCAAACAATCATGATATTGTTATTGGGGATGAGGATGAAAGTCGTGCCTACTTATTGATGTTGCTGTGCCAATCATAATATTGTAACCACGGAGGAAGAGAAACGTTTAAAATATGCGAGTTTGAAAATCGAGATCAGCCAAATGTGTGGCGTAAAAACACAGGTCGTCGTGATAATTATCAGTACTCTGGAATTTGTTCCTCAGAGAACTTGACCAAACTCCATGCCATTCAAAAGACCGGGAAGTGCAAAACGTCGCATTATGGGAAGCATCTAATGTTTTGCACTAATTATTGTAGAAGTACCAGTAGTCATTAAGTTTGCTTCTTAGGAAGCTAGTTAAAAGCTGAAGAATTTTTATTTAATCGACACCCAACTTTGTTAGTCGTGAATTTAGGGGTTGACAAAACAATCAACAATCAATAGCCACAAATAATACCTAATAAGTTCGTATTTCTATTACATTTACAACAGTCAATTAACTGATTCTTAGCCGCTTTAAGGCTGATGGTTCGATTTCAGATTGTCCAAGATCGGATGATTCAGTATCTTCTGGAAGCAAATAATCAGGTAGTTCAATGACATTGTTCTCATGGTTATTAAGAGTGGATGTCTTAATTTTATTGTAGGTGTCCCAACAATTAAGGCATAAGTGAACAAAACACTCCAGCCTGCCTACAACTGCAATTTCTCATGTAGACTTACTCCTTTCACTTGCAGGATATTTTGTGCAGGCCAGATTCATGTGTGAGTGGCATCAGAGTTGTGACAGGCTGGACCCCACTATTTGTTCTTTCCTTTCCCAGTTTTTCAATTCACACATTTAAAGTCATGGTAGATCTTTTTAATATTCGCTAAAAGGAGATTAAGAATGTGATGGAAAGGCATTCCAAATTCCACAATAAGGTTTAAAACCATCCAAATACATAGATACATGATGGTAGACAAGACGCTTACAAGATAAGACAGATAAGAAAGGTAGGAAGGCAGATACTCATGATAACGGTAGTGGACAGGGTTGGGATTGCAACTCATGACATCTTGTATTGTTGAGCTTGTATTATTGCCTAAAAGTAATATACCATGTTCAACCCACATAGTCATGTACTTGTGGTGCACGTTAGAACAGTTCTTGTGGCAAAAAAGTATAGCTATTACAAAATTTATTATCTTATTTTGCAATTTATTACATAATTTTGAGGTTTTTTATTAGATTTATTTTTATATAGAATGTTCTTTTTACAAGAAATTGATCTTTTTGAGATATTAATAAACATTTATTAATTTATTTACGTCAAAAACAGTTAAAAAGTGTGTATGACGTGATATGGCGAGAAGTGAATACTGTGCACGTTTTCAAAATTCTGTGATCCCTACACTAAGCCATATACTACTAGAATTTTGAAGTAAAAAAAAATTAAAAAACAAAAACAATCAACAAAAAAAACGCTCCGATGTAATAAAATCTATTTCCAAGGATAAATCAGCAATTAAAAACAAGTTTTCATGTTTTATGGCTATATCACAAATTCCAACAAAAGTTTTGGTGACAAATTCCTAAACAGCATTCTAAAAATTGAAATTTGCGAAAAATCTTCTACAATATCATTCAGAATAACTTGCGTCAGCACATAATGAATGAACTATGACGGCCAAGGGTAGAGATGTATTTGAAATTAAACAATCAGCTTTTTCTACTACTTTCTTGCACTTTTGTTTTTCCATGCCTTTTTATTTTTGATAGACACAAAGAGTACTGTATGATATCAAAAATACTATCATTAACTAAATACATAATTATTAGCAAGGCAGATAATTATACTGATCACAGACATGAAGGTTTCTGATTAGCCATTCCTATGTATAGCTAATGATAAGTTGCACAATTTGTCAAAATTCAACTTTCAAATTATACCTGAACAGTGCACATAATGAAAAACGTTTTAAGGAACTAAATTGTAGGACATTTTATGCAAAATATTTTGATACAGAGTAATTTTCTGTATAAATTACAGTTTTTTGATATAGACAAAAAACGATGAAAATGATATTTTTCGTGTTTTTTGTCATAACTCGAATTCCAACAGAAATATTTTTTGGAAAATTTCAGATTTGTATTCAGCACCCCAAAAACATAAAGGAGCAAACTCTCAAAGCTACACCACAATTTGTTTTAGAACAGTCTTTTTGAGTGTGTAATGATTGGATCAAAAATGTCATGTACAATTAAAAAAAAATGTCATCTTCATATAATTTCTGCATGAAAATATCACAATTTATAAAACACAATATTCTCAAAAGCAGCTCCAAAATTTTTCTTTATTTTTTTTTCCACAGATAAAACAAAGGATGCTTAAAAGAATGACATAGGTCTTATTTTTGTTAAATTATCTGAATTTTTGAAAATTGCAAATTTAGAAATAATGCAAGAAAGTATGTGCTGTTATTGTCTCTAGTTTGTTGTTTTTTTGTTGCAGCATTACAATACTTTCTCTGTACTATGTAAGTAGTATGCGAGACCTTGTATAGTGGCTTCTTGCACAAGGTGGAAATATCGTTTGCCGTGATGTTCTACATTAAGCAAGTGTTTAAATGTACTGTCATTTCTACTAACATGATATGTTACTGCGTTTTAATATAATATCTGCAGTCATTTGTCATTCCAGTCTCATGAAGAGAAAGAAAACTAAGCAGAAATAATTAATGAAAACCGAAGTAGCCAGGAAGGTAACGAAAGTATTACCCCTGTTACAATAACTGAAATACAAAAAGAAATACAAAATCTGGAACTTAAAAAAGCTCCAGGATTTGATTTAATAACAGCAGAAGTGCTAAGGAAACTGCTGAGGAAGGGTTTAATAAAATTTGGCATATCTTATCAATTCTGCATTCAGATTGAAATATGCATGCTGATTTTTGAAAAAGGCAGAAACTATAATGATATTGAAACCTGGAAAACCACCACATGAGGCTACATCGTACACGCCAATCTCAGTGTTACCTATTTAGGCTAAACTTTTTGAAAAATAGTTGCTCAAAAGAATGAAACCAATTATTGAAGACAAAAAGGTAATACCAGAACATCAGTTTGGATTCAGAACAAAACACTCCACAATAGATCAGGTGCACAGATTATGCAGTTTCATCGAAAAATCAGTGGAAGAGAAAAAGATTTGTTCTGCAATTTTCTTGGATGTAGCACAGGCCTTTGACAAAGTCTGGCACAAAGGTTTAAACTAGAAGTTGAAGACTGTTCTTCCCAAACAATAGGCAGATCATCTAGAATTTTATTTAACTGTCAGGTACTTTAGAGTTCAACAAGATGGTGCCTATACGGGACTCAAAGAAATAAAGGCAGGGGAGCAGACAGGGGCAAGTAAGTGTGTTGGGACCAATACTATACCTACTATATACCTGTGACCTCCCGAAACTAGAAAACAAGTGTCATAGGAACATTTGTCGATGACACTGCAATTTTAGCACTAGGAAAAAGCAATGAAGAAGCAACCCAGAAGCTACAATCAGCAATAACATGTACAAAAATGGACCAATGATTGGAATATCAAATTAAATGAAAGTAAAAGTGTTCATATAACCTTCACAAACAGGTGTACTGAACATATTCTAATGTATATAAACAACCACATGGACCACCAACCATATGCAAATACAGCAAAATATCTTGGCATGACATTGGATTGTAAGCTTCGATGGAAAGAACATGTAAAGAAAAAAAAGAGAAGAATTAAATATTAAATACAGAAAAATGTACTGGATAATTGGAAGATGTTCTTGCCTTTCAATATACAACAAAATATTACTTTACAAGCAAATATTGAAACCAATATGGACATATGGTGTACAACTCTAGGGATGTACCAGACAGAGTAACATCAAAATCATCCAAAGATTTCACAACAAAGGGCTAAGAAATATCGTTAAAGCACCTTGGTATGTAAGAAATAGGGATCTGCACAAGGACCTGAAAGTTGGAGCAGTGGATAAATAAATACAAAGATTCACGAGAAAACATGAAGAAAGGCTGCACCAACATGACAATCCTAAAGCAATTCTTCTCCTGGACAACACAGACCTAGTGGGAAGATTGAATAGAAAGAAATCTTTCAAACTTGTGTAAAGTGAGGTGACAAAGTGTTTTAAGAACTAAAGTAACAGTCTAAATACAGGTGTATCTACAAACACAAAAAAAGTGTGTTTTTAAATTCAATTTGAAACTAAGATGACACTAATGGGCTACCTTTTAGAACAAAGTTTATTTCGTAGTAGTTTAGGTCAAAAGAAAATCGCTTATTAGTCTATAAAACTAGATTGTAATGTTTATGAAAATAAAAAAAACAACAACAAAAAAACAAAACAAATTTAATTAATGTTTGTCAGTACATTTGATCTTCAAAGTGTGATTTCAATTTAAAACACTAAAAATTTCCAATTAATTGGCCATCTCCAGTAAATATTCTTGTCACATTTATATGATAGAAAGATGAATGCCTAATGCAAAATTTGAATCCACAACCCTTCATTTTGCACAGTGCAACTAGCACCACTACTGACTGTGCCACTTGAGATGATAATCCTTATATATTTATTTGTGCCTTACATCATGAAAAATGAATGTGATTTTCACTCTGTTTTTAACAGATTTGCTTACATTACTATCCCTTGGTGGATTTTGTTCAGAACCAGGCATCCATTTTAAAGCATCTAAAGTCTGTTGTCTTATAAGTGAAAGCAATGAGCAATAATCCTGAAACAGAATAAAAATTCATGTCACCATAATGAAACCATAATTCAGTATCACCATAATGAAACAAATGAAATAAATTATTAACTTTATTCTCTTATTATTTATTTACAGCTCGTGGCTTGTTTTACTTATCTTGTGAAATTCAAATACTTTCAGTGTGTTGTACACCATAATTAATGAAACACTAAAATAAAATAATATAGATAAAATAAATAATACAAAAAACATATTTAAATTTATTTTACTTGAATATTTAATGGTGTTAACTTCACATTACTAAGAATTCATATGTATCTGAAACATGAAAACAAATGAAAAATATATCTCCAAGTGTACAGCAATTATATTTTATTTTAATTCAAATAAGATATTTTACTAAACATATAATTTAAAAAGTAATTATACAAATGGATGAAAGAGATGCAGGTGAATGAAAGGAGACTTAGTGGAGCTAGCCATCCAGCCAAATGGATTGGTCTGTAGCACATATTACTGCCAATGTGGTGTAAATATACAAATATACCTTCATAATTTTTGAAAATGGACTGTCAAAGTGAGCAAAATTTGACTCCATTGAGAACTGAAACTAGAAACTAGACTAAATGGATGCTCTCAACATGTGAGCTTTAGAGACAAACATTACTCCTGTGAGAGTTTATTGTTCTTATACAAGTCAGATGATGCTACATAGCACTAATTAGATAAATAATGAATAAAATAGAACAGCCATTTTAGCTAGCCATAGTCACTAATATTATGATTCCAGTGTCTAAGTCTTATGGCCATACCTTGAAATGGTGAATGATTTTGAAGATATGTTACTGTATGAATGATGATGGAGCAATGGTGGAATGAGAAATGAGGTAAATGGAAGAACCTATAGAAAATCTGCCAACACACTTTTTCTATCAAAAATTCCACTTGGATGGACTGGGATTTGAATCCTAGTCCTAGCAGTGGAAGGGAACAATCAGACCCTAGAGGTCATCCTTAACCAAAAAATCAAATGAATTTTTCTATAACAGCTACCAAAGTGGTGTAAGCTTACCAGCTTATCAAAGTGGTGTAAATGTACAAACACACCGAAGGTAATGACTGAAATTAGTGGTGTTACAGCATGACACAGATTTTCTCATACTAGTTTCCTTTTCTCTTGAGTCTGTGCTGGCTTCTCACTTTTGCCCCATCCTTCTCCCAGCTGCTATCTACTGGCACCTAAAAGGCCTACCACAGCCTCTTGCGATACAGATGTATTCTGGGGACATTCCCAGTGAAGAGCACCTTCTTGTTCCCCAAACACCCAAACAATGCAGAGACCTAACTCAGTTCTGCACCAATAAAATTTTTGCTTATGATATCTCTTGGTCCCATCTCAGTGCTTGTGCCATTGTTTAGGGTGTAGGGATGAAGTTCCTCAATTACACACTGATCGTGTACACATCTCACACAGTAGAATCCCTAGATAGAGTTCCTGTATCTAGGGACTAACACACTGTTGCCTGGCAGGCCAAGAGATTATGGAAGGGTTATGGTACAGATGTAATACACACGGGACTTGAAATGCTCCCCACACCAACAACCCAACTTAATACATTCATGCCTTACTAGGGATTTGAACTCTCAGCCTTAGTGTCTATTTACTTGGGTTCCCTTCTCCAAGCTCTGGTCTCAAAAGGTCGAATCTCTTGACTGTACTATTTGTAAATAAGTAATAATAATAATAATAATAATAATAATAATAATAATAATAATAATAATAATAATAATAATAATAATAATAATAATAATAATAATAATAATAATAATAATAATAATAATAATAATAATAATAATAAAAACAACAACAACAACAACAACAGTCATCTATTCGTAGGGAAGGAAAAATACCTAAGAAAGTGAGAAATGGGATACAATTAATTGCTAAAAGAATGAAGTTGCGAATGAACCTTAAGGATCTGGATAAGAGATTGAAAGATGAAGAGGAACGTCTGAAACAGAGAATAGCTGCACTCGGTGCGAGAATTAGGCGTTATGATGAAGCAGCAAAGAGACGCCAACATCAGTCAGCCTTTGCTTTCGTCCAGAAGAAATTTTATAGACTGCTGCAGAATAACAATGAAGACCATCAAGGGCAATTTCCGAGTAGCAAATCCCTGGTTCAGTATTGAACTGATATCTGGGCTAAACCAAACACGATGAAGGAGCCTACTGGCTGCAGGAGGAAATAGAAGTTTGTCTTAACATCGACGAGATGCCGCCCTTTGAAATCTCCCTTGCTGATATCAAAAGAGCAGTACAGAGAACACAGATTTGGAAGTCGCCAGGTCCAGATGGTATCCAAAATGTATGGTGGAAATATTTCACTGCCACGCACCCATGCCTGACTCGGCTGTTCAATGAAGTTTTGCTAGTTCCAACTATATTCCCAAAGTACCTGTTACAGGCAGAACGTATATGGTGCCTAAAGCTGGTGATAGATCCCAGCCAAGAAATTATCGACCAATCACTTGCCTTCCAACACTATATAAAATTATGACTTCCATAATCTCTTCAAGAATGAACAGTCATTTAGTCGACCAGCACATTTTGGCTCCTGAACAGAATGGGTGTCGCAAGGGAAGTATGGGATGCAAGGAATTATTATTGATCGATAGTGTAATTACGCAGCAAGTACGGAAGAACCAGCGCAATCTTTCTGTAGGCTGGATAGATAACAAAAAAGCCTTTGATTCGGTACCTTATTCATGGCTTTTAAGAGTACTCGACTTGCATAAAATCGATCGAAGACTGATCGTTTTCTTGAAGAACTGCATGTCAGAATGGAAATCTCATTTGCAGATTAAGAAGGTAACCTGCTGTTACGTGACGGAAGATATTGCAATTCGTCGTGGAATTTTTCAAGGGGACAGCCTAAGCCCGCTATGGTTTTGCATAGCACTCACCCCTTTGAGCAGAATGCTCAGACAATCAGGATATGGGTACTTATTGAAGAAAAACCCTGATGTTCGTATCTCGCACCAGCTCTACATGGATGATCTCAAACTATATGCTACTAATAGACTACTCACTTACAAAACGAGCTCGAACTTGTCAAGAGTTTCAGCGATGCAGTTTGTTTAGAGTTTGGGATTGAAAAATGCGCTACCCTTAATGTTGTCCGCGGGAAAGTCCAAAATGAACAAAATATACAAATATCTGGTGACACAATTATTAAAAGTATCGGCACTGAAGACTCTTACAAATATCTGGGAATGATACAATTGCTGGGAACTTTTGATTCAGACGTCAGGAACAAAATTGTACAGAACGTGCTATCGAGAGTAAATAAAATCTGCAAAACGTGGATCAATTCAAGAAGAAAAATATCTGCTATTAATACTTGGGCTATTCCCATAGCAACTTACACATTTGGTGTAATAAAATGGACAGAAACATCCTTGCAGACTTTCGACAGGAAAATAAAAACTACACTTACAAGGCATCGACTGCACCACCCTCAGAGTTCAGTGCACAGGCTGTACTTACCACGTGCTAGTGTAGGAAGAGGACTCCTTAACTTGGAGGCACTGTGCCGACAGCAAGAAGAAAAGCTGCGTCGGTACTTTCTCTCTATCAACTCGTCTGTTCACAAAGCTATATGTGATCAAGATAGAATGATGACCCCATTATGTCTGGCACAACCAAGTAAAGAGTTTGATTACCTGAAGCATCAAGACCGCGTGAATATCTGGCAAAGAAAGAAACTTCATGGTAGATTTTTTTCAACTTTAACTTCGGAGAATATTGATAAGAAAAACTCAGTGGAGTGGCTTCGAACCGGGGGCCTCTTCGGTGAGACGGAAGGATTTGTTTTCTCCATTCAAGACCAAGTAGTCAAAACCAAAGCTTATAAAAAATTCATCATGGGTCAGCAAATTGATAGCCGATGTCGCGTATGTAAATCCACCAACGAGGCAATCCAGCATATTTGCTGTAGATGCCCCGCATTAGCACAAACAGAATACCTTAAGAGACACAACTGCGAAGTCAAAGTAATCCACCAAGCCCTTGCCTAGAGATACGACCTCGTAGAGAGTGAACAACCGTATTATAAGTGCAAACCTGAGCAAGTAATCAGCAATGATCGAGCTCGAATTCTGTGGGATAGTGTAACCTTCACTGACCGAACACTGGAAGCAAATAGACCAGATATTGTTCTGTTTGATAAAATATCTAAAACATCATGCATCATTGATATTGCGGTTCCTACAGATGACCGGCTTGCAACAACTGTTGCTGAGAAAAAAGAGGAAATACTAATCCTTGGCTGTTGAATTGAAGGACATGTATGGATTGCGCGCAGTGGAAGTGCTTCCAGAAGTGGTGTCAGCGAATGGATTGGTCACCAAGGAATGGCAAGATATCGTGAAGAAGCGTCTGTCGAGTTCGTCAGAGGTTTCTTGTCGTATGGATCCTTTCGTTCTTGTGCAAGTCGATCGATTGGGATTACTCCCGCGACCACAAAGCTAGCGGCATCCGAAACTGTTCTATACGCACTTACTATCCTCAGGGCTCCTCTTCTCTGCACGGATGTCAGTTGTTTGGAGTACCTTTCGCACCTCAGCGCGTTGGCCCAGATCTCTGCGCCGTATAGCATGATGGATTGTGCTAAGGACAGCAGGGTTCGACGTTTATTGGGTTTTGGGCCCATTGTGTTGGCCATAAGTCTCTCCAGGGCTGTTACAATCTTTGCGGCCTTTTGTGATGCGTTTTTTATGTGTTCCCAGTAGGTGAGTTTGCGGTCCAGTGTCAGCCCGAGGTATTTTACACTTTTTGCCGCATGGATACGGTGCCGTTGTATTTCCATACTCACCACGGGGTCCAGTCGGCGTTTTGTCAAAAGGGTTATCTCCGTTTTGTTTACGGCCAGTTCTAGTTTGTGATCTGTCATCCATGTCGGTATTCGTCTCATCGTCTGATTCAGTTGATGATAATGCTAATGCTAATGATAATGGTGGTGGTGGTGATGATGATGATGATAATGATGACAATAATAATAATAATAATAATAATAATAATAATAATAATAATAATAATAATAATAATAATAATAATTGGATACAACTAATTGCACTCATAATTCAAGAAACTTACTTTCATCATGATCACACTCAGTAATGAATAATTTTCTCAAAATGATCCAACTCTGCAAAAACATTGCAGAGCATGATAATACTTAATGTTTGTATCAGTTAACACAAAAGTATAATTTATGTTAATTTATATTAATTAAATGTGATATTTATATTAAAGAAATTTTTATCAAAAATCATGAACATTCCTATTCATTTTCTTATTTCTTCTGTCCTCTAATAGCAGAATAGAAATTTGACTTTAAAAAATTCATAAAAGAGTGAGACTTAATTGAATATGCATGTTTTCATTGAAAAATTGGAGTTGTTCTGCTAGAGTATTGTTTAACCGTTTCTGAAAATGGAGAAATTTTCAATTTTCGTACCTTGAAATTCATACATCTGACTATTAACAATGCTATATACTAGATGTTTCCTAGGAATCTTCTGAAAATGGGTACCTTGCTATTTGTTGGCTTTAATCTGAGGAAAATTTGAAATAAATATTTTAAGTATGGAGATTACTTTACATAAAGCTCTTCTTGCATTTTCAATATTTGCTCAAAGAAATACTTTTTCCCATTAAATTTCTTGCTCATTTCCATGTCGAAAAAATACACTTACAAATGTGGTAAAAATCTCATTTTCGTTACAGCTTCCCAATTTTTGAAAATTGCAAAACCAACTTTTAAATCTATCAGGAAACTTCATTATTAAAGTTGTCTTATTCTTCATGAATTTGATTCTATAATATTAGAATTGTAAATGATGTCATGTAAATGTTTTTCAAATTACCAGCAATTGTTGTGTTAAAACATATCCAAATGGGTTCTAAGACATTAAAGAAGAGTCTTAGAAGTAATGGGCTCCCTACTTTTTGTAGGGAGCCCAATAAATTAAACAATTAACAAAACTACCATTCAATTAAAAATT
Source organism: Teleogryllus occipitalis (assembly GCA_011170035.1). Lineage (NCBI taxonomy): Eukaryota > Metazoa > Arthropoda > Insecta > Orthoptera > Gryllidae > Teleogryllus > Teleogryllus occipitalis. The sequence goes on along the minus strand of BLKR01000080.1, from coordinate 391,756 downwards.
TTGAATTTGTAAAAATTACAAATGCTTAATTTTTTTAATCCCTAAGGCATCCTTCATGTATATGCTGTATTTCATAATTTAATATATTCATAAAAATAATGCTTTACATTATTTTTTGAGTTTTTTGAAATCTTAAATATTTTTATGTGATATAAATTAACCAGAATTTGCTTATTTCCAAAAACACTTAAATTAAGTTTTGTTCTGGAGTCTGGCTTAGTCAGTCTCTTACGTAAAGCCATTATGCTTATCTATGAAAAAACACAATACTGCAAATTTTAATTTTATAATGCCATCTATGCTAGTTAGTGCAGTGGTTTCTTGTGTATTTTTTATATATTTATTTGTATATGTACTGAGTATGTGTTGTATACTACATATACTATATACATGCAGTATATGTGTTGTATAATTATAAATATTTATATTACAATATTTACTTTTCAATTACGTTATCTTATGATTCCATGTTTTTTCTGGAAGTCAAGAACTCCGACATACATGGGACATGGAACCACAAGATAATGTAATTGAAATCTATATAACAGCCATCTATCTATATCTTTCTACTTATAGAGATAGATAGAGAGAAAGAAATAGATATAATTATATATTTATATTTTTTGTGTGATTTTTATGTTTTACACTTGCTCTTTTTGTGGTTTTTGTTTGTTTGTTTGTTTGTTTGTTAGCTAAATAACATATTTCATTCAATTTATACAATGATCATATACAATGATGCTGTGAAACAGACAAACAACTTACGAAGCATAAGGCTGGAGAGAATACTGTATATATTAATTTTTAATTCAAAAAATTAATGAAATTAAGAACAATTTCAAATAATTTTAATAAATTCTATGAGAAAAGTGTACTGCTTCATGAAAATATTATAATTTATTACCTGACAATTTACAATACTTGATGTGGACTGAATATGATGACTTGAACGCGAAGTTCTTCTAGGGACATCACGATAAACATTCAATTCTTCTACATGAAATGTACGCCATACAGGGGATGGTTGTCGTAAAATTAGACGAATAGCAACAACACTATTCCATTCAACTGCACTCTGTTTACACAATACTCATTGTTTATTCATCAAGAAATTATGTTTAAAATATACACATGGATCTACTTAATTACTGATATATGCACAAAATCTTTCCCACATTAGAACATTTAGTAAAATGTGCACACACATCATGAAACTAAAAATCTGATAATAGAAATGTACTCTATTGCATTTAAAAATTCAGAGAAACTTTATTGGAAACTCTTAGATTATCAATTACAGAAAACAATAAGATTCAATTCATTGTGTATTGTGTTCTTGCAATTTTCTCATATGTATTTAAGAAAAGATTGAAAATTTTGAATAATGTGCCAAAAATACTAAACACAACCGATTCTTGGTCAAGAATATGATAAATAATGTAAATATTTTACCCTACATCTTATTACCAATTTACAATATGTATTACCTCAGTAGCAGCAATACTGAATAGATCCTGACTGCCTGTTTCCAAATGTGGATTTGGCATTAGAATTTTTTGTCGAATAGCAACAGACCATGAAGTCATGTCATCTGTTGTTTTGTTGTTGGCAATAAGTGTTTTTACTGCTCCAGAAAAGCGAACAAGCACTGTTACACGAGCTGTATAGTAATTTCGAAACACTATTTCTCCAATCTGTAAAATGAAATTATCATGAAATTTGACGATTCTCTCTATTAGGATGCCATATTTTAAAGTGTACTAAAAGAGTGATAAATGAATTACTGTTGATGGCGAATGAAACAAGAGATCAATGACAGAACATCCAGGAGAGGAAATTTGTTCCTCATCAAGACTGACAGCCACAGGTCCTTTCACACTGAAGTCAACGATTTCTCTCCCCAGTCTTTTCGGACGCGCGCCCCCTTGAGCACACGGCAAGTGCCGTCGGTGACCGCGTCCCACGCTCATAATAGGCTTATAGATATAGTTGTCATGTTTCTAAAAGAGATTATCGAGAGGAAACACGGCTTGCTAATGCATAATGCACAATACAAAAGTCGCTAGGATCTTTTCTGGCTTTGCGATATGCAACGCCAGCTGCCTCAACAACGCGTTACTATAGAAACCGCGCTGCCCGGTAGTGAAGCTTCAGAGTGATTCTTTAGCAGTTGCGAAGAAAGGCGGGGGAGCCATGGTAACCATGCCCCTCCACCCTATCCTACATTTTTAATTTCTTATATATTACTACAAACTATAGAGGAAGTATTGCAATACAGCATCGAAAAGTGCCGAATTTTTGACAAAACAACTCGTTTAGTGGGTCCCTGATACCGAAGAAGTGGATTCTCTGTGCTCATTTATATAATACATTACTTTCTCAAATATGTTGTGTTGTCAGAATCCACGTTTTGTGGGTCCTTATTATCGAAATATTGATTTTCGGCAAAGCGTCTGTCGTCGGTCCGTCCATCCGTCAATCCGTTCGTCCGTCTGTGAACAACATTAGTGCTTATACCGGCAGGATTTTCACCAAAAACGATATTCCCTAATCGTCTGACTGATGTCGCGACTCTTCCAACTTTATTTAGCATATTTTAAATTTCGGAGGTACTTTCCAAGAAGCCTCTAGGAGAATTTCGAAATTTTCTCTAAAGAAAGATTGCTTCAAATTCTTTCTTTAAGTTTTTGACCGAATAGAACAAATTATGCTTTGAGTATAATTTTAAGTGAAATAGTGACAAAATATTCGAAAACAAGATATCCTGAAAAATGGTTCCAGATTTTAATACAATAACTTTTTTGCTCAAAAAGAGCAATGTTTCTTTAATATGTCTTAAGTTCAATTTAAATTTAAAACTCTGAAATTTTAAAAATTAAAGATGTTCAATTTTTTTCGAATCTGCCCTTCATCTTTAATATTGAATAGAGATTCTTTCTCGCCAACTAAATATTTACATAGTAAAAAAGAGTTCTATATTTTAATCCTGCAGCGGAAAGTGCCAACATTTCGACAGAAATGAGCGCCTAAACTGTTCCCAGGATTTTTTCCAGAATTGATCTTCCGTTATTGTTCAGGCCTAATTTGAGGTTTTGAAAATTTGAAACGGATATTTTGATTTTGGGGGTGAACATTACATGAAGTCCAATATTTTCAAAAACTTTTTTCAATGACTCTAATGTCTTTTTGTAATTCTTTCTGGGTTGGAGCAAGGTAGGATTATAAAAATTGGCGTAAATCCTATTTTCATTTCGTTTTCCTACAACTTTATTATCAGATATGGATATTTGTTTTCCCCATTGAAATCTGATCACAAAAATCAGAACTTAAAATAATGTCGTGTAAAATATCTGAATTTTCGAAATTTTACGTAACTGAGCTACACGTGACATTTGCCCCTGAATGTTAGGCAACTTGTCATGGACGTCTAATCCATGACAAGTCATGTTCGGCACGTCACATTGTGACGTTTTCAAGGACATTTCATGAACCTACCGAACACCAGTTCATATGGGGTTGCCTAGCTATCAGGGCAAATATCACATGTATATCTTTGTTACATGAGATTTCCAACCACGGGTTCATGATCAATTTCGGTCCCTCAACACGTCCTTGAAGTTTGTGCCCCTAGAATTGTATCTGCAGGCAGAAACTATGTGTTTTTGTAGCACCACTAGTTTGAGTTTAAGTGACCGATAAGCAGGGGATAAGAGAGTTGAAACACAATTATAATGTTGACATTTTTAATTGTTGACGGAGGTACTTGTTTACACTTACATTACGTTCCAAACATTATTGTTAAGTACGATGCGAATTACTGTGGTTTCTATCCTGGGAGTGACAATTAAAACTTTCTTCGTTTATTAATTTTGTTTCGATTGCTGTAAGAATACTGCCCCCTTTTCATTTCAGTTCTGTCTGGTCTTTAAAATGTATATTCAGGCTCCTTGTGAAGTTGGTTAAAAAATTGAAAATTTAGAATTCATGTGTATTCGTATGTCCACTATAAGTCTGTTAGTCAATTTTCAGTGAATAACAATAATTTTATTGAACGAATTAGTGTTATGTGTTTTCGTAGAGTGTCTTACTATTTCAAGCTTTATGCCGTAAGACAAGAGAGAGCCAATAATTGATAATTTTGCTATACGTTACAAGTATACTTCATTTGCTTCCGAATACACATAGCAAAACTAATGTTGCTTTTGAAGTAGTTGTGCGCTGCATCTGTTTCTTATACTTGCACGAATTGCTTAAATTAGACAAGTACATCTTAGGAGGCTAGTAAGCATTATTTTATATTTCTTGTCATGTCAACAGAAAGCAATGGAATGAAATGAATGTAAATATAACGTGATATTATGCGCCATCAGATGGCCTGACAGTGGGAGCCCACCACAAGCAGACAACTAGTTCTAGTAACATTAGGCAGCAATGATCTAGGCACAATAGTAATGAAGAATTCTCTTCAAATGATTCTATCTATAAACACAAGAAACAATGGAACAAGAATATTTAACAAGACGGCTGCGGTTATCTAAAGTGAAAGAAGTATCATTTTTTGTAAGGAGTGGAAAGGACAGTTCAACGAACAACCCATTCAACAACAGCTACAACTATCGAAAGGGCAAGGCACGGAATTTCAAGACAATAAAAATAAAAATAAGTTTTTGTCCAAAAGATCACGAAGAACATTGGAATTATGTTAAATCTATCTTTTTAAAAAAATCTGTTACTTTTTCGTAACAACATTTTCTAACCATTCGAATTGGCGTCGAAGTGGAGTAATCCTTTGTTAAGTTAGTCGATCTTTGTCAGTCGTAGTCAGTTGCCTTTTATTCCTTAGGCCAAGGGCTCGGCGTCGTTTGATCCCTGGAGTTCCCAGATGGTAACTCATCCAGAAACTCGTGGTGTCTCGAGTTGCTTCACCTCCGTGACTTCAGGGAGTGTGGTTTAGCAATTTGGCTTCCGACGCCGGCGCTGATTCCGTACGATATGTAGTAAAGGAAAGGAAGAAGATATAAATGTGGATAAAACATGCATTTCACTCAATGGGATTAATGATCGGAGACGATGACGCGCCCAAAATCATAAAATAAGCAATAAATCGAAACCATTCCGACGCGGATATTCCTTTTTACTTTCTCGCTACCACTTACACAGTAGAGGCTATGCAATGCTGCACGAAAAAAGGGGAATGTTTGGCAGAAACGCTCTTATTACAGGGCCCTGGTAACAAAAAAGTCGCTAAATCTAGTTGTTACATTTGGAAAAAATCCTCTCACACGTGGTGTAGCTAGAATCCGTGTTTTGTGGGTCCTTGATACCAAAAAATCGAATCCCGGCAAAACATCTGTCTGTCCGTCCGTCCGTATGTGAGCACTGCTAGCGGGTAAACCGTTTAGCCGATTTACTCCAAAATTGATATTCCTCAATCGATCTGGCTGATGTAGCGGCCCCTTAAATTTGAAACCGATATTTTAATTTTGGAGGTACTTGACATGACGCCCTTAGGACATTTTAAAAAATTTCAAAAAATGGCTCCATCGTTTTTTATTAAACTTTGGTACTGGATAGTGTGAAGAACGTTTAAGAGAATGGTGCAGGTCTCATGTTCATTGAAAATCCTGATTTTTAGAAAATTGCAAAAATTATTTTTTTTCGGCGTCTTCCTACAACAAAAATATTAAAGATAGAGATTTTTCCCTTAATGAAATCTGTTTCTTATAGAAAAATATTGAAATAAGGTCACGTACAATTTTTAGAAAATTTGAATACTTTTCGCGTAATTTTGCATTAATATAAGGGCGAGAAAGTACGTGCGTTTTAGCACCACTAGTTTGATATTTAATTGTGGCATCTTAGAGTTAGACTTTGTAAAAGTGCCACATCAAATTTTGTGACGACTTTATCCTGAGACCCTACTAACCCTAGAAATACGAAGAAGGGAGGGGGGCTCAAGGAGCCCACTTCCTTGGTAGTGCTTTTAGTTAAATTGATTTATGTGCTCTACATTATTGAGAGTTAATGTAATTGTTGAGGCAGTTTTATTCTTCGTTTTCCAAAACAATTGCAGAAGATATGCGTATCTCTTTTTACTTTTATATACATATGAGTACGTATATACGGGAGTAATATACGTACTGGAACGTCCATTTAAATGAATTGAATACAAAATTAAGTTCATTATGCTACGCGTTCAGAATTCTTTCAAATTCAGTCAGCCTTCGTACTTCTCGTTGTGTATATTTCGCGAATTCATCACAAGAAAAGTAACATTAATTTTAACAATGATACATAATGCAACATTTACCATTTGGACTGTATAAATGTGTACAAACAACCTGTAACAAGTATTGTACTACAGCCTCCGGGTCAATGACCCCCATCTTGATCAGGTTTTTCGTCCAGTTTCCCTGATCCATTGAGCAAATGCTGAGATGGCCCCTTGTTTTACTTCTGTACATAAATGTAACTTCATTTTCTGTGCACGTCTTCTAGAATTCAGTGGAAAATACAATTATTCAAATTATCGTTTCCATGTTGTCGCGGCAGGAAGTATTATTCCAAAGGACAACATGGATAAGAGCCAAAATTTATTGCTTATTTATCCTTGAAAATAGATTTTATTACACGGGAGGGTTGTTGTTGTTTTTTAATTTAAGTAGTATATGACTTAGTGTAGGGATCACAGAATTTTGAAAATGTGCACACAATTCATTTTTCCCCATAGCACGTCATACGCAGTTTGAACTGTTTTTTGACGTAAAAAATGGTAAGATTCCACGCTCAATGTAAAGAGGCTTGCAGGGATCACGTGGATGGCATTTTTTTCATTATTCGGAAAATTTTATTTTGCAATCTAAATGTCTGGGCACTAAAGGATGAGCTTCCGCAGAATATAATGCCATATTTCAAGCGGGAATGTACATTTTTAAAATACACGCAACGAGCTGCATGAAGGCTGACAGAATTTGACAGTCTTCTCTGCCGATTGATTGACTTCTTGTTTTGGGGCTTGTCAACGGCTCTGGTAATTAATTCCGCCAGTTTAGCTCATACTGATGGTGGCGGTGTTCTTATCCAACTGGATAGTAAAATCCGGCACCAACCTACACGTCGGCTTGTGGGAATTTCCCTATTCAGGTATCTCCCACCTGCGGGACACTGCTCCAGCCGGGACAAGACCTAAGCTCCCGACTTCTGTGATAGTGTAGTCCATTTAAATTTGTGTAAGTGCGTGTAAATCAGGGGTAATGAAGAAGGAGAGATCGCACATACAAGATCACATCCCAGACTTGGCATACAAGATGGCGCCGAGTTAAGTCCAACGTGTTTAATCAACGATACTTGGGTATGCATTCTATTATTATAAATTTTAGTGTTCATTTGGTATTCTTGTATTTATATCAATTCATATGCTAATTATATTTGTTCACTTATTTTCATTTTTGTAGAACAACCGAAGATGAGATAAATTAGTCGAAACGTGTGTTGCTGTTTATTCTTTATGTTAAATTTATATTGTAATATACTTTGTAATTGATACCTCAAAGATGACGGTGCTGCCCTCAGAAGATCTAAAATTCAGTTGTTTTGGACATCACGCACATTGTTGTTGCTTCTCAATCGTGCTAAAAGTGAAACATGTAATGGTGCCCTAAGTACTTTGTTATCTTTTTTCCTTCTTCTGCATTTCAAGGATTACGCGGCTGTCTGTTCCGTCTTCACACATCAAACCATCTTTTACGTGGTCTTCCTGTACACTTCTTCCTGTTAGGTAGTACTGTAGCACTCGTTTAGGTGGCATATTGTGCTAAATTCTTTCTAGAGTTTTTTTCCAGTCTTTGGGTTTCTCCCTATTTTGTTATCCTTAGCTTAATTCAGAATAAAACAGACTGAAGTGAATCTTTAGGTAGTGACAATGTTTATGCGCTTTGTAATGATAGAGGCGTAATACAAAACTGAACACTGCCGGTTGTAAACCAATACAATTATATCTGCCCGACTTATTTTACACAATTGTTGGTGAAGATAATAAAATTCGTAAATAAATATTTCTCATTGTCTTCGGAGAGGCAACGCGTTTCGCCCCTCGGGACCTTATGCGCGATACGCGTAGACGTAGTACACGCAACATCAACACATCAGGAGCTGACGCGATAAAAAGTCTGCAGTCAAGCACTGAGGAGTTGACCTACAACGCATGGTGCTTATTTTTCGATGCTAAAACGTCTCGCTCCCAGAAGCACAGTCCGTCCGTGCATTCATAAACTTGCGTAATACTCCCTGGAATGCACGAAGGCAACCATAATTGTGAAACCAAATCAATCTAGAAGACTAGTGGTGCTACAGAATGGCACAATGGTAAAGTTTTATACTTTGCTTGGTGTGGACTGGCTTTACGATCTTGCCCCATCCTTTTGCTAGCTGTCATCTGTCGCCGCCCAAAGTTCATTTTATTGACATTTTCTCAATTTTTCGGTTTTCTAATAGTAGAACCGAAATATTACTTTAAGAATATTGAGAAAGAGTAAAAGCGCGTCATAAATGGCAATTTTCATTGAAAAAAATTGGAGCCGTGTTTAAGAAAATGGCGTGGAAGCGGTATTATAAATGCAAAATTTGAAGCTCTTTTTCACAGAATGTTTTTGAGTTTTCGAAAAAATTAATTTAAAGTCATTGAGGCACTTAAACTCACAAATACAATAGGGTTTAGAAATCGCTGGAAGTATGCAAATACACGGCGTGAGAGATATTAAAAAAATACATTTTTGTAATTTTTGAAAAAAAATACCCCAAAATGAACTTTATGTCATTTTTAACAGTGCAATTTGCACTACCCATTGGAAAAGTTTAAAGGACAAATTTGGAGCAATTTTTGAGAAAATGGCGTGTGAGCATTTCTGAAAATGAGGAATTTTGAGTTCTTTTTAACAGAAAACTGTTGAGTTTTCGAGAAACTTTATATGACATTATTTAAAGTACATGTACTCATAAATACAATAACGTGAAAAAATTGCCGGAAATATTAATATTAACAACATGAGACAAGTAGAATAAATTACATTTTCGTAATGTTTGAAAAAAAAACAAAAAATAGAGCAATATGGCGCGTTTATAAGCTCATAGAGTGCATTTAGCACTGTTCCTGACAAAAGTTGAAAGAAAAAATTCGGAGCCGTTTTTGAGAAAATCTTGTTTTTGCAATTTTTTAAAATTGCAAATATTGTACGCAATATTGCGCGAAAACTACCAAGTTTAAAAAAACTGCACATAACTTTAATGAAAGAACTAATTATGGACAACAAATTTCATTTGAAGGGAAAATCTCTCTCTTCAATTTTGTAGTTGTACAAAAACGCCGAAAAAATTCACTTTTGCAATTTTCGAAAATCAGAGTTAACCGCAAAAATTATACCTATGCCACCTTTATAAGTATATTTTACTCTATTCTTACAAGAAATTTACAGAAAAAATTGGGCCGTTTATGAGAAAATGTTAAAAATGTCCGGGGGCGTCATGTAAAATACCCCCAAATTTTAAAGAAAGTTTTTAAAAATCGCAGCGTCTCGAGTTCAGCCATATCGACTGGAAAATATCTATTTTGGAGAAAAATCCTACATATGATTTAGGCGCTATTGTTCTTTAGACAGTATTTGTGGACAGACGGAGGGATAGACGGGCAGACGGACATTTTGAAAAATAAACACGTTTACGGTATGAGGGGACCCCAAAACTTGTATTTCCGTTGAAATCTCGAAATTGATTTTCCGCAGTTGTTCAATCTCGCGATCAAATTCACTACCTGCGCGGCCACCCGCGCGCCGTTCAGACATGCTTTCGCCAACCCTCACAGAGCTCTGTCCCAGAGCATTCCACCACGCAGCCGCGTATTGAAAGCACAAAATACAAATTGGCAATAGAGGGATTTACGCGGAGTGTCTTCGTGCGGGCCTCTTTATCACGACTCCGTCACCTCCGCCGAAGCACGTGCTTTCAAAACACACTCCTTTTTAAGCCTCCGACCGCTGCTTCCTGCCGCCGCCCCGGCTACCGGACTAACTCCTAGTTCTAAGCAAGTCCTAGCAATAAGGACACACTAACTCCTAGTTCTCGCAGAACAAATGAGCAGACACAAAATGCAACTCATTTCGAACTTAGGCATCTGCCTACAACTGTTCTACTAAGACGTAAACGGCTATTGTTGACTCATCTGTCAACAACGGACGAGTGTATCAATAGGCAGACAGCCCGCGAACAGTCGGCTTTGCCTCCTTCGCCTACCAAGGCTTCTTCAATCAACCAGCGCGGCCAACAGGCCGTTACCTCTAAATTTGGGCCGCTCCCGTGCATCAGCCACCACCTGGCCGAATTTACGGCAAACTCCGCAACCAGCTCCAGTCATCTGAGTCCGCGCCCATTCCAGTTCGCACCGCCGAATTGCCTCGAGCCAACCTCACGTGACGGCATCCATACACTCAGCCGAGTAATTTGGGTTGGTGCTTGCAGTACAACAAACTGTAAGTAAAGTGAACTTCAAGAAAGAAGAGCATTCATAAACTTTATAAACTTTCATTGGTCCTCCGGCTTACTACTCACTAAAACAAGCAAATTGTATACATGCAAATATTAAACCACAATTCTTTAATATTGCATATGGACTTTCATTCACCCTAATGGCAAACAATCCCCTGAAACCCGTTCTGATCCCGTATGTAGTCGCAGTGCCAGATTACCCAATAGGCTGAGTAGGCTGCAGCATGGGGCGCGCAAGTTTTGGGGGCAGGCGAACTTCGGCGGATGCAAAATTTCATAAGGCGAACTTTTGAATGTTTTTATAGAAATATTTCTTTTTATATTTGTAACAAAAGGAAGTGTTAATTATCCATTGGTATATACAGATAAAATGAATACAAAATTATCGTATATTTATTAAATTAATATCGAGATGAGAATTATTTATACGTACGTATATGTATAATCAATTATTTGTACGTACACAATATTTACGTCAGTAATAAATATCGTACATTTTTTATTCAAACTATTATAAATAGCTTTAATGCTTTTTTTTTTACAAAGAAAAAGCAAATTAAAAACATTTAACAGCCTAGGGTGCACAAAAGTCAAAGTCAGGCACTGTGTAGTCGCATTCGCAGAACGGCACCTCCTACGTGTTGCATATGCTGCAGTACCATTACATAACTATCTCTATACTATGTTTATACTCCATATAAAAGTGTGTGTGTGTGTGTGTGTGTGTGTGTGTGTGTATACACACACACTTGGGTTTTTCTGACGTGGCGGGTGAGGGTAATATCTCCAAGATGGAATTCGGCCCGACTTTTTGAGTCATTCTCAGTCCTACCGCTAGAGTCGCTTGATCTGCAGCACTGCTTGATACGGTCGCGATTATGAAACATCTTGCGGCAGAACCAAGAAAGACGCAAAAAGTTGTGCCGTATTCCATCTTGGAGTTACGGTACTACCCTCAGCCACCACGTTAGAAAAACCCAAGTATACGTACGTATACGAGAAAGTAATAACTATTTTGATTTATTTGTTTACTCATTATACACATTTTTCAAAAAATGGCGAAATTGAGTCAATTTTATTTTAAATGGATGATAATAGACATTTCTGGTACAAGTGATAAAAGCAGTTTTACCACGTGTGTCACACTATTTTCTATGCAGCCTTACTGATTTTTTTTTCTTTTGTCCTTTTTGTGCTTTTGTATTTTTGTTCATTTTTCCTTTCTATCCATTTTTCCTTTCTGGTTGTCCTTTCTATTCACTTTTCATTTCTTGCTGTCCTTTTTGTCCGTTTTTCCTTTCCTTTCTTTCGTCCATCTTTCCTTTTCTTTTCCTTTCTTCTTTCTTTTTGTCTCTTTTGTTCCATTTGTCCCTTTGTCCTTTTTGGTTATTTTGGTCCTTCCGGTCAGAAGAAAGTATTTTGTTTTCTTTGTTGCATTCACAGATTTATCAGAACACTTGGGCGTCAACTCACTTTTAGTTCTAGTGCTAATAATTGTACTTTTAGCACGCTAGGCACGCCCTGAAAGAGCCGCTTTTAGTAGTGGCAGTCAACAACATTTTTTCTGAAATTTTCTTGCCGTATTTCTCAATTATATACCCCACTCCCATACAAGCCCCGATTACGTAAGGAACAGGTAATGCATTTCTGAGTAGCTCAGAAGAGCAATTTTGAAATTATTCCCAGCAAAAAGTCTTTATTAAGCAAATACTTTCTATTGCATGGTTGTGATCATTCTTATTATAAAATGTTGCCAACTTTATTCATTCTTCAATTATGTACGAGTATACTAAAAGAAATAGGTAGATATTCCGGAGATAAACTAGTGGTGCTACAACAGCATATCCTTTATTTCTAAATTCGCATTATTTCTAAATTTGCAATTTTCGAAAATTCGGTAAGTTCAGCGAAAATGAGACCATTCTTTTAAGGGCCCCTTCTCCTAAGCGTGGAAAAAATTGAAGAAAAAAATTCGGCGCAGCTTTTGAGAAAAAATGAGAAATCGCAAAAATTTCAAACACAAATTACGCGAAATCTACTCATTTTTCAACAAATTGTTCATGACTGTTTTTAAAGAGCTGATGTTTGGCAACAGAATGCCCAAGACAAAAATCTCTATTTTTGATTTGAAATATTAACTTTTTGCAATTTTCAATTGCAATTATAAACAGAGAGTTCGCCAAAAATGGAACTAGCACCAACAACGTAAGACCTGCTCCATTCTCTTAAGCGTCCTTTACGTTAACCGAGGACAACGTTAAAAAAAAAAATTGGTGCCATAAGTGAGAAAATTTTAAAAATATTTTTGAAGCTTCGTGTAAAGTACCCTCTAAAATAAAAATATCCTGTTGAAACTCCCAAAGTCTTGAGTTCGTGTAGATCGATCGGGGAATTTCAATTTTGGAGAAAATCGGCTGAACGGTTTAGGCGCTACCGTTGATGGACCTACAGATGGACAGAACGTTATGCCCTCAATCAATTTTTCGTTATCAAGGACCCACAAAACATGGATTCTATCTTCACCACTTGTTAGAGGAAGTAATTTACTTACATATAACCACAGGAATAATCCATTTTTTCGTAACCAGGTCCCGTTTTCCGGCGAACGATTACATTACTTTCGCTTCTTAGGAAGTAGCTTCATAAGAAAATACTCGTTCGGTAGGCGTACCTTCCTAAGGGTGGGAAAGCAATAAGAGCACAGATTCATCCCCTCCCTCCATACAATAAAGACTTTTTCATTCTTTGCAGCTAGTTGAATTAATAGGTAGATATATAGATAGATAAATAAATGAATGAATAAACGAATAAATAAGTTAAAAAATAAATAAAACTCTTTAACCGTTGAGAAGCAGAGACTATCCAGGCTTTTGCTCAAGATCACTGAGAAACGACGAAAATGTCTAATGAGATAGGGGTCTGGCACCAGTAGCAGCGGAAATATCTTGAAAACGGTTTTGATAAGAATGAATGAAATGACAAATTGCTTTCTTCTCGTTCAACTTCGGAAAGCTATTTCATTCCTTTTTTAAAAGAAAAATTAAAAAAAAAAACCTGCCCCAACATCATATTGAATTATCACCGAAAGTAGGTGGAATGGGAATTTTGTTAGACACAACTTTTTCTATTGAATTTCGAAACACTTAATTGAAAGAGGGCGTATATTCGTACAGCCCTTCTGAATAATTGTAAACTCCCCTTTTAGAAACCCTATCCTCCAATTGGGGAAGTATTCTCGAACTGGACATTTTCCCATAATGTTTGAAACTGAAATAGGAAAATACTTGCTAAATGTGAAAAAAAATTTTATGATGGGTATTTTTGCAGTGGATTTTTCGACTCAGTTCTTGCCATAAGCATCGCACGGAAGTTCACACTGATGCACACCTGGAAATGCCTGCCTAAAAATTAGAAATGGTCCATTCAGGGTGATACAGGGAGTGAACTGTGCTGCTATCTGTGGTAATGCGTTACAAAAACTCCGAAACAAAAATGTATATATCGTCGCTCTCCGTTGCAAATCATTTAATGTTAACAAATAACTGAAATGATGTGAGTGTAATGAAAATTGTAGGGCATCAATGTTAAAACGCCGTTTAGTAGGTTCCGGAAAACTCAAAATTACCTTTTTTTAAATTCAAGGCATGAGTGAGAAATCTCAAAATTACTGCTAGTGCAGGTCAGGTAAGGCCGAAATAAGTTATAAAATTATAATTTTTTTAAAAGAGAGCACACATTTTCCGTTCTGCTGTGAAAGTATAATTTTTTGTGCATTTAAACCAAAAGTTGTCATTTCATGCTCATGTATAGGTTAAGATATTTGGAGATTGAATGTGTGACAGTTGAAGTATCAACCAACAATAATTTCTATAAATTATTGTTTCTTGATATGTACAGGGGTATTCTATAGTATAAGTTAGTATAGTATAGGTTAATTGTTAAATTTGAATTTTTAACTTGCCCTCTGTTGGATGTTTCTTTTTGGATTTTGTCTTGACAGTGAGGTTCAGAATGGTAAGAGAAGTACTGGGCAAGTGATGAGATATTGCAGTTTATCTGTGTTATGCTCTGTTTATGAAACATTCTTTGTGTCATGAGAAATATGTGCTTGTGTTATGATTATGATTATCAGTGATTACAAAATATGTCATGTAATAATAATTTGAATTGATTAGAATGTGTCATTGATATTTATCTGTATAGTTTATTATATGACCTATTCAACTCATGGTGGTGAGATGGCAGCTTATCGGGAAGAAGAAGATCCCTTTGAGGAAGATATTGTGTTTGATCAAGCTGGTCTTCTCAACAATACATCTAAAATGAATACAGCTATCAGAAGAGTATCCAGTGGAAAGTGTGTGCTATTTGCCAAAACTCTAGGACTCTGTGGTGCTTTCTTTGGCTTGGTGAGTTGCGTTCTTGTTGAAGTTGTATTACAATGTCATCATTTTGTTATTTTCTCCCCATAAATGATGATGGTTCCTTGTGTGTAATATGCTGATTGCTCACCGAATTTGTTCTCTGGTGGAATTCAGTGATGGGATAAGATTGCAATAAATATGGTGCTGAGGTATTTGATCTACTGTGTTGTTTGTGGTACCTTGCAACCTCTTGGAACAATAAAAAAGCTATGATTATGATATGAAGAACTCGTGATGTTCTAATGTTATTTTAAGTATTCCAATTCACTCATTGCATAATGAACTTTAATGAAACCTATTGATTGTATGTTTTCATGTAAAATTATTTCAATTTCCCTTATGAAGTATGGAAAAACATACATTAATCTCACTACGCCCACAAGTGACATTTTATAATTTTTAACTAAGATGGATTTTCTTGCAGCAATTCTAAAAAAAAAAAAGGAATAATAATAATAATAATAATTGCTTTTAAGTAAATTATGATACAACTACAGAGTAACATTGTTTTATCTCTGGCATCATTAGAACACAAAAGAAAGGTTTATAACTTGGCCAGTCATAATCAGCTGCTTTTATTACTTCTGTTAATATGGTTCAGTGTTGGAAACAACATCGAGGGAGACGGTATGAGGAGTGTGCAGGGGAAATATAAGCAATTCTTTTTTCTCCATGTTAAATGGGGTAAAAATTTGTAATGTTGAATTACAACTAAAATTTTGAAGTTTATGTGCTGACATTTTTTAACACAATGAGAATTTATCATATAACTTCATGACCTTTTAAATACCCAATAAAGGATTACTTCTGTCTTATCTTAAAGGATTGTATTACTGTATTTTCAGGGTTTGTGCATTGCCATTCCTGGACCAACCTATCTGTCTCCATCAATGGAGTTAGAAAGCAGCTTATCACCAATCTATGTAGTTCGTACATCTGGTTATGTTATTGGATCTATTATGGGTATGAGAATTCTTTTTTTTTATGTCATTATCTGTTTTCCTTCTGAGAGTCCAACAAAAAATAGTCTTTTTTAAATGTGTAAAATTGTTTTGCTAAATGTATTATTACATATCTTCAAGATTTCCTTTATTTTGTATGAACAAAAAGAAGGATAAGTAAATAAACCTTGGGATAAATGTTTTCTTATTATACATGAGAGAGGCTAGTCACCATATCTTCCTATTGTCTTATCAAAAACCTAATGATCATACAGAGGGGCATTAAAATGTGTGCACTAAAAATAAATTTTTTAATATTGGCCTTGTTATGTCTAGCTTTAGTTCTGAAAGTGATAGCTAATGTAATTGCTTTAATTTCATTATAACGGAATCCCAAAGATATAATAAATAATTGAGTCGTGCAAGACTTTAACCATGCAAGTACTAATGCCTCAATCTTTTACAGGATTTTTTTCCAAAATGGTTATTTTTCTATGGATCTGACTTACATGTATATCCTGTGAATTAAAAATTTATCTTTTAATTTTTGGGGTTACATAATTTACTTAGTCATACCGTATTCTTTTTTCAAAATTTTCTCAAAAACTGACTCCAAATTTTTGCTGACAAAATTTCTTGCTTAAATAGATGAAACTATGCCTGTAAATATGGTAAAGCTCCAGTTCTCATTATTTTGAATTATGAATTTTGAAAAGTTGCAAAACTGCAACTTTTTTTGAAACATCTATACCTTCATTATTGAAGCTGGAAATTTTTCTAATATATTGAATGTATTATTCATACTCTGTAGTATTCAATAGTTCTTAATGCAATTCTATTATTGTGCAGTTGTTAATATTAGTACTTTAAATTATTTCTTGTACATTTTTTCAAAATATTAGTAATCACACACAATTGCAAATTAAATAGTGTCACTTTCTCAAAACATATAAAGATAATTTTTGTAGAAGTAGCTCTACTCTTATTCTTGGAACTTTTGGAATGTATAGAGAACAATGTTCTGAATCACAGTCAAAGTGCTATTTTCATTTAAATCTTTGAAAGTTCAAAAATTTCAATTTGTAAGTAACTAGTTATCGATAATTGTGGCATATCTTTGCCAAATCGAAAGAGCGAATGTACGTTTGAAATTATTTGTTACATGTAAGAAATTTGTGTGTTTTAAAGTTGGTTTTACATTTTTTTAATGTATGTTTAGTAATGTCTAATATATTTTTTGAATTTCTTTTAGTGTTGTTACTTATCATTCTATTGTCTTTTGTTTTATTTGCAGGTGGAGTCCTATTTGATAGATTCAATCGTCTTTTTTTACTTTTTCTTAGCCTGCTTCTCACTGCAGTATTTATAACAGTTACTCCTTGGTGCCAATCTTTCTTGATTCTGGAGTCCTGCATGATCATTTTGGGCATTACAATGGGATTTCTGGACACAGGTAATTTCACTTAACTGAGAAACCTTCTGTTAATTGAAATTCACTGAACTTTTTATTTATTTAATTTGCTTGTATTATGAACATCAATTTTGTGTTTGTTTTAATACTTTTGACTACCGTTGACTTGTTTTCATTTCAATATAAATGTTAATGATGAAGTTTTGCAATGGCTGATTATTTTGCTAAACTAAAGGAAGTTAAAATACGGGCATGTTAAGAAATTTGCAGTGGAAAAAAAAAGAGTATAAATTATATTTGTAGGAGTCACCATACTTTTGATTGACATTTTCTTGTGAGTTAGCCTTATATTTCTGTATCAACATTTTAAAGTTAGTTTCTTTCATGAAAAATGGTGGTTTCTTTGATCTAAACTAAATTCTTCGATTTTGATACTCACATTTAAAGTTTTAAATTACTACAGTGTTGTTCATATTAATGGTAAATAATGCGAAGAACTTGTGTCAATCATTGTGGAAAGCATTTATTTTGTATGCACATCTTATAAGAGTACAAACATCAATGCTTTATGTTTGTCCTTTGAATGCATAATGTTTGTATGTGTACCCATGGAAACCCACCAAAAAGCCCATGGGTGCTATTCAGAAATTTGATTATTTATTTGGTGATTCATGACTTTTCAATGTTAGCCTGACTTTGTGTGGAAATATTTCCAATATTTTTCTGTAAGTTAAATGTCAAGTTTTCATCCAGATATCTTTAATTTTAATGTTACAAAAGTTGACGGTGTTTTGTAATTGATACTATCTTACCTTAGACATATTGACCCAGGTTCAAGCTGAACAGTGGCTTGTCATCTCAAAGGCTTGCTTATTTATTAACATCATTAAAATTTTCACTTTATTGTATTAATAAAGGACTTGATTCAAATGAAACCTCAATGGAAAGTTTATACCTAAAACCTTAAATTAGATTTGTTAAGAATAATGAAAAGATTAAATTCATTTTCTTCCTCTCTCTTTATATATATATGTTCATCTCTGGCCATTGGTCACTTATATTATGTAAATATATAAAAATGTGTGTATGCAACAAAATTAATTTCATATTAATAAAATTCAAACTTTTAGTTTGCCAAAAGTTCACCTTTTTGGCAAACTTTCTTTTTTTCCAAATGTAATTGAAATGTATCTTGTTTCCCAGTTGTTTTTTTATTTTTTTTTAATTATTTTATTTATTTATTTATTTTTATTTTTTATTTTTTTATTTTTTATGGTGTATAATTATGTATAAATTGTACTTTACTGATCATTTTCCATACTGAATGTGACTGGTGGAGCTGCATACTTTTCCAATGTAAGAAGTTGTTGGGTTGGAGCATAGTTTACAAAAAACCAATGGATGTTACATTTTTGTATCTCAATTGTATTGTTTGATTTCCAATCGATGAAAAGTTTAGACCATTAAAAAATAAATTTAAATCCCATTGAAAAGATTTGAATGAAATATTTGCTGAAAAATTATGAAAACTGCTGTTACTATAAATAATTATTTCATATTCCTCTTATTTAAAAATTAAATAGATATATTGCAACATATATTATTGGTGATTTAAGAATTGACTTTCATCAATGTATTCTAATCACAAATGGTAATTCTTTTAATTTTATTTTAAAACATTAAAAAAAATTCTATTATTATCTTTACAATAATGTGAAAGACTACTTGTAAACAAAAAAGGCAAGCAAATTTTGGGAATTATTTAACCCTAGGAAGCAGGTTTTAATCAGCCAAACTAGTGGTGCAGACCAGGTTTAGGTTTGATGACGTTCGCAGACACAGATTTCTAAAAATGAGAAAATTATATTTGTTGTTAAAATTGTGAATTTGTTTGCTGCTTATGATCCTTTGCTAAGAAGTTATTTCAGTCAGACCACACTGAGATTGATTATCAGTGTTTGGATGCGTTTCATGAAAGCGACTGAGAAAACATAACAGTATGCTATTTCAGAGATTGGTACTAGCTCACATATTCAATCTTGGTAGCTCTGATTACCAAAAGTAGTCTCTTTAACCAATACTTTGAGAATTGCTGTCGAAAGAAATGCCGATGTCTATTACTATAACACTCGACGTAGAAATCATATTCATCAGGTGACAGTAGCAACTGCTCATTACAAAAAATTCACATGAACACTTTGCCAGATGACATTAAACGATTAAATTTGATAGAAAAGTTTAAATCCCAAGTGAAATCGTTTCTGCTGCATAACTGTTTCTATATAATTAGAGACTATACTGAGCATCACAAGAAAAGTAACATCAATTTTAACAGTGATATTTAGTGTATTATTTACCATTGGTCTGTATAATTCTAAACAATATGTAAGAAGTATTGTATCGCAGCTTCTGGGTCAATGACCCCCCGTCTTGATCAGGTTTTTCATCCAGTTTACCTGATCAATTGAGCAAATGCTGAGATGGCCCCTTGTTTTACTTCTGGACATAAATGTAACTATATTATCTGTGCACGTTTTCTAGAATTCAGTTGGAAATATAGTTATTCAAATTATCGTTTCCATGTTGTCGCGGCAGGAAGTATTATTCCTTGACGAAGAACATCATGGATAAGAGCCCCAGATTTATTGCTTATTTATCCTTGAAAATACATTTTATTACATGAGATTTTATTACGTGGGAGTTTTTTCCATTCAAAATTCAAGTAGTATATGACTTAGTGTAGGGATCACAGAATTTTTAAAATGTGCACAGAATTCACTTCTCCCCATAGCACGTCATACACAGTTTTAACTGTTTTTTGACGTAAAGTAAATAAATAAATACCAAAAGTAAGTTTGGTTATGTTGATGTTATTTTGAATACATTACCTACATGCTTCAATTTCATAGGTAATGAATATTGATCTACTGATGAGTTGTTGGCATTCAAGTCTTACCAACTTGATTATTGAATTGATTAGCAGTTTTTGAAGGCTTAGTCGTCATCGTCAGATTTCCCACTTGAAAATTAATTAGAAGGATCAGTAATTACTTCTACATTAAAAACATTCAAGATTGCATCATATATGTTGATAATTGTTTTCTATTTCATAAATGTGAAATTATGCCTATTTGGTTGATTATTTGGATTATGTAATAGTTCTCTAGTTATTACAGTGTTTGGTATACATTTGGAAATTACTTGCACTTCACTCTTTAGTATGATTTGTTATCATTTTCTGTTTACAGGTGGGAACGTCTTGTGTTTGGATCTGTGGGGTCGTAATAGTGGTCCTTTTATGCAGGCTCTGCATTTTAGTTTTGGCCTGGGTGCATTTGTAGCCCCATTATTGGCAGCTCCATTTTTGGAGTCAACACTGGTCAACTCGACTTTAAGTACAGAATTTTCACATGCAGTCACTGAATTTCCCGTCCATCTTGAAGATTCAAAAAGTATATTTTATCAAGAAGGAAGATTTAGAAGAGAAGTTGAATCCTTAAAAGGATTTCCTGATTTAGGCAGTGATGAAATTGTTAGAAATGTGTCAAATACTTCATTATTTCCAGATAATACTGTGAATGTGTCAGACGTTACAAGCCCTCTTTCATTTACTGAGAGTAGTACATTTCCGTCTGATATTCATTCAGAAAGTGTGTCTCTTTCTACTCAAAGCACCTCACCTAAACCTAAAGTACCCAAGCATAAGCCAAATAAAATAGATGCTAGTAAACTTGGGAATATAAATTGGGATAAAGTTCATGTAGGTATACCACCAGCAGCTGACTTGCTTCCTCTAACTACTACTTCTACACCTCCTTCATCTCCACCGCCTCTCATGCAATCAACTTCTCCAGTTACTACCATAACAGAGGCTTCAATATTGTCTCCATCTTATACCTCTACCTCTGGAAATACACTTTTTCCCTCTTCAACGTCAGCTTTTCCAGCCTCTTCTGTTGTGGTGGGTGGTACTTCTGTAAGTAATCCTACCACTGGTAGTGAAATAACGGGGGAGCATGCAGAACTTAGCAGTGTTTCTAGCAAAGTATCCAATCCTTTTTCAGGATCAACTGGAAAAATTCCATCCAGCAGTGTTGCTACTTCTGCATTTCCACCTGTTAACATAAACCAGTCTGTGAAAGCTTTGTCTTCTATACAATCAATTAAAGATTCAGATATTAATGAGACACTCTATATTATACCCAATACTAAAAATGGAAATACTGATGTACTTAAAGAAATAAGTACGGAAATGGGAACATCAGAAAATGAAGACGGTCAAGTGTTACCTAAAAAGTATGCTTTCTCAGCAGTTCCCACTAGGGAGACATCTGGCAGAGCCAATACAAATCTCAGTAGAAAAAATGTGGTTAGCTCATTGCAGTGGAAGGCTGATAATAAAAATATTAGCTCATCGGACTCTCAGCAGAATTTAAAGGAGGGAAACACAAATTCATTAGAGCATAAGGTGCCTGAAATAACTTTCCCTCGTTTTTCATTAGAAAAAGCTGTTTTCTATGACGCTAAAGAGCCACTTTCTGATAATGTGTATTATGAAAATTCTACCCCTTCTTCAGCATTAAAGAACACTTGGCTTAACTCAAATGTGAATGGAAGTATGGAAGATGGAAGAGTGCATGGTGATTCATTTGCACTGAAACCCAGTGATGAGAATGTAGCATTACGAAAGAGTGAAAATGTGACTACACAAGATTCTGTTCCAGTTCCCACCAAATTAGAACAGGAGGATGATGTTTCTGCTAGTTCTGTGGGAGTTGTAAGTACGTTGGCAACCTCGGTACCAGCACATCATATTCATCATAAACCAGGAACATTTGATAATGATACTGAACATATAAATACAATATTTGATATATTTGCTAACAGAATAGAAAAATATGGATTTAACAAAATTCAATTCACCTACTTAATAGTAGGTATACTTGTTTTTTTAATTTCTTTAGTATTCCTTGGATTTTTGTGCCATAATCCACGTGATCCAAAATCAAAACAAGAAGGACTAAGTGGAAAGAAAATTACCAATAAAGTTGTGCACAAATTGCTTGTTGCTTTAATGGCATTGTTCTTCTTTCTTTATATGGGTTTAGAAGTAACATATGGTCGATTAGTACTGACACCCAATATTTTCAATGGATATAATATACATAGTAATCTTCAGCTTTTCATTGTGTTTTGGGGATCATTTGCTGCTATGCGATTTGCTTCTATATTTTTTGCTAGTGGCTTCAGTCCTTTAACAATGCTTATGCTCAACTTTGCCTTTTGCACTTCTGGATCAATCTTTGTTTCTTTCTTAGCAGATCGTTTTGAAACTGCCTTGCGGGTGGGAACTGCTCTTATTGGTATAGGATTAGCATCAATGTTTCCTACAGGTATATTATGGATTGAACGATACATACATGTTTCAAATAAAGTAGCTGCAGTTTTTGTAATTGGAGTAGCATTAGGAAAATTAATATGTCCCATTACTATCTACAAGCTTATGGACATTGAACGTACGCTTTTTATGTATGCTACTCTAGTCATAAACATAATATGTATCTTTATATTTATTTTACTGTGGTGGCTTGCATCACGTCAAGGTGAGAAGTATTCTGTAATTAATAATAATGGTTACCAGTTGGCCAACCAGCATGATGAAGAAGAAGATATGATGGACATGTCCCCTTCAGGGAGTGGTGTTATGCCAAGACGCCATTGCTTTTCCTCGGAGCACAGAGCACTTCTAAATGGAAATATTCATCGAGGGCCATAGTGAAATAATTGGACAAAATCTATTTGAAGCACAGAACGTGTCGTTTAAGGACACCTGGTTTTTGGGTTTTCTTCTGTGATAAAAAATATACAAGTCATGAGAGTTGCTTGAGTGACACTAAAAGAGATGAAAGAAGAGATCAAGTGAAGACATTCTGCAATAGTAATTTATTGACTAGAGTGATATCAGTACTCAAATATAAATTTGCAACTATCTTGGTTTTAAGAATTTCATTAGTTATGCCATTTTGTTTGTGTTATATTGGCACTTAGAATTTGAGAGTACATCTCAGGAATAGCTAAGAATTGTATGGGTGGTAATTGTCATCAATAGTTTCAACAATTTTTTATTGTTTATACTATCAGTTTTTACAGTATATCTTTCAGTTTTCTACAATGTTAATGAGACAAATATTTTGAAATGTTAAGAAATGAAACATTCCTTGCTGGAATTAAAATGTATCCAAAATAGCTTTATCTCTTGTAGAACCTGATTTATTATTTATTGACTGATTATTTAAATGTATGGATGTTTTGTAACCAAGATGTGATCATATGTGACAAACAACCATGTTTTTGTATGGGAAATATGTATATTTGTGTAAACTTTATAAACAGTAAAACCCCACTTTCACATTACACAATGGAATTTATGTTTTCCTGCTGTTTATGCTGATTTTCACCAGTTCCTTTAATTCCCCTATGTTTATGGTGTAAAATTTTCCTGGATTCTACCCTTCAAATGTAAAATTTCCCACCTTTTTCACTTATTCCCCCATGACAGTGTAAACTCAAAGGATAGAATGGCTAATGATCTGTTTTGTTTGTTTTCTCCAAGCTTTAAAAATACTTGAGTCTGTGATCAGAGAAAATCAGAATTACTCAATATTATCCTGAGCTAGGTATTATCACTTTAAATTCAATTGGAAATAAGGGACAAATAATTGTGGCACGGACTGCATACATTTTAAAAATATTTCACATATTGGTGACCCATTACCAGTAATATGGGACTATAAAATGCAAACTCTACATCTAATTTTGCTATTATGCAGGTTAGTAATAATTCAAAGTGTCTCTCACAAGCATGTGCACTTGGTAGGTACTATGATTTTTACTTTCTTTGTAGTTACAATAAAGGTTTGTTTTTTTTGTGTACATTTTTAAAAACCTAGTGTTCATTTGATCATTAAATGATTTCAATAATAGGGTCTTTGCAGTATAGAAAAAATACAAAACAGAAGAATAGGTGTACTTAGAAGTGAGAGGCCTAAGAAACTCAATGATATTTCATTAAACGTTAATAGTATTTGTAAATGTACAGAATTAACATTCTTTATTTTATTATATTAGCAAAAGTCATTTCCCACCATCTACACTTTCCTGTGATTTATACCATTTTTATCCTTAAAAGTGTTCAAAGAGGGGTTTTACTGTATTCTTTTGCTATGAAGCATTGTACTTTTCATTTGATGCTGAAACTAAAGAATCAGATCAGGCAAATTTTAGTGATAAGTAGTTTATGCATCGAAGTCTGAAAAAACAATTGCTTCTTCTAATAAGCTTTATTTAATTATATTATTACACTTAACTATTTTAAATCTTTGAACATCATTATATTAGTATATTTAATTATTTGAAGTGCCATGATATATTAAAAAATGTTGAAATGAATGTACAGAAATATTTGGAAGTAAGTTGACCAGCTTTTGATCATCTCAGCAAAGTAATTCATGTACTTGATTTTTATTATTATTATTATTATTATTATTATTATTATTATTATTATTATTATTATTATTATTATTATTATTATTATTATTATTATTATTATTATTATTATTATTATTATTGTTATTACTATTATCATCATCATCATCATCATCATCATCATTAGTAGTACTACTTCTACTGTAATATTTAAAGTTAATATATTGAAAAAACATTTTGTGCAATTCTTTATGAGACAGTGGATTACATATTTTGTTTCTTCTGTTTTATTAAAATTACTCTGTTTTTAACCGTTCTTACAAGGCGTGTTTGTAAGTATGAAGGCTATGTTTAAAAATTTCAGTTGCTTTGCAGAAACTTGTTGGACTGTCCTGACTAATGAGTCGAGGTGGAGTAAAAATGTATTCTTAATGAAAACGTTCAGGGAATATTATTCATATTAGTAATCCTTTATGAAACTTAAGAAATACTTCTCATTCACCCTCTCTCTCTCTGGGGACAGTCTTAGCACTGGCAAGGCCACCTTCCCCAAAAGCGACCATTGCAAGGGTTACTACTGGAAATATTGTCTTATTACTTTCAAAACACATGGCAGAAAGTTTCTTTTTTGTACTCAAATTACTATCAAAATATTAACTAGTGATACATGATATATTCTTCTTCTTATGATTTATCCGTTGCTAGTGAGAAAAATATATAATTCTATTTAAAAATTCAAAGACAATTACATTTTTCGAAAATTAAAAATATTACAAACAATATCCTTATGACATTTTACTTGCCCCAAGCTTCCCCATTGTTGAGGGAAACTGCATTTCAATATTGTGAACCATCTAGAAGTATGGGGGTGTCCCATAGTTGTTGGGACCTCTGGTATATTAATACTGAATTCTGCATATTTAATTTTATTCAATTATTACAGTGATGCAAAGCTTATGCTGTAATAAAAAATAATTGATCTATTATTTGGACAGTTGTAATTGTTTTTATTCATCACAATATGTGATGTTGGAAATGTGAGGATTGTCTTCACTTCCCTAAATTTAGAAGGGTCAAAATCTGTCCTTGTCTGGTGATAACTGAGAAATCAAAGTGGTAACACTGATATGAAGTTAAGTCAGTAAATTAACTAATACAAAATATAATTAGGTGATCCAAATTTATTTTATGACCGTCTAATAAAGTTGTAACTACACTTGAAGAAAGAAACAAAATAGTATAAATAATAGATTTTTGTCCCCATTGCCCTCTTTTACCTCAGGCTGAGACTTCAAATATCCACAATTATGAGTTAAGGAATAAAATTTTATTGCAGTCTGATCTACTCATAAAATCAATATTTTTTAGTAACTCGGTACACAGTGCTTAGGTGTTGTTGTTGTTGTTGTTGTTGTGGTTATTATTATTCTTATTATTATTACTATTATTATTATTATTATTATTATTATTATTATTATTATTATTATTATTATTATTATTAAAGTTCTTAGTTGTGTACAGAGTCAACCATTCAATTGTAAATTCTGCCAAAGGCCTTCCGGATCTTAAGACCCAAAGGAGATGTGAATAGTTGCCTGCGAACCTGCCCTAGAGATGGGTTTGGGAACTGAATTGAATTTTTCATTTTAAATGGTACGTCATGGGCTAGGTCTGTTATTCTCTCTAATCTCTAATTTGAAATTTATTGGATTGCCAAATTTTGCTGTTTAGCTTAGCTGAGATATAAGAGTTCTTAGTCATAAATCTCGTAAATAGCCTTGAGGTGATCTACGGTAGAAAAATTGTTGTTTAATTTTTATATGGCATTCTAAGTATTCTTTCTTTTGAATACAATTATTGTTAATAAGAGAACATGATATAAAAATTAATGCTTCTCACCAAAAATGATTTTAATGCAGGCTTCCAAATATTAGTTGTTATTGATTGTTACATAATAATTATTTGAGGATGGAAAGTACTTTTAAAAGCATCCTTAAGTGATACTTCGGTAAGGAAATATAAAGTCCACAAATAATAATATGACTCAACAAATAAAATAAACAATCTTTTACAGTAAAAAATACCTTTGATTCAGTCCCAAATATTATTCTTTGAATATACTTGTCTCTAAGAACAATAATTAAGATTCGTAATAGGTTAATTTTTTTTTTTGCGTTATTCATGAGAAGAAACAATATATATTTGGGTAATGCATGCAATATTGTATTGAGAGCATAGTTAATTTGGAATCTTGAAGGTGTAATTATATCCATTAAATTTCATAATTTGTGTATTGTGTGATGTTTGTGAAGTCAAAACACTGCATAAACATATTTTATATTTATCTGTAGGATTTAATTTTAAATATTTTTCACTGAAGTCAATAAACTATTAAAAAATTATAAAGGGCTGAATATCTGTTTCTTTTTGTATCAGTCATGTATAATTAAAAAATTATTATTTTTAACTTTTAATTAAAAATTTTGAGTTTATGTGCAGAGTTTCAAAATATGGTCAACTTGGTTCATCTTTCTATCAAT
Organism: Teleogryllus occipitalis; assembly: GCA_011170035.1. Taxonomy (NCBI): domain Eukaryota; kingdom Metazoa; phylum Arthropoda; class Insecta; order Orthoptera; family Gryllidae; genus Teleogryllus; species Teleogryllus occipitalis. Next base: position 364,419 of record BLKR01000080.1, on the reverse strand, counting down.
TTTCATAATCTTAAATATAGATTAAATGTTTAAATGAATCACTTTTCAACTAAAGTTAATTTGTTTGTATTGGTATATTACAACAATTTTCCAATTTTCCTGATGCTTTTAATTTGCAGCCATTTATATAGCTATGATATGATTTCCATAAATTGTTCTGTGTTGAAATGTTTGGTGATCTGTACATTTCTGGAACTGATATTTTTTTAATGGCATTAATATGCATAAGCATTTACACTGCCATGATTTCTTCCCACAGTTTTAGTTTTACATTTAATTATTGTACAAACAAATTTTTTTGTAATATTTAAGTACTGTAAAAATGCTTGTAAGCAATAACTTTGCTTTTGTGGATAATCAATGCAGCTATTATACTAATATCATGAAGTACAAAACACCAGTAGAGTAATTATTTTAAACACAAATTATAAAATGTACTCATAAAATTTGAATGTATTGAAAATGGATGGGAATTTATGTATTCCCTTTCTGCCAATCATTATGTGTGCACAAGTGTGAATAATTTGTTGGGTTCAGAATGATAATCGCATGAAATGAATATATAGGAGTTTATTTTAAACTGGAAGAACCTGTTATCTGGTGAAAATATGTGCTTGCATCTTTTATTCAGTCTTTTAGATATTAAACATAGAATAAACTTGTAGAATGAGATTTAATTGAGCACAGCAACCATTGTATTATTCTGAAACAGTTTCTGAAACAAATATTATTATAATTCTAAAAAGAACTTTTAGAGAAAAAATTATTGTCTAATTGTAGGCTATTTTTAATAAAATTGGGAACTATGATTAAAAGGATCAATTAATATTTACTCACAATTGTACACTACATAGAATGAAATTTGTGTACATCAGTGTTGCCAGGATCTGCTCTCTCTTTTTATTTCTATAACATTTTTAAAACTTTTTTTCTAAATAATCCTCTTCAGTTAATGATACATCACTATCGAAACATTTAAAATTCAAACCATCATCATTAATACAATGGTGTGTTCAAAGAAATCCTCGTGCCCAAATTTTAATGCTATCTTTACTGGAACTTCAATGAACATAAATAAGGCTTCTCAAACTGCGCCTACACAAGCTACTTGCCTGCCTGGAAAGCCTGGTGCTTCTGTGAGCACTGGCAACTTCCTCTGACTCTGCTCTCATTTCTCCTCAAAATTCGGAAAGGAGTCTATGCGTACAAGCTGAAGTGGCCCTGACTTCTTAGGAGGAAAAACAAACCTCCAAATTCTAACCCTATTTTTGGAATGCTTTCTCTTGTTGGGAGAAGGCTATTTTGTATCACTTCTCCATCTTTAAGTGAGATTGGGCTGGGGTATTTTCTTACAGTTTATTGGAACATTGTATCATAAAACTATTCTGTTAAATGGTGCTATGCTACATTGTCCTTAAATGCTTAATTTTTTGTACTTCTTTTTGTAATACTCTTATCTCCTTTCTTTCAGGGCATACCTCACATTTGTGTTAAATGCATCCTCCAATAACAGATTATTACATCTTAATTTTCTCCCCTTAATACTTAGGTCTCTCACCCACAAGTCTCTTAATGAAAATAAAATTCTTTAGAGATCCTGATGATAAGTTAGTTGTAAATACAGAAGACATGCTTAGCCATGACTGTTCCTTTTTTATTTTCAATTAGGCAACTATTATTGAATTATCCAACTATTGTTTGTGTAATTAATAAAACCATAAGGGTTTTGATTGTCAGGATTTATTTGGGCTTGCCTGATTTGGTGGTGGGCTGCTACCTGAAATAAATAGTGCAATGAGATTTCCTTACTATGATTATTTTACTGATGATCACTGGGTGTAATAACGTCATGTAGTGTGAAATAGCCAATATAATGTCCTGGGGGTGAGATTGCAACTTGAAATATTACACTCTTCCTTTTCCTAAATGGAATGCGTTAAAAATGTATTTGAGACTATTATTCCATGTTAGATGGCTTTCGGGAATCAAGTGGAGACGTCAAACATAAAATATACATTTCTAATAATGTTTTATTTATAATTAAAATATGGTTACAGATTCCTGCAAATAATTAGAAGGAAAATTATTACAAAGAATACACCATATTTTTGATGCATGGGTAATTGAAGTTTAACCTTAAATTGGTGTCAGTTGGGCATAAAAGTGTTTCAAATTGGAGGCAAATTTTTTAAAATTATTATTTTGATTGTTTTTTTCTTTTTACATTTCAGTTTTGATTATTCCTTGTATTGTAGAAAACTAATTCTAGTGGTTGATTTCATAATACTTCAATACTTTATAATGCCTGTTCATTTATCATGAATGAAAACATTTCAAACTTTCTTTTGAGAGTAAATTGGTAAATGTTGCCTTTCTGAAATGCTATCTCTAATGTAATCTCTTTTCTTCTATAATTCAAACTTTGAAATCTCATTGAAATGGTGAACTTACTTAAATACAGCAATGTTCATGGTAGTTTTTTTATTTCATGTACATCACATTCTTGCAAATTTATAAAGATCTGTGTATGTTTTATTCTGTAATTCTGCTTCTTTTCTTATATTTGTGTAATTTATTTCTATTAAAAATTGTTGTCTCCTTTTTGCAATAGAAGAGTATAAAATATGTCACAGTACTGTGCACTTATTTTAAATATAATAACTTTCATTATGCATTGACAGAGTTGCCATAGAATGAATGGAAAATTAAAGTAATCTGAAATGTGCTCTTACGGTCAGTAAAATATGTTTTTAAATAGTTATTTAATTTAAATGAAAAATATAAAACTGCATGTTCAACAGTTAAAAATCTCCTTTGTGATATACACACTAGCATTAGTGAAAGCTGATACATCAGTTATTAATTCATGGAAATTAGTAATGCTTTTTTGAATATGAAACATTCTGGAATACAAGTTCAGTATCCTGCAAAATAAAGTCATTAAGTCCAGGTTCTTAATGTGCTTAAAAAGTATTTTACCATTACATTGGTTTTTCTTAAATGATTTTCAGTTTCATTCATGACTAGTGTTTTATTAAAATTTCCTTTCAACTCATGTGTTTTTGCTATTTAATCAGAGACTACATTGCAAACTTAATTAAAAATATTGTTTTTATCTTTTATTTGAAAAAAATCTAATTCTCTCTTTATTTCCTAATTGTGAAAAAGGGTTTTTTATTTGAATTTAAAAATTTAGTATATATGGCAAAAACAATGCCAGAATATATTTATGGTAATGCCAGTTTCATGTGACCTTTTGCTATACTATGTCACATTTAAAAATTAATTCCTACTAATCTTTTATTATCGAATATGGGAAGCCTGTTTTATGAATTTATTTTGTTTTCCTATTAAATCTGAATTAGACATTTTTATAATGAAGCTTAAACTTGTTATTATGTTATGTAATACCTGGGCTCTGAAAACTTGTCTGTTGGTCCACCTCAATTATTACAGTAAACCCTCATTAGTACGAATGCGCTTAACACGAATTTCAGTGTAACGAACAAAACTTTGGTCCCGGCAAGGGATGTTGGTAATACGGACATTTATAATACTCGGTTGACACAAATTTTTGTAACACACACTCCGATTATTTCGGTCCCTTGGAATTTGTGTTAATGAAGGTTTACTGTATTATTATTATTATTATTATTATTATTATTATTATTATTATTGGCATTATTATTATTATTATTATTGGCATTATTATTGAAATGGCTCACAACTCAGTCTTCTGATAAATATTTTATTTAATCTTATTCTGTGGGATAGTGTCAAGAGTAAAAAAGTATGGATGCTTATTGATATTGCACATAAATATTTTTATCAGGAAAAGAGGATGTGTTGTTGTATTGTACCAAGTAGTAAATATTGGTGATGCCTTTTATTTTATGCTTGTATTGTGATCTCTTGGATCATTCCTTGTTCCTATGGTTTTATCCAAAATGAAATCATACATTTATGTATTTGAACTGTATAGCACTAGGACTTTGGCGTCTGTTCACTCAACAAGCTCAAAATGAGGGAATTGGGGAAAAAGTCATATACAGATGTGTAAATGTATTGTTTCTGTGATGCAGTTTCTATTGATAGGTAATAAAGTATTAGTTTAAGAAACTCTTGCAGCATATTATTACATTTAGTAAACTTAATGTGTATTATCTCAGTGCAGAAGAATTTAGAAATCTTTGTTTGGTAGTCGTGCAATATTACAATTTCACAAGTGTATTAATTTGAACAAGTTGCAGATTGTTTACTTGAAAAATGTTTTCTTCTTGTACGTATGTTGATATTTTTTGCCACAAGTGATGTAACAATGTATATTTTGATACAGTTTGTTCATCTATTTGGGAGTGTGTGAGTGATTAGAATGTATCATATATGGACAGATGCCTTCTGTGAGTGGTGAAATACAGTTGGCATGATGAAACATTCATTTCTTGGTATATCATTGATTACATTCCCTGTCTAATATCATAAATATATTTATATTATTAATAACGTATTGAAAATTGTGTTTTAATTTCATTTTTTTCTGACCTTTCTGTTCAACAAAATGCTTTTCTGCATCCTAATAGATGCCCTCATTTATTGAATGCAATAATAAACATCTGATAAAAATCTGCTTTGATATTTCACATTGACAGTAAATAATATCAGCTGAGAAAGTTCATTTTGAATTAACAGACAGCTCTAATATTTTCATCAAATAAAAAACATGAGATTATTAAGTCTAATTCATTTCTAAATTGTGAACTATGTAAATAACTTCAGCTTATTACGTTCTTACGATCTAAAAAGTGTAAATTCATAATTTAATCTTCCTCAAACACCAAAATGTTTTGATGAATAAAATTGAGAAAAATGAATTGCACTGATGGCAGGAAAGAATACAAGTATTACCATTCCTCAGAAGAAAGTTTGTTAAAAACGTTTTACCTTTACCTTCTTCACATATACAGCTGGTGGTGCTTTTACTCCATTTCCTTTCTCATGTTATTTTTAATAGTTATTTAATATTATAATTATGGCTGGGAAGTTTATGCAAGTGTTAGCTCCAAAGTATGTAGGCAATTACACCACAAAAACATTGAAAAAATGCAGAGAAATGTTTTAAACGTTTGGTTACAAAAATATGTACTTTGCAATCAGTGCCAGAGCTAGATTGCAATCAGTGTCAGACCTGGGGCAATGCTGAAATGTAGCCATCTCCCCCTTGGGAAAAATTAAAAAATGTGAATGTTGTATCAAACAACTATGAATTATTTTATTTCAATTCAGGATATTCAGTCCTAAACTTCAATGAAAATACATGGGCAATATCTCATGGTATAATATAAATAATTTCACAAAAATTTGTTGTAAAATATCTTGGATGTGAAGATGAGAAAGTTTGGTCATAAAACGCTTCCAGCATTGTTTTGTAAAATTTTCAGAATTGTCTGACATTTTCATTTCAGAGCCTGACATTTGTCCTAAGTAATGACTATAACTATTTAAGGTAAAAAATTAATTGTAAATTGTATGAAATATAAGACTACGTGACTTATAAAATTACAATAACTATTTCCTAGAGTTCAAATTTGTTTTTCAATTTCTTATTAATTTTTTCCTATCAGTCCCATCATTGGGCCCCTTGACTTGCAGGCCCCGGGTGATATTCCGGTCTTCCAATGCCTAACAGGGAATGTATTTTCTCACTTGAGAATCATTGTCCCATTGTATCATTTACCTGTTATATATTTCCTCAATACTCAACAAATTATATCACTACTGGCCATTAGTCCTCCATAGGTGTACACGTACATAGATGTACACGTGCTTCAATCACCCAGGTACACAAAAAATAGTGGTGCTATCAAAGCACATACTTTCTCGTATTGTTTCTAAATGCTCCGCAAATTATACTACTACATAAACCAGCAAAAGTGTTTTCAACCAGCAAATTTTTTTTCCGCTCAGAGGCCCGATCTCAGAGCCTCAGAGTTAACTTGCCGGCACTCACCACTACGCCACAAGAGCCGTATGAATGGAGCTCGGGCAGAGGCATAAAAAGGTAAATGCCTGATTCAGACCAAAACAACCTTAGCAATCAAAATATCCGTTAAAAACTCCCAAAGCCTCCAGTCCGTTCAGCTCGATCAAGGAATATCAATTTTGGAGAAAATCGACCAAAGGTTTAGGCGTTTCAGTTGTCCACGGACTGACAGCTGTAAGGTTGATAGATATATTGGTTGATAGTGATTGCGGGTGCTCCAACTTCTAAGGCCATTACTCCCATAAGTGTAGTACATGTTTTACTCGGGAGTTAGCGGTAATTTCGCCCTGGATGGCTTAATCTGCCGCCGACCTAACCGTTGGCTAGTAGGATTTTCCTGAATCAAGTGCCTCCCACCAGAGGGATATTCCCCCAGCCGGGACAAGCTCTAAGCTCTCGACCGCTCTCCCGGAATGTGTGGTGCATGTAAGTGTGTGTAAGTAAAGGGAAGGATAGGACAAGATCGTACGCGGTCCGTTTGGTAGGGTACTGCCCCGGCATTCACCTGTGTTGATCAGAAAAAAATACGGAAAGCTACCGATCAAAGCAGCCGGTCGCCAGAATTCTTTTCCCGACAGAGGCAGGACTCGAACTAGCCATCTGGCTAGTGTCGATAATACTGCCATCGTCAAGACTCGAACCTCCTAGGTTAGTGGCATTACAATGACATTAGATAATGCTATGAGCCACCTCTCCTAGTCAGACGTTAAGGATATACAAGTCAGTCCCATGGGTAGTATATATATATATATATATATATATATATATATATATATATATATATATATATATATATATATATATATATATATATATATATATGTATTTAAATTTCATGTTGATTGATTAGTTTACTTAAATCGGTTCATAGAGATGCACAGAGACAATTGATGGGCTCAGTAATCATCAGTAATCATGAAAAACGATCAGGATATTTTGAACTCAAATAATAAAACAAAAGCAATGTGGAATATAATAAAAAATACTACCAAATCAACTAGAAAACCCGTAGAGAATGTTGTTTTAAAATATAACGATATAAATGTGAACGATCCGGCAACAGTGGCTAATCTCTTTAACCAATACTTTTCGAGAATTGCTGCCGATCTCACTAAGGGTCTTCAGGCACAAAATTCAAAAACAGACAGTGCACCCAAAATTTTAGACACAATGTTCGTTTCCGAAACTTCTTCCTATGAAATTCTCAAAATAATCGGTAAACTAAAAAATAAATATTCGTCCGGTTTAGATGAATTCCCAGATTCTTTGTTAAAGACTTGTGCGTATGCCATTATACACCCGTTAACTCACATATTTAATGCATCTTTATGCACTGGAACGTTTCAGATATTTTCAAAACAGCTAAAATTAAGCCGCTCTTCAAAAAAGGCAACAAAAATGAAATTCAAAATTATCGCCCATCTCTCTTCTATCAGTTTTTTCAAAAATATTAGAGAGACTTTTTTACGTACGAATGGAAACCTTTCTCACTAAACACGACGCACTTTCAGATTGCCAACATGGATTTAGAAAATCAAAATCAACGGAAACAGCTATATTTTCTTTTCTTAAAGATGTCGCCTCATCATTAGATCAAAACGAGGCACCTATTGGATTATTTTTAGATCTCTCAAAAGCTTTTGACATCATTGATCATGACATTTTACTTTCAGAATTACCTTCATATGGAATCCGTGGTATTGCTCTAGATTGGTTATGTTCGTACCTTAAACAACGATCTCAGAAAGTTGAAATACCTTACTGGAATGATGGAACATTACGTACGCACCTTTCCGACTCTTTGCCCGTTGCATGTGGAGTTCCTCAAGGATCGATTTTAGGCCCTATTCTGTTCCTACTTTACGTAAACGATATGCCCTCGACGATTCGAAACGGTTCTCTTTGCGGATGATACGAACATCCTTTGCAATAAAGAAACCGTAAATAGTACAATATCAGATGTTTCAAATTGGTTCCGAAATAACAAATTAATAGTAAACGAAAAGAAAACGGTTTTAATGCAGTTTTCCATTTCAAATAAACAATTCTGTGCTCCATTGAAAATGAACAGTGTACCATTGACTGATGTTAAGGCAACAAAATTTTTAGGTCTCTCAATTCAGTCAAACCTTAAATGGAACGTCCATTTAAATGAATTGAACACAAAATTAAGTTCATTATGCTACGCGTTCAGAATTCTTGCAAATTCAGTCAGCCTTCATACTGCTCGTTGTGTATACTTTGCGAATGTTCATTCCCGCCTGAGATATGGCATAATATTCTGGGGAAATACATCTTATAGCTCCCAGACTTTTAGATTACAAAAACGAATTGTACGAATAATAACCAAATCCCACCCACGTGATTCATGTAAGCCTCTCTTCATTAATCTAGGAATTCTACCATTACCGTGTCTTTTTATTTACGAATCAGTGGTTTTTGTAAAAAATGACTTGCTTAAGGGCGGGAATATATTTTCAGAAAATGCCGAAGTCTATTACTATAACACTCGACGTAGAAATCATATTCATCAGGTGACAGTATCAACAGCTCATTACAAAAAATTCACATACAATACATGTACATTATTTTACAACACTTTGCCAGATGACATTAAACGATTAAATTCAATAGAAAAGTTTAAATCACAAGTGAAATCGTTTCTGCTGCATAACTGTTTCTATACAATTAGAGACTATACTGAGCATCACAAGAAAAGTAACATTAATTTTAACAATGATACATAATGCATTAATTACCATTTGGACTGTATAAATGAGTATAAACAACCTGTAACAACTATTGTAACACAGCTTCCGGGTCAATGACCCCCATCTCGATCAGGTTTTTCGTCCAGTTTCCCTGATCCATTGAGCAAATGCTGAGATGGCCCCTTGTTTTGCTTCTGGACATAAATGTAACTTCATTTTCTGTGCACGTCTTCTAGAATTCAGTGGGAAATACAATTATTCAAATTATCGTTTCCATGTTGTCGCGGCAGGAAGTAATAAGAGCCAAAATTTATTGCTTATTTATCCTTGAAAATAGATTTTATTACATGGGAGTTTTTTTGTTTTTTTTTCTCCCTTTCAAAATTCAAAATTTATTGCTTATTTATCCTTGAAAATCGATTTTATTACATGGGAGTTTTTTTGTTTTTTTTCTCCCTTTCAAAATTCAAAATTTATTGCTTATTTATCCTTGAAAATCGATTTTATTACATGGGAGTTTTTTGTTTTTTTTCTCCTTTTCAAAATTCAAAATTTAAGTAGTATATGATTTAGTGTAGGGATCACAGAATTTTGAAAATGTGCACACAATTCACTTTTCCCCATAGCCCGTCATACGCAGTTTTTAACTGTTTTTTGACGTAAATAAATAAATAAATAAAGTTTCAGCCTTTCAGCAAAGAGAAATAAAAATAAGACTACACATAATAGAAAAAATCAACAAAAACAATTTTGAACATCTTCGATTTTGATTACGGTAATCGAAAATATATGTAAACGAACAATCTGAATAAATAAAATGTTCGTTTAGATTACTAAAAATACATGAGTGGGCGCGGTAGAGCACGGAATGTGGCAGGCAAGACTTTTTATCTTCCAAATTTTCTTTACTTTTGATAGGGAGAAGGCAAAGGAACGGAGATTCCAGCATTTCGTTTAAAGTGTTGCCAAGTGAGAATACTAAAACCCTGACACGACAAATCGCCGTACTCCCTTCGAGTTCAATAAAAGCACAAAGGCAGCACGGAGGGCTGCCGCGCGCCAGCCGGAAGGTTAATGAATTAGTTACCATTTGGACAGTTTAATTTAAAAGTCTGCATAAGTCTGTAACAAGCATTTACCCCAGCTTACGGGTCAATGACAGGTTTTACGTCCATTTGCCCTGATCCTTAGAGCGAATGTTGAGATAGTCCCTTGTTTTGTTTCCGGACATCAAACTAACTTCACTACCTGTGCATGTTTTCTAGAGATCAGTGAGGAAAATAGAAAAAATTAAGGTTCTCCATGTTTTCGCGGCAGTAAGTCGATCCCTTTACGAAAGGCATGATCAATGATAATAGCCAAAATCAGTATCTTTTTTTTTCTTTGCAAATGATTTTATTACACGAGAAGTAATATTTTCTTAACAATACCCCCCAAAGCAACACTTAAACAATAACACACTTGTGTCTACCACACACTTGTATTCATGACTCACAACGAAGCTACAGAAATGACTGTCGGTAGGAAGACACTCACGATGCAAAAGAAGAGGGAGAGAAAGAGGATTTCTTCCAGAACGGTCAATTTTACACAAAGGAGTCATGAAATGTATATTTTTTATCAAAAACCCAACATCAAATGAAAAAATCTACAAACATCATAAATAACACATTAACTACCGTCAGTAATTGCCTTGTGTACTTTCAATAACACGCAAAATTCATGAAATTAAGTTGCAGCTAGACAAACGTAGACAAAAGATTGGTATTCTCCTTGGAGCGCTAGACGACGAGACCCACTGGTTGCGCAATTCAAGACCTTATGTTGTAGCATACTGAAACATAATTCAGAAAACGCAGGAGCAAAAGTAAATCAAGAGCGTATGGTGTAATACCTGGGAGGACACCAGACGTCGAAGACTGAGCTCGTTGGGTGCTCTTTGGTTTCAAAATGATTTCATATCCATCGATATTCCTGCAATATTTTGAATATTGAATATTTTCAAAGGAAAATGTAGTTTCCTAATTTTATGAGACTTTTTCGATTATCTCGGGCTTGTGCAACCGTGCAACCGAAGCATGAGCTATCAATGGCTGCAAATAACACCACTATTTCGTTACCACGACGCTCGCCTGCCGTCTGAACGTGCTCAAGTCACCACGTACGACTACTGATATCCAAAGAGTACTCTAGTACTATCGTACATCTGTAAAACTCTTTGTCGGTACCGCTGCGAACATTTCGCTTATGATGCGACTGTTTCGCGCTGGTCTGTGAGAGTCTTAGTCTTGGATCTTTCGCATTGGTACATATTTAATGTCATTCTATCACCACGTATATTCAATGACTATGGTAGTTGAAGCTGCCTAAACTTCAATAAATAAAAAATCTATGATGAATATGATGCCTACTCATATACTTTTCATTCGAAAAACATGACCAGATTTTGGACGTAATTGATGTAGAAAATGATTTAATAGGCCTATAGCATGTTTGTGATTTTTTCAACATATTATGCCGATAATTATGCCTAGATAAATAAATTAATTCGCTGATTATAAGCATTTTGTTGCAAATTTATTTTTTATGTTACGTAACAGTAAAATATTTATAAAACCTTATTATGGAAATAGTTTTAAATAACTTTTACAATAAGAGTCTGAAATCCTAAAATGGGAAACACCGAAAATTTCACAAAGGGAAAGAGTCTTATTTGCAACACATTCCATGATTCCATGATTCACGTTTTTTTTACATCATGGTACATTCACAACGTGAATATGGTTGTCATGGTTCCTGATTTTGCTTCATTTATTTACGTATGCCTGTATAAACACTTATTACTCTTCAATAACCATATAAAAATGGCCGAAGAAGAAGTAGATGAATTATTCTTAGGGGAAGAAGGAACCGAAGGAACTCCTTCAGAGGAATCGGAAGAAGGACAGCAGGAAATTATTCCGAAAGCTCTTACAAAAGAAGAGGCTTGTTCATACTTAGGCCTACTAGGAAAACCCGCTAACGCTTTGGGAATAGAAGTGGCGAACTTGCAAATTAAAGTAAATGATAAAATGTTGACGGACATTAGCATTATACCAAGTTTTCCTCATGTAATGTTTGTGGACGTGAGTCGAAATGTTTTGAATGAAGAAGCGTTAAGTGTTTTAAAGGATTTGAAATATTTGGTGAAACTTGAGGCCAATGAAAATATTTGTGCCACATGCAAATTACCTTCATTTCCATTTTTACAAATATTAACACTCAATAAAAATAAAATTGAATTAATTGATGGTCTTGACTGTCCAGTTCTTGAATGTCTAGAACTCGGCTATAATCGAGCAACACAACTGAAAAAAATTGCTCCACCAAACTTTCAGAATTTGAAGATTTTAGATCTGCATGGAAACTATCTCGAAACAACGGCTGGGATTGAATGTCCCACCATAGAACGACTTTACCTGGCAGAAAATAAAATAGTAAAAATTGAAGGACTTGAATTGCTAGAAAAGTTGCAAATTTTGCATTTGCGCAATAATCCTATAGACAATTTAAATGGTTTTTCAAAATCCATGACCTCTTTAACATATATAAATTTAAGAAATTGTCAAATTTACAACATTAAAGAGGTCAAAAAATTGACAGTACTATCTCAATTGGACACTCTGATTCTTTGGGAAAATCCAGTTGTATCGTCTCTGGGGGACGACCATAGAATTCAAGCCTTGTCATACATATCAACGTTAAAGAGAATCAACAAAGAACCAGTTCAGCAAGAGGAAGTGGAAGCCGCTGAAGAAACAAAAAAACAGAGAGAAAGCATGGAGGCAGAAGAAGCAGCTGCTGAAGAACTTAGTGATTACGAAGGTGAACATGAACTCGATGCAGACACTGAAATAGATGAGGACGATGATGAATGAGTATTCACAATAAATGAACGGTTTATAACCTCTTAATATCTATCATTGTTAGAATCTATAGGTGCCTTTGTGACAAAATATTGTTTATGATTATTCTCATATGTTTCAAAATAAGGATATGTCAAATAAACAATTATATGAGCGCAATCATGTAACAAAATATTGCTGGTTTGCATTTTACTAATCTCAAGATTGGTGAAATGGAAAAGATCATCTTTAAAAGTCGTTAATAGAACAACAGTAACATTAATATACGAAATAGCAAGGTCTTATTTAGTAAGAGCACTAATATAGCAGATCCGTAGGGTAAACTGGTAAACTAAGTAAAACATTGGCTGAATAAGATGAGAATTAGAAGAACAATTATTTCCTGATAGTGGAACTACACACATCTTAGAATTTCTTCTTAGTTAAGAACATCTTGATTAACCTTCAGTTTTAAGATCAGGCTCAATCAGCACAAAACTGTTTAGTTTTAACCTGCGGATTTTCATCATATGCTCATATAATTCCAAAAGCAAAGGATGGAGTAGCAAATGCATTGTCGATGCAAGCTCTTTATTAAAAAGCCTTCACCTGTCAATATGATATATAATTTCTTTCAAGGCTTTTTATATCTATCATCTTGGTTGTATTGATACATTGAATCCTTGTTGACCATCATTATTTTTGGTGGGTTGGTCACACAAACGGGCCGATGTTTAAACTATTAGTTGTACGCACAACTTCGTTTGCGTGGAGTCTTGAATTCATTTAGTTAATTAATTTAAAAAAGTTGAAAGAAAGTTTGAAAATAATATTTGACAATTTTTTATATTAATATGACAATTTAATAAGCAGTAAAGCTTCTTTATACACCATGTTTTTCGTTTTACGTTCAGTAAAAAAACTTTATTTACTCAAAAATTGCAATAAATGTTTTCATAAATTTTATGCTCCAAGAGAACCATGTTTGTTTCATAAAATGACATAGATCCATATTTTTATTAAAATTTCTGGAATTTCAGAAATTGCCAGTTTTAAGTTTTACCTCATAGAACACTCTACAGAAATTTCTTTTTTTAATGCAATCTATTTCTAAAAATTAGATTTCAACCCCTTCATGAACACTTTAAAAAATATTATTTATTTTGAGTAATACAATTTACGTTTTTCAAGTTGAAGAAGCTTAAGTGTTAATAGGATAGAAGGTGGAGTAGTATAATTTTAAAAAGCTTTTACTAATAATAAGAAAAAGAATGTGCTGTTGTAGCACCACTAGTTTTTGTATGTGGCACCAAGTTTTCCCTAAATTTCATGTAATCTTTATACTTGGGCATTCGTTACTGGGGCGTGAAGGATTTGTCTTCACGATGGAATATGGCTCGGCTTTTCGTGTCTTTCTCGGTCGTGACGCTAGATGTCGCTATATATGTAGCACTCCTTGATACGGTCGCGACATCTGGCGGCACAATCGAGAGAGACGCAAGAAAACGTGCCATATTCCATCGTGAAGACAAGTCCCTCACGCACCCCGTAATGAAACCTCAAGTAAACTAGAGATGCTACAGAATGGCACAGACTTTATCGTAGTAAAGTTTTCTAATTTCCTTGGTGTGGTCTGACTTGAAGATCTTGCTCCATTCTCTGGCCAGCTGCTATCTATCGTTACCCAAAGTACATTTATTTTTACATTTTCTGAAATTTTTGCTTTCCTAGTAGTACAACCGAATTATTACTTCAAGAATATTAAAGAAGAGTAAAACTCGTCCTAAATAGAAATTTTCATTGAAAAATTCGTAGCCATTTTTAAGAAAATGGCGATTATGTATTACTGTAAATGCAAAATTTGAAGCTCTTTTTCTCAGAAATCTATTGAGTATTCGATAAAGTTCATTTGAAGTCATTTCAGGAACTTCCACTCACAAGTGTAATAAACTAGGGGGCAGATTTTAATGACCTTAACATCGCCAAAAATGAGCAATGAAATGCTCTTAAAATGCTTTAAAAATGCCCTAAAACCAAAGAAAAATGACATAAAAAATCTTATCAAAACCAGTTCGGATGAACAAATCAAGCTGTTGGATACGTTACTGATGTAATCGAGGCTTCTTCCAATCGTTCGAGTGAACTCCGCTTGGAACTTCTGGTTTGGATTTTCTTTACCAGAAAAAAATCTCTGTCATTAGTTATCCCGAAATCGGCCGAACCGCCAATGGCGCTGATATATGTCACAAGAATTACACACTCACAACGGCTGTCAAAACGATATTTTTACTTTCTCGTATACATACGTATATACGGAGTAATATACGTAGTATAGAGAAAGTTATGTAATTCTGCGGAAACTCAATTTCGAGATTTCAATGGAAATACACGTGTTGGGGTCCTCTGATACCGAAAAAGTGTTGTTGTTTTTTTCTCTCCAATACGTCCGTCCGTCTGTGAACACTACTAGCGCCTAAATCACACGTACGAGCTTTTCCAAATTGAAGAAACGCCCGTCCATCTGGCTCTAGTTGAAGCTTTGAGATTTTGAAAAACATTCTTTAAAAATCGGGGGATACTTTACATGAAGCTCCCCGGACAGAAACTGTTCCAATTTTTTTCTTTAAGTTTCTTGTACGTATAGAGTAAAATACGCTTATAAACATGGCATTGGTCCGATTTTCCGGGTAACTCTGAATTTTAGAAAATTGCCAAAATTTTTTTTTTTTTGAGTCTTCTTACAACTACAAAATTGAAGACAGATTTTTCCTTCAAATAAAATTTGCTGTCCATTGTTCTTTCATAATGGTCATGTTAATTCTTAAAAAGAATTAGTCGTTTTCGTGCAATAGGGCGTGCAATATTGGCAATTTTAAAAAATTACAAAACCAAGACTTTCTTAAAAACGGCTCCAAATGTTTTCTTCAAATTTTTGGTAGGATTAGTTCCAAACGAACCCTATACCATAACATAAACGCTATATAGCTCTATTCTTTTGTTTTTTCACAAATTACAGACATGTGATTATTTTGACTTGCCTCTCATGTCGGTAATATTTACATTAAATGCAATTTCTTCACATTATTATATTTATGAGTACATGTTCTTTAAATAATGTCAATTAAAGTTTTTCGAAAACACAATAGTTTTCTGTACAAATGAGCTCAAAATTCCGCATTTTCAGAAAACCATTTTCTCAAAAATGGCTCCAAATTGTTTCTTCAATTTTTTCTAATAGATTGTGTTATGTGCACTGTTTAGTATGACGTATAGTTCATTGAGATGTATTCTTTTGTTTTTTCAAAAATTACACAAATGTAATTTTTTTCAAATACCTCTCTCTATGTTAATTCCATCATTCCGTCAATTCCTCCAGTTTCATCGATTTGTGTGCATTAAAATTGTGAGTGACAGTGCTTCAAATGATTTCAAATGAACTTTTTCGAAAACTCAATAGATTCCTGTGAAAAAGAGCTTCAAATTTCGCATTTACAGTAATGCTTAATCGTTATTTTCTTAAAAACCGCTTCAAATTTTTCTCTGAAAGTTTCTATTTAGGACGAGTGTTTACTCTTCTTTAATATTCTTGAATTAATAATTCAGTTGTACTACTGGGAAAGCAAAAAGTTGAGATAATGTACAAAAATGTACTTTGGGCGACGATAGATAGCAACTGGCCAGATAATGGAGCAAAACCTTAAATCCAGACCACACCAAGGAAATAAAACTATACTACGAGAAAGTCTGTGCCATTCTGTAGCACCTCTAGTTAAGTTTGTAGGTGCCTTTTTGCCGGGCTATTTTCGATTTTTTTAGTGCCTACATGTGTGAACTCTACGTGTAACCCTAGTTTACGTTCATCCTTGCCAATTGAACGACCGTTTCCCTTTACGGGCTTTATACATTCCCCAAATAGGGGTTTAATTTGTTTGAAAAACAGGTCGCTTTAAAAATAAATTATTATTTTATTTAAATTATTATTTTTGTACTTATTTGAGTTAGACTTATTAAGTCATTGTTCAGAAATTTATAATTGCCAATTAGTAATTTATTGTAATTGACAATTGCAATAAAAAAGTAATAAACAAATATTGTATTTACTGTATTTTGAATATTTGAAGTATTTTAAATATTATGTATTTAACTATTCAAAACCTAATGTATTTTGAGTATGCATTTAAACACTTATTTACGAAGTATTTTGGTGAAGTATTTAAATACCAAAAATAAAATTATTTTGCCCAAACCTATGTGTATTGAATAAAGAAAGGTAAGACCGTATAACTTTTTCAATAACTGAAAGAAAACTATACCTGCAAAAGTTTTTCCATATAATTCTGTACTAATTTAAACTTCTTTTGATAAAAAATTAGGCCGCTATCGCGATAGAGAGAAAGTTATGTAAAGCTGCGTGAACAAACGGCAAATTTTCGGCAGAAAACATTTATTGCAGGGGCCTGGTAACGAAAAAGTTAATAAATCCAGTTGATAAATTTAGAAAAAATATCTAACATCTGGTGTACCCAGAATCCATGTTTTGTGGGTCCTTCATACCGAAATATCGAAATATCAAAACGTCTGTTCCGTCCGTCTGTGAACAACGCTAGCGGCTAAACAGTTCAGCCAATTTTCTCCAAAGTTGATATTCCTCAATCTATCTTGATGTCGTGGCCCCATGAATTTGAAACCGATATTTTAATTTTGAGGGATACTTTACATGAAATCCCTAGAGTATTTTCAAAATTTTCAAAAAATAGCTCCATCATTTTTAATTAAATTTTGTGGTTAAATAGTGTAAAGAACGTTTAAGAGAATGGTGCATGTCTCATTTTCGGTGAAAGCTAATTTTTCCAAAATTGCAAAAAATCAAATTTTTTTCGACATCTTCTCACAACTAAAATATTTTTCTCTGAATAAAATCTGTTCTTTAAAGATAAAGTTTGAAATAATGCCATTTACAATTTTTCGAAAATTTTAATATTTTTGGTGTAAATTTGCGTAAAATACAGGCAATTTTAAATTTTGTTTAAACATTTTTTTTTCTCAAAAACGGCTTCATCGTTATTGATGAAATTTTGTGGTTGGATAGACTGAAGGAGGATTAAGAGAATGGTGAAGGTCTCATGTTGGTTGAAAACCCTGATTTTTCGACAATTGAAAAAGCCAGTGCCAGTGCCAGTACCAGTGCATTATATCAGTATAACTAACGCCACACTGATAACAGAAGGCGATCATGGCGACTGCCTTTCATTCAGGTTCATATAAACTAATAATTCTAACAAAGGAAGTGTGAAAAATACACATTTTTTAAAATTCAAATGCTTAAACGAGAACAGTTCAGTGTATTCACGTACTATATAAATGTACCAACGATACACGATGCGTATTTTAACCGTATTATTTACGGTTAAAATACGCATCGTGTATCGTTGGTACATTTATATAGTACGTGAATACACTGAACTGTTCTCGTTTAAGCATTTGAATTTTAAAAAATGTGTATTTTTCACACTTCCTTTGTTAGAGACTTTTTCGAATGGTAGTTGAAGTGTAAGACAGAAATTGGCATATTATAATATTACATAGCCATTAACAAAATCCCGACAAAGTACATGCTGTTGTAGCACCACTAGTTTCATTTCTACATCACGAGATTTCGGGAAGAATTGGACTTTCCATTTGACGAACCCGAACAAGATGTGAAGGACTATGTAAATGTTGCAAACTTTTTTGAATGCCCTGAAAAATATGCAAATATTACATTGACGAAGATATTATTCACTGTTTTACAATCCTGACCATAATACCTTCTGGTTACGCAATAGACCCTGAAATATTCATTGCCTTAAGAACTGCAAGCATTTAATTTCACCTATGCTATATGACTTCCTCTATTCACAAAGTTTTCATTCTCCACGCAAAAATTATTGAACTTATCATATTGCCAATTAGAAAAGTATCTGAGAAAGCCAGAACGACATACAGATGAAATAATGTTATTTGTTATTTGCTGGACAATGTTAGAAAATGTCCACGAAGAGATAACTAATAAGATCTGCATACTCTACTTGTAATGAAATTTCCGTTCTACTGCTTTCATAGACCATCGAAATGTCCCAAAAGAAGACACCACCATTTTCTTCGGCATAGTGAGGAAGTCATTCAAACATGAGAATAAGGATTCAGATTATCAGGAATTTGAAATGTGCATCAGAGGATTCTGATGAAACAATTTTGAAAAATGAAATCGTCTGTTCAGAAATTGTGAATTGCAGAATCTGCTGTGGACAAGAATTTTCAATTTAATTTACATAATTGATAATCTTGTTATTTAAAGTGTTCATAGTGTGTATTTTATTTATACTGAAATATTATTAACTGGCAATAATAAACATACGGGTAAAAGTGAAGTAAGCTTATGTTTAATACAGTCGCGGCTCTTTATTTTTTAAGTAGGGAAGGCTGCAAATGTATTGCATGCATTATATACATAATCTCTTCCGATACAGGCATAAGGGAGTAGTACTCCTATCGCAAATTGAGAAAACTAGTTCATGCGCAGTGCTACTCGCTGGGCTGCATAGTAATGCTATCTGGTGAGCACGCCCTTCTTGAGACACTACGCCCCAGCCCGAGGGCTGTCTGGCCGCAGCCATAGACTAGAGTTATGCCGCAGCCTAGTATACTAGTATACTCTCTGGCCGCAGCTTTCGTCTTAAGCCTGTGCAGTGAATGCATGATGTCACGCCTCGTCGTTTTACACAGGCCTTATGGCAGAATGAAGTGGGAGTCTAACGCTTTTGTCTTCCCTGTCAACAGCTTCAAATGCGTTACTGACGAGTTATCGAACTCACAAAAAAAATGTTGATATGACTGTTACATAATGTAACTCAGAAAGCCATTATTAAATACATTTAAAAA
The DNA here is from genome assembly GCA_011170035.1 of Teleogryllus occipitalis. Classification (NCBI taxonomy): domain Eukaryota; kingdom Metazoa; phylum Arthropoda; class Insecta; order Orthoptera; family Gryllidae; genus Teleogryllus; species Teleogryllus occipitalis. The sequence continues at coordinate 344,863 of BLKR01000080.1, read as the reverse complement.
TATAATTTTAAATTTCTTTCGGGAGACGATTACTACAGGAGAGGCTCCGCCTTACAGTCTTTAATGATGAGCCGCGCCTGGTTTAATGTGAATCAGAAATTTGCTCCAACTTCCCACTCGTTTATTAACATCTCGTTAATGTTAGAAATGTTTCTCAATTTATTTTTGATGTTCGGTTGTTATGTGTGGAATGTTTTTTTAAGTTTCTTTTATTTAAAGTTGCATCAGCGACAAGGTTTAGCGACTCCAAATATACATGATATACTATAATTAATACAGGATTGAATGTTTTTGTATAGTCAACTGTCACGATCTTTGCCGGGCACGTCAACTGCTGTGGTCGTTAGGGCCGTTAGGTAGTAAGCATTTTTCTGGGAAGTGGCAGAGTCCCTCCCCTGCTGGATGGTAAGATCCGCCGCTGACCCACACCTCGGCTTGCGGGGATTTCCGTCTCCGTGTATCTCCCCAATCGGGCATCGCCCAAGCCTGGAAAAGCTCTAAGCTCCCGACTAGTCTCTCGACCTAGCCGTGATTCGAACCCAGGACCTCCCGGCTAGGGCTCTACAAACTCTTTATAGTATCTTACTCCCGGTCAGAGTCACTGACAGTGTCAATGTTGACTCTGAGCTGAACTAAGCCCTTCAACAAATCCTTAAAGAAAACTACATGACGAGATTGTGCAAACTACGAACACACGTGTATCGTGTTCATCCTTCTTGCATTTCGATATTTAATAACACCGTCACATAAAAACTCATAAGTGAAACATAACTAGCTGTATTCTGTATTTCTAACTGGAACATCTCTTAGTTCCTTCTCAACTAAGGTGGTGGAAGGGAAAGTGTGGGTAACCAGGATTGAAAGAAAATGGTTGTGGGCAGTTTCTGTGGCCAAGAAAACCAGAATCTTCCCATGGGAACGACACAAACCGACAGGACATACGCCCGCGCGAGGCCGCCCGCCCGAGTACGAGCCGAATTCTCGTCATTTGCGGGAGGCTCTGCTTTTTTGTTTCAATATGAAGAAAACTGCGGCTGAGTCTCATCGAATGCTCTCCAGTACTTATGGTGAGGACCTTCGAGCATAGAATACATAGAGGCGCCCTGGGCGGAGAATTTTGAAGCAAACATGACTCTGCTTCGTGATGTCACAGGTTGGCAAAAACAGCGCAGCCGGCTGGATGGCAGTGTTCGGATATTGGATTTCCCGACTTCCTTTCAGTTGTATTTTGTGTTGTGCGTTGTGAGTGAAGATGGTTGTTTCTTGCTGTGCTTATAAATGCACGAATCGATACCAAAAGGGAGTAGATATATCATTTTTTTTCGGTAAGTACTAGTGGTTATATTACTTTGGGTTAGGTAGAAGCTGTTTTCACGTGTTCGTTTTGAAGAAATAAAATCTTGCAGTTTTCCAGTAAACATCTCTCTAAGTAAGAAATGGACCACGAAAATCAGGAGAGGTGAATGGATACCGAATAAACATTCGAGAATATGCTCAAAACATTTCAGCGATGAATGTTTTGAACAAAGCGGGTGGAGCAGTAGATAAGTGCTGAAAACTGATGCTGTTCCTACACTTTTCGATTTTCCGAGCCATCTGAAGACACCTAAAAACCTAAAAAAAACTTGAAAAACCTAAACGCTCTTCACCATCATGAAGGTTCAAATCACAATTTAATTTTGTTCTTTTTTAAACTTCAACTTTTTCCTCTTGTATATTAATTATTCTAACGTGTTATTGTGAAATCATTTGTTATAGAATCATCACGTTAGCCTTGCCACCTGAGGCAACAGAAGACAGAGATTCAAGTGAAAATGTTCCAAACTCTGTAACAGAGGAGAAGAAAGATATATTTAGGAGATTTGGAGGATGAAGATGTGAGTGCAAGGAGTGTAAAATGTGTTAAACGCATGCAGATGGTAATGAAGAAGAAAAACAAGGAACTGAAAGTTTTAAAGCAAAGAGATGCTCGTTTGAAAGTTTGAGTTATGATTTTTTACCTGTACGTTTATAATCATTTGAACCAATTATCTGTTAAATTGAAAAATAAAATGAAATGAATGCATGTTGTTGTTTTTTTTTTAGAATAAAATATTAGTATCTGACAAGTATTTTCTTTAATTTTAATATATAAATATCTACATGTTCAGATACTCAACCCTTAGAAAAACAAGTTTTAATCCTTTTTTATACCATACATTATCCATAACTATTCTTTCAAGTAAGTAAAATATGCCCGAACCTGGAGATTGCTGTCAATACGGTCCTAGATATTTTCAGTTATGGGGGAGAGGATTGTGAAAATCTTGGAGAAAATCTAGAAGAAAAGAGACTTCATGCAAATACAATAGTATTGGTCTGCAAGTCAAACTTGCAACTCCAAAACCTATACTTTTAGATAAATCAAGTTAAAATTCATTCAGTTTAATTCTTCTCGGTATCTTTTGCTAAGGGGGAGATAAACCCTGTTGTTTTATTACTAAAATCGCTTTAGTCATGGAATTAGATGTACTAAATTATAAATTATTGCCTTGTTCCAAACAGAGACGAGTAACAGTGAAAATGTACTCGAAAAATCCATCAATGAACATTATTTTTAGTTTCATAAAAGGTATATCGCGTTGAAAATTATTGAAAGTATCAAAAGAAAACTATTGGGTTTCACTTGTTTACCGACGATGCAGAAATAATTAGCTTATGTACACAAATTCTTTTAAAATTGGAACGAAAAGATAGTCTCTTAGTGACCAACATACGTAGATACCGGTCTTCTGCCAACCTGTGACGTCATCGGAGTCGTTTCATGTTTGCCTCAACTTTCCGCAGGGTAGGAAGCGACTATGGCGCCTCTATATATTCTATGCTCGAAGGTGAGGACTGTATTAGTGAGAGAACGTGTCGCGAGTGGTTTCAACGCTTCAGGAATGGTGACTTTAACGTGGAAAACCGGCATAGTGGCGGAAGAGAGAAAGTTTTTGAGGATGCAGAATTGGAGGCATTGCTGAGTGAAGACTCGCGTCAAACTCAAGAAGAACTGGCACGATCATTGGGGGTGACACAGCAAGCCATTTCAAAACGTCTCAAAGCCATGGGTATGATACAGAAAGAAGGAACTTGGGTCCCATTTGAGTTGAAACCGAGAGACATTGAAAGGCGTTTGTGTGTTTGGGAACAGTTGCTTCAGAGGCAAAAACGGAAGGGTTTTCAGCATCGCGTTGTGACCGGGGACGAAAAATGGGTTCATTACTATAACCCTAAACGGAAAAAATCATGGGGGTATCCCGGCCATGCTTCCACGTCGACGGCCAAACCGAACATTCATGGGTCCAAGATCATGCTCTGCATTTGGTGGGACCAGCTTGGCGTCGTGTTCCATGAACTGTTAAAACCTAGTGAAACAATCACAGGTGATCGATATCGAACGCAATTAATGCGTTTGAGCCGAGCTTTAAAAAACAAACGCCCGCAATACAGCGAGAGGCACAAAAAGGTGATTTTGCTGCCCGACAATGCTAGGCCCCACGTTGCAAGAGTGGTCAAAACGTACCTGGAAACGATGAAATGGGACGTCCTACCGCACCCGCCGTATTCTCCAGACGTTGCTCCCTCTGATTACCACTTGTTCCGATCAATGGCCCACGACCTGGCTCAGCAACACTTCCAATCTTATGAAGATGTCAAAAAGTGGATTGATTCGTGGATCGCCTCCAAAGATGAACAATTTTTTCGACGCGGCATTCGCACACTGCCGGAAAGATGGGAAAAAGTTGTGGCCAGCGATGGACATTACTTTGAATAATATCTGTGTAAGCATTTTGTTCAATAAAGGGTCATATTTTTGAGGATAAAACGACGGAAGCAAAGTTGTACACCTTATATGTATATATGTATATATGTATATATATATATATATATATATATATATATATATATATATATGTATATATATATATATATATGTACATATATATATATATATATATATATATATATATATATATATATATATATATATATATACACACACACACACACAATCAATTTTCCCCATTCCCTCATGCACTTTCATAAAAAACTGCATTGCAATAATTTCAACCATTCAAAAATTACAGGAGGTGCCAAAGTTACACCTGTGTAAGTGGTACAATATACATTGTAAATTAATTTGACAGTGATGCAATTAAAAAACTGAAAACATGCGAAAATTTGTGAAGAGGGGTGTAGGCGAACATAAAAAAACAATGAGGAAAATACAGAAAGTAATTTGAGATGCTTTTAATGTTCATATCTGAAAACAAAAATTTTATTTCTTCTGAATTTCAATCCTAATTATAAATCAAAAATCAACTCACTCTAAATTATAAAACTATGGCGAAACGTGTTTCACTTATAAACAGGAACTAGGGAAGCGCTGCAGGAATAGCACCTTCCAGTGGTCAGTGTCTCGACTTGCGGGCAGATACAGAACTAATCACATCCCAGAATACTTGTTTTTAGTCTGAAAAGTCAGCAACTGATAAGTTAATGTTAGTCTTCTGATAATTTTCTACCAAGGAAGGGTGAATAGGCAGAAAAATTTGAACATAAGATCCACATATGTGAAAATAAGCATTTATAGTGTATTTGCAAAACTATGCAAAATAGAAATATATTAAATTGATTTTAAATATCTATGTAAATTTTCTTGCAACGGGATGCTTTAGTTAACAGAGGAAAAAATATAAACACATACAAATCTTAGCCCAAGTCATAAATAAATGTCTGAGCATTTAACTTATGGAAGCTATGGAAGCTGGTAACTTATGCAAGTTATGGTTGTTTAATTGGAGGTTAATCTGCTTTGAACTACTTTTTTAAATAATAACATTGAAAATATTTATTTTTTATCTTTACTGCAGTAAAAAGCAAGCAAATTTTTATTTAGCCATTTACACCACTTACAACTTCACCTTACAGTACCAATAAAAGTGCATAAAAACCTTTTTGACATCAATGACACATAACAAGTAAGCAAAATTAAATGGTAAACACTATAAGCTAGTTAACAAAGGTTATCGCTTACACATGCCTGCTTTGTTTTGAAATTAATAAGATTATAAATTATCATTTTGATAAATATTATTTTGTGAATGAATGTACATTCTAAACAATTACACACATAATGCTAGAAAATCAACGATAAGACATTTAAAATATCTGAAACATTAATACATTATTTAAAAGTTAAATTTTATCAAATTGCACAGCTGTGACAAAACAGAAGCAAACATACATTGGGAAAAACTGGTGCAATGTTGTCTTGAGAGAGCTGTTTTGCCATTATTGCAAACATGATACTTATGTGAACTTGCACATCCTTTCCTGAATACAGATATACATTCTGTAAGCACTCAGTCAAAAACCTATTTTTACCATTTTATCATTTATTTTGCTACTTCTATAATGCTTCATACATTTGTATGAAATATTACATAATTCAATAATGGCTCCAAAATTTTTCTTCAAAAGAAACAAAAAAAATTGTAAAATTACAAGAATTTAATAAAAAAAATATTTGAATCTTAGTGCAAACCAATCATTTCCACTTCCTACAGAAAGTCTAGCCAGAATGTAAAATAATGGCACAACATTCAATTTTTTGTTATTTCAGCAAATATGCTGAAAAACTCCAATGATTAAAAATTGAGGAAGCACTGTTAGTAAAATATTATAGCCCAAGATATCAAAAGTAACATTAGAAATTAACACATTCACTGCCAAAAAACATTCTTGTTACACTACGCCTGGGTACTGTACAGGTTTTTCACATACGTCTCTGTGCCTATAGTAATTGATGCACTTCTATAATATACGCTAGAACAGGAAACTTGCTCCAATATTTATATAATATTATATAGAAATAAATTAATTTACAAAAATCTACGAGTCCGTATGGACTTGTGGGAACGCAGCAGTTAACACTATAGAGACAAGCCAACGCAAGAGACCATATGGTCTCACATGGCAGTCACCATATTAAAGCAAAAGTCATCATAAATATTTAGTAATTTAGATATAAATTTAAGTGAGATAGCTACGAGTTTCTCTACAAGCAAATTTCATCCTTCTTTCGTTTCTAATGCTTGTAGGCCTGCAAACATTATAAAACACTGAAGGGAAAATCATGTTTTCAAAGCAAAAATGGTTTGCTAAATCTGAGAAATAAAATTTCTTGGTTGGAACTAAATATTTTACACACCCTGAAAAGGTGGCCAAGTATTATTGCACTTTCCCGGAGCAATTAAAGATTTGGACACAGTTTATGTATAGTCAGTAATTTATTTCACACTGTCATGATTCAACTTCTTGTGTAGTTTTTTTTTTAAGGCCCCATCTGCCTGGCAAAAAGCCACTACAATGCAATATCTCATTTAATATCTAATGAAGTTGACAATTCATTTCAAAATGGGAGCAAGACATAAATGCAAGTTTTCAGTTTTTCTAATACACATCCAATACTCAAAACACATCCAAATCAAACCAAAAGTGCAAGTTAAAAAAAATTTCCAACAAATTTGTGCAAAAAGTGATCAGGTATTGTACTTTCATTTTTTAACTTTATCAGCAGCATTTATTATTAGAAATAGCATTCTGCTAACAGATTGGCAAAACTTGTAATATTTTGTTTTTACATTTTAGTCCAAGTATTTCCATTTTCCAGGGCAATTGCTTTAAACAAACATGTAACATATTCAATATTATCTAGAATGTCTTCCATTGCAACGAATAACTTGACTGAAAACTCATGAAGGGAGGAATACTACAGCCTACTTAAACCTTCAACATGGATCCATAGGTTGGGCATGATAGAATTCCAATACAGGTGAAAGAAAAATCACCATGGGAATAGATAGCCAATGCAATGCACCACTCTGGCAGCCCTCCATCTCCACAAAGTATTCAACTGTATTCCTTGATATGTGAGGGACAGCTTCCCACAAGCAGAAGTGAAACAAATGTGCCAGCTCAAGATAACATTCCACATTGAAAGGTTAAGGCCAATACACAAGGAGTACATAAATCACCATTGCTGTTACACTTTACTTGCAATTAGCTGTTGTATGTATGTTACTGAATCAGTCACAATACAATGATGAAAAACCATCATTCATCACACATCAAAACCTGTCTTGTTAAAATGAATTTTTCCATTTTTAGTTATGTATAATTGCGAAGTTTTTATAATTTAATTCCATGCTCTGCAGGTTAATAATTCACTTTCAATAATCTACACAACTCAAGTGAATTCTTTCCAAAGATGCACAGAATGTACATAGAACTTTTAAAACCCATAAAAAATAACGTCACAATAAGAATGTAGGTTAGATCAATTAGTACAAAAAATAATTAAAAGACAATTAATAACATTTTTAATGAAAAGTGAAAAATACATTATATGACAGTTGGATGTCTTCCAAACATTTGTAATAATTCCCTATATCAAAAAAGTGACATAAAATCATTCAATCATTGGTAATTAATTTGTACCACTTTGTGTTGGTTTCAGTTATTGAAATGTAATTAGTCCTTTCTTGCCTCAATTAAAATATTCATGTTAAATGTGAATTTGTAGGTACTTTTGGCTCTCTCCATAATATTTCCTTGGAAATAGCTCCTGCTGGAAAAGGAAAGTACTCTATTTTTCATCTCAATTAGCTAGGAATAAACATTAAGAATGAACGGTCAATTTCTTTGAATATTTTCGCATTAAAGTTCATGCATAGCAAGTATCACATCACGTTTGTGTAATTGCAACTCTTATTACATTTGTGTAGTACCTCCTTGTACTAATGATAATGTCACTTTAAATTTTTGAATTAAACTGATAAACTTGTTAACACTAACAAATTCCTCAGCTGTAACTTCAAATAAGTTAGTACCTTCATATTGACATTGTAATAAAATAAAAGAAATTATATAAAAATGAATTATGTAAAATAATTATTTATAAAATTCCTAAAAATGAGATTATGTTCAATTGTAAAACAATACACAAATACATATGACTCTTAAATTTATAGCACCAGTCATAATTTAGGAATTGAAATAAAATAATGCAATTCACGCAGGCTTACAAAATTAATTATTTCATGCTACAAACCTTACATGATTTTAAAGAAATGTCTGATTCAGTAATTAAATATATGATTTACACCAGGTAAACAATTTATGGTTCTTTGATCAAGTTATTATAATGGAAAGAAAGAATGTTTATCAAAAATATTGAGCTTAGATTAACTTTTAATTTGATTTCCACAATCAAAATAACTTCATTTCATACCTTGCCTAGCATTAGTTATCTTATTTTCTGGACCAAAATCACACTACATAGAAAAGAAATGATGTAAAAAACTTTTAAAAAAGATTTACAAACTTATCAGAGATTCTTGCAATTATAATATAATTCTCCTTCAGGTATTTTTTGTGCAAAGGAAACACAATTTGTGAATTTTCTACAAAATGTAAGATACAAAGTTCAACATAAATTAATAAAACAATTTGAGAATAAATTAATCACATCACCAACATAACTTGGATACAAATTTTCTTTTTAAAGGCAAAGTAAATGTTTCCTTATCAAAAATAGTTATATGCTTCAATTATCTTACCAAAATGACACTGATTTCATCAATTACCAGACCAAAATATTATTGTGCATCTCCACATACATTTCTGCAGTTGAAAGAAGTTTAACAGAGCAACTTTGTCCATTGATTTGATTAATTTCATAACAATACCTTGAATCTAGGCAATAAATTATAGGAATGATAAAATCATTATACCTATTGCAAATGCCAAAACAATTTGGAAAAATTGCATAATGTATAGAATATTACTTCATTCATCTAAATTTTCATTGTATAAATGAATTATGTTATAATACTTATTTGCTAAGTGTATGTAGTAAGTACAAATCCCTAAACTCACATTTGCATGCCAAAATCTGTTATCAACAAATATGAAACAATTTATAATTATTTTTATGAATTGGTTTTATTTTGATTTTTATAATTTGTAACTTATATCAATTTTTTAAATGCATTTTTGTAAATAAAATTACAAAATCATTTAACAGATATTGATATGCAACCAGTTAAGAATTGATATACATTTCTTTATTTTTGGGCAAATTAAAGCCAAATAGTCATTAAATGAATTACATTCTGAAGCCAAAAGGATATTCAACAACTTTATTCGTGAAAATTATAAACTAATTTTTGAAACTTTATATGGAAATATTTTGAAATCAATGAAAGAGTAGTTAACTGATTTTGGCATGTTGCCCCAGATATATTTTTCATGTTTTTTTTAACAAATAGCAATGTGAAAAACAGAGTTTGTAAAGGTATTGAAGGAATAACATTTATTTCAACCATAATCAATTAAAAAAATATCCAGATATAGAATAATTATCCAATTATATAATGTGGATTTATATTTTCATCACTAAAAACTTTTCATGAATATTTTACAATGAACACACAAAGTCAATGAGATTTGGGCTGTTTGAGGCAAGTCCTGTTCCAGGACAATATAATTCCACTATCATTCTGTAGACTTGAGGTTGAGATGCACCGAAATAAAGTGGCCATTCCAGACAGACTGAATTCTCTGATTGTAATTAAGAAAGTGGAGGTCAAAACATCAATATTGCTCTGAATGTGACATCCATTTTGGTCATCCCAGATCTCACAAACTCTTAGGCTCTTTACATTCATCAAGTTAATAACATAGCACACATCACACTCCAGGTATAAAATTGTCACAATATGGAATTATAATTTAATTTTTTTGCTACTTAAAAATGCAATTATGCTTGTTCTAGAAAAGTGCAATAACCCAATTCTTACACTGCATTCATTCTAGTGTAGAAGTACTCTTTTTCCTCAAAGATGTTTCAGATCTTTAAATCATTCCCCAAAAATGACCTTGAATGGTCTTCTACCTGGGGTGTGTCAATACTGGCAATATACCAAGTCTTGCCAAATGGCATTTAACAACTAATGCACAATATTCATGAGAGCAAAGTAAACCCTCTATACAGAAAGTCTTGAAAATAAGATGCTGCAGAAAAGTAGGAGATGGAAAGCATTTAAATTATAATTCTGCAATGAAAAATCTAGGGTATTCCCAAATTATAAAAGCATGGCTTATTGGGTACATTATAAAAACAGGAATCAATCATTGTCAAGACAATATCTTTGTTGCATGTGTATAAAGAAAGACCTTCCAGATGCACACCGACATATATTTTTAACCAGACTTCACACTCATTAAGTAGTATGAGTAATGGGGTGATACACACTTCCTGGAAATTACTGATTGTGTGTGTGTGTGTGTGTGTGTGGGGTTCTAACCTTTGGTCTCACATCTCATTATTCTCAATTTAAATTTCCTTTAGCTCCATTACCTGTCTTTAAGGATTATAGTTTTCATATAAAAAAATTGATTAAAGAGAAATCCATCTCATGCTTTGCTCTCACAACTTGTTTCAAAAACATCTCAAGGGTTAGTGAACTATCACATTATGAAACTTTCCAAAAAGTTAACTGACACAAGAACATTTTTCCAAGGAAACTATAAAAATTACTTTTGTCACCTTACAAAATTAACATGGAAGAACTATCAGAGTAACAATTCATTTCAGCAATAACGCCATGAAACTTTTTTCCAAAGTCATTTCCTTCATGAACACAGTAATAAAAATATGAGGAGAAATTTGGATAAAAGAATGTTACAAACAAAACCAAATTAATTTTTTTTCCTAATTAACAAGCAGATTTATCACAGGCATTTCATACATACACAAGCATACATATAAACATGGATGCAACCTAATATACAATCACCAAGCACACACATACGTATACTTGTAAAACCTTATTTACATCCTTTTTATAAAGTACAAATTTTATCAGTTTACAACTAAGCCACAGCCTTTTCAATAATAATTCAAAATCATGACTATTTGCCCACAATGAAGCATTCAGTTATTGCATTGCTTTGCAAAGTTGAACAACCAATCTCTTTATAATCAGTAGGCCTACCAATACTGTAAAATAAAACAGGCACAGTATTGCATACTATCTACAATGTTTATCTTGAAAAATGAGCTTGTAAATTGAAATAATTGGCTAAATTTGTTAATTTGTGTTTTTCAAATCTATATTGGAGGCATTTGGGTGACAGTAATAGTATCTGACATTTTGGATAAATAAACATTATTAACTCTTTATTATGGAGAGGATCTAGCTCTCTTATATCCCTACTGCATTCAAGAACAGAGCAAATAGCAATAATAAATAACTTGTACATTGTGGTTTGTGCAGCACATTTTGTGAAAACCAAGGAATAATTTGCATTTTCCTACAATAATGAAATGTCAGATACTGTTATTTATATGCAAATTCCTCATTTATTGAATCATGTAATATTTTTCACCATGAAACAAACAAAACAATAAATTCACAAGCAATAAATAAAGGAAAGAAAAATAATCAAAATTAATACAAGAATTAAATTAGGTCAAACTAATTCTTAATACTGCTTACTATTCATCACATGTCAATTCAAATCTCGATTCTTACTGCACAAAATAAAGAAGCACACTGGAACTCCTTCATTTTAGAACTTTATTTTTAATTAAAATGCAATTATTGTACTTTCTACTTAAACACATTATAGTTAATGCAGATATTAAAGAATAATACGAATGACCCGGTATATCACTTCTTTTTCTTTTCATTTTTTGGGTAGACTTTCATCATTTAAAGAACCTGTCACTAGAGAAAATTTCATTAAAGCAACAAGCCATCTACTATTTGTTAAAAGTGAGGCCTATGAAGTCATCCTAGCCTTGAGGCAACGCTGAAAGATCTAATATTTCTCCCTTTGAATGGTAGATTTTGATTATAGAGAGATTTTCTGTTCAATTAGTTGACATATATATTTTCACAAATAAAAATCGAACAATATAAATGTTAAATAAACTTTAAAATAGAATATAAACTCTGTAATTAGGTGTAAAAACATGCAAAATGGATTTTGTGTTACATTATGTAAAGCTTAAGTTTAAGAATGATTAATTTGCTATGCATGACCAACAAAATTCATCAATAAATGCAGACAAATGCATAAATTACCACACAACAATTCCAATAAATCAATATTCTCGACATCAAAGTGACATTTGGACATCAAAGATACATTTTCACCTTTGTTTTCTATCAAAAGATAGATAAAAATACGTTCAGTTATGATACCGACTTACGAAGTTGAGTCAATCGACTTAATTCACTGAGATGTTTCATTTGTTCCTGAAGTTCTTGCTCGGATTCATTGTCTTGAAGTATGTATGTAGACATGTTAACAGCTACAAAAAGTGCACATAATAATAAAGGACCCATTATCACGCCTTCTGGGCCCAACCAAAACATTCCACCAGCAATGGATAAGGCTGTCAAATATGGGTGACCACCGCTGCAAGTACAAACAAAAATCCAGGACATTAATGGCGGTGATGATGATGATGATAATAACAATAATAATAATAATAATAATAATAATAATAATAATAATAATAATAATAATAATAATAATAATAATAGGTACGTTTTGGATTTATAATTAACTAAAGTATTTAATAGAGGCATGTACTATTCTTGAGGAATGACGCAAGTATTCATGCCATAAACGCCATAATCTGTAAATGACATTTGATGTCATTTTATGTACGATTTCTTGTAACAAGAAAGGTCGTTTGTAATGTAATCTTAACCATTTTTGGATCGGCATTAACAGATCTTAGATTTAGTTACTTACACTTTTTCATGAAGTTACACATCAAAAGAAGATTAAAGACTTTCACATAAAAAATGCTGCCGAAATGCTAATAATCCCTATAAACCCCTACATCATTTATCATTTGGTGACTAAGCCTTCTCAACACGTTAAACGGTTTAGAAAATATTTGGGATGGGCCCTTCAGATGAGAAGTACACTTTACAGTGTACCCCAGATTGGAAGAGAGAATCAATGGAATAATTTCCAAGGGCTTGAACTTCAGTGATAAATTTAATATTTTGGGTTAGATTTTTTTAAATTTAAACTCACCCTTTGATTTCGTTATAAATTGTGCTATCAATTGTAGAAGCAGACACTACTTGAATTATAGAAAGTAGCACAGCATAAAAAGTGCAGTCTTGGAAATATAATTCCAAAACAGCTGGTGCACTAGGTAAGTATACAGGCATGACTGGAATTGCACCTAACATAGCTGCAAGAACTGAAAATTTTTCTTTTTAATTAATATGATAAAATACATTTTACAGTACTACTAAACAACATACATTGTCGTTTATTCATTAAACATTTACAATGAATTTAAAGATTTAGTTTGCAGAAAAAAATCGTGCATTAAAATACAAATTTTGAATTAAAATTTATTTCTAATGTTAAGTTGCTTGCCAGGATGAAATATAAATTATTACATTTCTGAACTGATATAGAACTAATGCTCGATTTGAAACTTTAAAATATAATATTCAAGGTACGTAAAAAATAGGTAATTAGTCACCACATACCTGAAGGTATATACACAAGCTTGACTTGAAAGAGATTGTGAATAAGCCAAGTCCATAAACCATATATAATGGCACGCTTTATGGATGCATGGAACACACTAGCTATGGCATCTTCTAATGCCACAGCAAATCTCTTACCACTGTTGGGGCTATATTTTGTAATTAGATCTACTGGTTTATACATTTCATTACTAGAAGCTAAAAGATAAAAAAGAGCTGTAAAGAATACTATCTGAAAAGCATAAGAAAACACAAAGGCTGTATTAGTGAAATGAGCATTTTATATGAATGGTAACTCAAGATAAATTTAAAAACCTCACCAAATTCAGAAAAAAGTTAATAACAGCAGTACCACTTCCAAACACGATCATAATAATGGCCAAAAATGAATCCATAAAAAGGGTTATATTGCCCTTCAAAATGATCCAAAGAGAGTCAAAGACTGTAAGCAAAGTTCCCACATTGTCTTGAAGAAAGGCCATAATTCCTGCCATATTAAGAAGCTCTACAAATAAGACAAAAAATATTTCTCATCATTTCAATACATAGAAAGTCATATATATTCCAGAACATGATTTATTTTTGAGCAAGTGCTGTAAATAAAAAAAACTGCCACAATCTTGATACTTACAATTAACAAATAATTTCAGTTACAACCCACCTGGTGTCTTTTGTACATCTTCCACTAAACTATCAAAACTGGCATAAATTGCACTTGTTGTAACTTTCGGGCCAATAGCTGCATTGTTTGAAGTCATCCAAGCCTGATAAATTCTGTCCCATAGTTGCAAAACTTGTTCCTCTAACTGAGATGCTTTTGCTGGATCTACATCTTTCAGCCAGTGATGAACCTGAAGAGAAAGGCAGTATTCTACAAGTATTGATAAATCAGCTATTTCACGAAGGTAGAATATTCAGCTTATCATGGACTATAACTTCAATATTTAATTATAATCGTCATTTAAATTTTCTCCTGAACACTAATTCTGAAACTTACACAGAATAGTTAAAAACAATAACTATACGATTTCATAAAAATGAAAACAACATTTTTACTGCCATGTTGGACCATGGTCTAACAGCTGACTCAAATTAAAATTTTCCACAGGTCCATTTGGTCTCTCTGTAATATTTTAAACAAGTCCGCTCAACATGCCAATTCATCTATTAGAGCATCAGTTACAAATTTCACATATGTAATTGATAAATATATATTCAAGGATGCCTATAAACAACAAATTGTGCTCAAAATATTATTCATGCAGCTTCAAAATACTCATATTCCTTTTAGCATTTGTAGATGTATGTAATCACTCAGAATTTACTTGTATTTGTAAATGTATATTTTCAATGTTCATGATGACATTTATGACAAGAATTTATTTTTTCTGGTTCCCTACTCTTTTCACGAGTGTTTTGCAAAGATAATTTCACCATGTACATTACAGTATTATTGCACTAGGGCACTAGTCAGGAGTTTGTGGCTTCTATTGAGCAAGTTGTGGCAGTGGGCTCAATTAAAAGGTATTTTGTACATTTAATAAAATCCAATATTTTATAATTACGTTGGGAAATGTAATTTTTATTTTTGGTGAAAATGGTAGATATATTTTTAAAAAAAGCAAGTGAGACCATATGGTCTCACATATATCTTTTCTTCTCAAATTGAAGTGTTAGACCATAAAGAGCAAGTCATATTAATGAAATAATGATCAATTTCTAGTGCTGATCAATTTCTTTAAAAAGTAGCTTCATTTTTCTTGACAATAGGTGAAATAGGTTCTCAAAATGACTTTAATAGGCAACTTGTTAAAAATAATGTTTTCCTTTTTTAAGCAAAGAACTTGAGATTCCCAGAACATATGTAGGAAATGGAATCATTTTTTTAAAACTCTGTTGCACTATTACTTAATTCAAGCAAACTACTTCATTAATATCAATATTTACTCAAATAACTCCTAGCACAATCTACAATTTGCATCCAAAACAACAACAACAACAAATAATTCAAAAAATAGTCTCAATCATTTATTAGATATTAAAGATCATTTTGTAAAGTCAACAGAAACTATCCTCTTAAATATCTCTTACTTCATTTATTTTTTACTCTGAGAGGAAAGTATTAGAATAAGCTTTCTCATAAGTAGAATAGAGTATTTGAATATAAAATATCAACATATAATATTAATCAATAAATAAATTATAAATAAATAACATTTTCAACTTTATCTTTTAAGAGTAAATATTGAAAGATAAGCATAAAAAAATTAAAATTTCATACATACACCAGAAGATATGCCTTGTCGACCATATGAATATGCATCATTAACAATAGAATCTAACTGAGACTGCCAACCATCCATTAGTTTGGTGTTTCTCATGTATGTACTATTGAGAATACTACTTCCCACTTGGAGCATGTGAATACCTTCAGAGTATACCTGGAATTGATTTAGCTCAATATCGTATCTTTCTGTTATACAATCAATTCAAAAGTTAATGACAAATATTACCTGAACAGTTAAGAAAACGATGGTGGAAATTATAGCACATATCACTCCCAGAATGACAATAGTGCAACAAGCCATGTTCACAGAATCTTTCAATATTTCCATCATCACCCCATTCATTTGTGTAGCAAGCTAAAATAAATATTAAAAATATTAAATATTTTAGAAAACAAAAACAAAATATACACATAAAATGGTGGAAGATTTTAAAATTATCAGTTTTCATTAGCATGGGAGATTCAGTTTTTTATTTAGTTTTTACTTATTTTAATTTACTTTGAAAAAGATACAACAGGCCCAATACATACATGATAACTGTTCATATTAGAAGCTCCAGTACAAGCATTGCAATAACAATTACAAAGTAAGAGACAAAACAGTAATGTCAATTATAAAATTAATTTTTTTAAGTAGGATACAAAATGAAATAAATTTAGCAATAATTAAATAAATGATGTTTAATAGTTTTAGAAAGTTAGTATAGATTAAAACTCAAATCGCCACTTGTCACATTATCATTTGCAATTCTAGCAAGTCCGGGAATTGCAGAGACATTCATAAATTGAGACCTATAAAAAATTTCTTGAAGTAACTTAACATTTCTAATATTACATGGATTTGAATATTTGGCACATAGATTCCTCAATGCAGCACAATCAATCAACCTTGAAAGAAGTTTATACATAAAGAGTATGTCATTTGTCAATATTGCAGATTCCAATGGTGGTATATTCAATAATTTAGCAATTACTAAGTAGTTATGATTTTATCTGGGATTTTCAAGATTAGCCTTATACGCTGCATAAGAGAAAAATATGTGCTGAACCGTTTCAATTCTTTTCATTTGATAGTACTAGGAGACTATTGAAGAACAATACACGAGTTTATATTTAACTAAAGAGTTAAATAATATTGAAAGCACATTTAATAAAGTAAATTTGGATGTTTGCCTCTATATAAAACCTAATAACTTTAAAGACCTATTTATTACACAATCAATACATTGATCAATACATATTTTATTATCAACAATAATACCCAAATCTTTAATTTCAGAAACACTCTCCAAGTTTGATCTATCAGTAATATAGTTTGTTCAAATAACACTGCACCCCCTATTACAACAAAGCAACTTGCATTCACTTAGATTCAAATTAATATAATTTTCTTGACACCACTGTACAAAACTATTAAAGTCATGCTGCAGACATACAGCATCATTTTTGTCAGATATTACTTTCCAAAACTTACAATCATCAACACATAAAGTGAAAGAGCTGTTTTTTAATATATTAATTATGTCATTAATAAATATCAAAAATAGCCAATGACCCATATGAGAAACCTGTGGTACACCCAATGTAACTGATATTGTATGAGATGTGTAGTTTATGTACCAGACTATTTGATTACAACCTGTTATTTAACTACAGATCCAATTCAATACACAATTCATTACACAAAACAGCAAAGCATGGATAACAAAAGGCATTAAAATTTATTGTGAAAGAAGAAAAAAGCTTTATACACTCACAAAATATCACTCTTGCAATCATCAAATAGCCAACTACTATAAGCGATATTCAGCCATACTTAAAAAAGTTATGATAAGACCAAACAATTGTCAAATGATGAGTACATAAAAAAAATCCAAAAATAAAACAAATGCTATGAGGAATATTGTCAAAAAAACCATTACCAGCAAATAACAAAACACAAAATATTGAACTAGACCATGAACACAGAAGAATAACAAACCCTAATGAAACAGCCAGTATATTCAACAAACACTTCTCTGAAATTGCTGGTAGACTTCTACAAAGAAGAAAACCAAACATTACACCTCTGCAACCACCACCTTTCTTCAAAAACACGCTTTCTAACATGTACATCACAGAAACAACAGAGAAGGAAATACTTCAAATTATAAACAAAATGCAAAATAAACTATCCACTGGGATAGACAGCATTCAAGACTTCTTAATAAAAAAGATTGCTCCATATATCATCAAACCATTGACATATTTATACAACCAATCACTAACTCATGGTTCATTCCCAAACATATTTAAAACTGCAGTAATTAAACCTAAACACAAAGAAGGTAACAAACAAGATATAATGAATTATAGATCAATTTCACTCTTGTCAGGTTTTTCAAAAATATTAGAAAAACTCTTCTATGAAAGGTTAATAAGCTACTTGATATACTGTAATAAGCTACTTGATATACTTGATCACTGACTCACAACATGGATTCAGGGAAAATTGATCAACTGAAACTGCTCTATACACCTTTGCAAATGAATCATTTCATGGCATTAGAGCAAAAATAAATTCCTGTTGGTCTCCTCACCTTGACCTGTCAAAAGCCTTTGACATGATAGATCAACATAATTCATTGTCAAAATTAGAATCTTATGGAATCCGAGGAATTGCTAACAAGTGGATAAAATCATATCTATCAGAAAGAAAACAAACAGTAGTATTACCTTACCAAAAAGACAACAAAATAAATAATTATCACTCCAAGCCAAGATTTTATTTCTTATATTTGTAAATGACCTGCCATCAATAATGGAAAACAAGAAAACTGTACTTTTTGCAGATGATACTAATATAATATTCAAAAACAGAACAACCAAAGCTTTATAAGACAAAGCCAATTCAGCCATTGACAAACTAATCCCAAATAGAGACAAAACAATCACAATACCCTACCACAACTCCCACTCAACACAATACTCACCAAATTTAACATTAGAAGGAAACAGCATCACCCAAGCACAGAAAACAAAATTTCTTGGAATCACCATACAATCCAACCTCAAATGGAACTCACACCTAGAAGATATTAATTCAAAATTGAGCAAACTTAATTATGTTCCTAGAATAATAATAATAAGAAGAAACAGCACCAATGAGACAGCTCGAACAGTGTACTTCACAAATGTGCACTCTATTCTCAAATACAGAATAATAATATGGGCTCAAGCACTGGGGGCTAAGCAAACATTCAAAATACAAAAGAGAATCATTTGAACAATAACAAATACAAAATGAACAGAATCCTGAAGACCTCAATTCAAAAAATTTAACATACTCCCACTGCCTTGTATATTCATTTATGAAGTTATCATGTTTGTAAAGAAAATCTAGTAAACAATGACACACCTTACACATTTAACTCAAGCTTGCACCCCTATAACAGAAGGCAAGCATGTAACCTTCATCAACCAATGTGCACTAGCACATTATACCAAAAGGATACATTCTCTTCAGGAATCCAATTCTTCAACAAATTACCAATACATCTGAGAAACACAACAGGCTTACAAAACTTCAAGAATAAACTCAAACACTTCCTCGGGGAAAAACTTTTTAATAGCATTCAGGAATACTTCAATGACTAATATGTGCAATGTGATTTCAGGTGCTGCAGTAGGACTAGGTGTAGAAATAGAAAAAAACCTGGCAATAACCTGCCTCCTCCTCCTCACTATTTCAAGATTGAAATAGGAATATACTAATTTTGTTAAATCATATGTAGTTGTTACCATAATTGTTATCATGAACTGTTATTATTACTATTAGTATTGCAATTACTATTTTTATTATTATTATTATTATTATTATTATTATTATTATTATTATTATTATTATTATTATTATTGTTATTATTATTATAACCATTGATTAATATTTAACAAACTCAAATGCCCTATTATTTTGTACTGGTCTTTTCTTTGTATTTGTTTTTTGTGTATTTGTTGGGATAATTTTGGATTTCTCAATACTCACAAATGAAGTTTGTTTCATTGTCAGTTTACTTTATTTTGTACTTGTTTGTACGTCTTTGTGGGGATTAAATTTGAGTTTTTAATGAATATTTCTGTGCATTAACTAAAAGTTTATTATTTTACTTCAAATATTTTTAAAGAAACATTAAAACATTGAGATGGATTTTTCATGACTTTTTATATTTATTTTTAAAACCCAAGTAGGTTATTTGGGCTTTTGCCAATTCTGATATTGACACGAAATTTCTTTCTTAATGCAATCTATATCTCAATATCAGATCTTAATTTTACATTTGTGTTTTTCAAAATATTAGTAATTTTGGCATAATTTTGAATTATATGGTGACAAAATTCAAGTCTTTTCAACCTGTCACCTTCAATGTAGAAACTACAGAGTTCTTTCTTAATTTAATATACTCATCAATATTAGGTCTTTAAACCATGTAATATACACTTTTTTTTGAAATATTACTAGTTATCAAGTAATTTTCAGTTACATTTTTCAATTGAAAGCTCAATATTTGAAAGAAGGAGTGATAATACAAGAAATTAAGTGGTTTTGAAGCACTGCAGGTATGTGTGTATGCTTTTTCATTCACACAAAAGAGAGATCGTTATGTAATGGCATAAAAAATCAATGTCGAGATTTTGATGCAAATACAATTTTTGGGGCCACTGATTCTGAAAAAGGGTTGATTTTTCCCCTACTTTTTTCTTCTTCTTCTCCCAAAACATCTGTCTGTCTACCAGTGAGCAACACTAGCACATTCACTGTTCATAGGATTTTCACAAAAATGTTTATTTCCACTTTGACCTAATGCCCTGGCCCCTTGAATGTGAAATGTATTTTAATTTTTGGGAGTACTTAACAGAAAGAACCTCAGACATTTTAAACATTTTCTCAAAAATAGCTTCAATTTTTTTCTTTCAATTTTTGGAATGAATACAACTAAGTATGGGTATAAAATGTATGGGTATTAAGTATGGGTATATATGGGTATGGACTTTGATAAGATTCTGATTAAAACCTAAAAACTTTGAAAATCGCAGAGTTCAAAATGTTTTGGAGTCACTCCCACCATTATTGAAGATAAGAGATTTCCTTCTCAATGAAATTTATTCTTAAAATTAAATATGAAAATGTGTCCTTTTTTTCAAAATTGTTGTTTTTAAATAAATTTACGTGAATCTGTGGTAATCTTCAGAAGATACATAAACAAGTTTTTTCATAACCTTCTGAATTTTTTTTCTTTTAACTTTTTGAACAGATAAAGCCCAATGCACTACATTATGAGACATAAGCATCATTTTTATTAAAAATTTACTTTTCAAAAATTACACACGTACACGCACTACCTAAAAATGAAGAAAATGTAAAGTGCTATCAATGAATATTTTGCAGTAAGAAAAAAAATTGAGCTTCAATAATTTTCAAGGTGCAGCAATGCTTCCAGAAAACTTTTGCAACGTTCAAAAATTCAAAGATATTAATATAAATGAGACTTGTACCATATTTGATTGATTGATTGATTAGGGATTCCGGGCACATCAACTGCTATTGTCATTAGTTCCGTAAATGTAGTGCATGCCTTTTTCTCAGGAGGTGGTAGTGATTGTCCCCCCCCACTGGATAGTAATTCATGGCACCGAACTTCTTGTTGGCTAGTGGGGTTTTCTCCAACCAGGTCTCTCCCACTAGCTGAGCACTGCCCCAGCCGAGACAAGCTCTATGCTCCCAACTGGTCTCCCAGCATGTGAAATAGTGTATGTAAGTGTGTATATGTGTAAGTAACGGGTGAGGACAGGACAAGGAATGGAAAGGAAAGATCACATATGGTGAGCGGCCCCGTTTGTTAGGGAACTGTTCTGGCATCCACTTAGTATTGAACAGAGAAACCTCAGGAAACTACTGATTAGAGCTGGAATTCTCCTCCCAACAGTGACTGAATTTGACCGAGCTCTCTAGCTAGTGTCAATCCTGCCATCATCGGGACTCAAATCTACGACCTCCCAGTCAGAGGCACTGCAGTGATTTTTGTTTATGCCTCGAGTCACTTCTCCTGGTTTCACCAATTTACAAGTGTACTTTGAATTATTTGAATATGAAATTTTTACTTTCTTGTGTACCTACGAAAATACAGAGTAATATACGTGATATAAAGAAAGTTATATAAAGCTGCGCGAAAAAAAGACAGATTTTTGGCAGAAAAAAAATCATTGTTGGGCTCTGATATCGCAAACGTGGATAAATGCAGTTGCTAAATTAAGAAAAAAAAAAAAAACTTCTAACACTATAGTGAAGCCAGAAACCCTATTTTGTGAGTCCTTGATACTGAAAAGTTAATTGATGCCAAAACGCCCATCCATCTGTCTGTGAACACTACTAGCACCTAAACTAAACATAGGATTTTCTCCAAATTGAAGAAACTCCTGTCCATCTAGCTCTAGCTGTTTGAAATTTTGAAAAACATTCTTTAAAATTTGAGGGCACTTAACATGAAGCACCTGGGACATTTTCAAAATTTTCTCAAAAAAGGCTCCAAATTTTTTCTTTCAGTTTCTCATAAGAATTGAATAAAAAACACTTATAAAGGTGGCATAGGTCCAATTTTAAGGGTTAATATAAATATTTGGAAAATTTCAAAAGTTTGAACTAGTCCTGGCATCTTCCTACAACTAGAAAATTAAAGATAGAAAATTTTCCTTCAAATGAAATTTGTTGTTCATAATCAGTTCTTTCAATAAGGTCATGTTCATTTTTTTGAAAATTTTACTAGTTTTTGGGCAATATTGCAATTTGTGCAATTTTACAAAATAACAAAAATAAATTTTCTCAAAAATGGCTCCCATTTTTTTAAAACTTTTGGTAGGGATAGCGTTAAACATATTCTATTAGATGGCATAAACAGCATTTTGCCCTATTTTTAGATGTACAAAAATTACAAAAATGTAAGTTTTTTGACTAGCTTCTCACGTTAATTTATGTAAGTGGTGATTTGTTCACATTATTGCATTCACAAGAACACGTGCTTTAAATAAGGTCACATAAAATTTCTCGAAACCTCTCAAGTTTTCTATGAAACCAAGCTGAAAATTAGCATTTTTGGAAATGCTAAAAAATTATTGTCCCAAAAATGGCTCCAAATTTTTTCTTCACACTTTTCTAAAGAATAGAGCTAATTGCACTGTTTAATATGACGTATAGTTCTTTTTGGGGTATTCTTTTGATTTTTCAAAAAAATAAACAATTTTTTTTTAAATATCTCACATCATTAATATGCGCAGTTCCAGAAATTTGCATATGTTATTGCATTTGAAAGTGGAAGTGCGTCAAAGGACTTTAAATGAAGTTTTTTGAAAACTCAATAGATTCCTATGAAAAAGAGCTTCAGATTTTGCATTTACAGTAAGGCTTAAACGCCATTTTCATAAAAACGGCTCCAAATTTTTCAACGAAAATTTCCATATAGGATGAGGTTTAACTCTCATATATTCTTAAAGTAATTTTTCATTTCTACCATTAAGAAGCCAAAAAATTGAGAAAATGTGAAAAGTGATGTTTGGGCAGCAATAGATGGTAGCTGATAAGAGGATGGGGGCACAACTGAAAAACTATACCGGGCTAAAAAATTAGAAAACTTTACTTCGAGAAAGTCTCTGCCACTCTGTAGTTTAAAACACCACAAGTTTAAAACATTGGAGCAGTTTTGAAGAAATTTTGAAAATGTCTTGCACTTCATATGAAGTACCACTTAAAATTTTAAAAAGTTCATTTCACTTTCATATGGCCTCAAGTTGAGATTTGATCAATTAAGGAATATCCATTTCAAAAAGCCATGTGTTTGTTTTAGGTGCTAGTGATGTTACACAGTTAAAATATTGCAAAATACATTACTTAATAAATCTTTGGCTTCCATTATCCAAATGTCATCACCATGATAGCATGAGGAGATCACATCCTTCAAAGCATCATTTAATCAGAATCATTTAAATCAGAATACTTTGCAACATTGTTATGGTTGAAAAAACCTAATAACAAAAGAATATATACGTAATAATTTCCTTTTGAAGACTGTTAAAAAAGGTTAGATGGCAGACTCTTCATTTAATATTGTTTTAAACAGATAACAATGTCTAGCAAAACTCTGTTAACACATTCTTTTTCATCCATCAAAAGAACTTCAAACATACCAATGTCATACAGACCTTGAAAAATCCAGTTACGTGAACTGGAAATAAAGCTTCACGACGTGAAGAATACCAAGTGTGTATAACAGCCCATATGTTCTTGATCTGTTCCTCAATCATCTGCCAAACATGAAAATATTGGCCTGAAAATAAGAGATTTGAGAAATAAAAGATTGCAACAAGGATCAGAGTTAAATGAGACATTGTTGATCAAATATAGCAACATGTGTAATTGGGATGATACATGTGCTTGTAACAGTTCTTTCTTCATAACATAAACTATTCTATTCCTTACAATAGTGCTACATTATGGAATTACAATATCAACTATTGTTACACAACTTATATGAACTGAACTTGCTAATAGTCAGGATCACCATGTCAATTTTATTGAGTAAGTAAGTTTCATAAAAATTGCCAACATTTGAGACATTAAAAGTAAGCACAACCATTCAAAGTTATAACAGAAGATTTTTAATTGGTCAATTCTCGTAAATTTTTAAAATGATAAAAACATGTCAATATAATACTGTGGATAACATAAAACTTAAAAATTAGAAATGCGAAAATTAACATACCTGTGTGTTTAATTATATAAATTAGCAGAAGTATATAAGTAGCATGCAGAAGCCAAAAGTAGGTCCACATAGAGAGAAGAACACATGCCCATGTTAAACCATACAGATATTTTGTGCTTTCAGGGCGTTCCCGATGATTTGAATTTACATTTGAGCTTCCCGCCTCAATTCTCACTTTATGTTTATGAAGAGCAGCAGCAATCATTTGTTTTTGAAAAGATGTTTCTGGAAAACTTGGAGTGCTTCTCTCAATCCCTGAACTACTGGCAGTCTCATCAAGTGGCAAAAGTCTCTTCCTAACATCTTTTTGAGAAATAGTTTCAGTGTTTGAGTTTTCTTTTTCAGAAGGATTATTTACAGAACCAACTGCACCAGAGATAAGATCTTTTGGTCTTATCTCTATATTTGCACCATCTTTGGGTTTAGGTAGATTCTCTCTATCTAAACCTTGTTCACTTTCATCCTTCTCATTTAAATCTTTTAGCTTTTCATCTGACAACAAAGATTCCTCCTGGAACTATACATCTAATCATAAAAACTAATAGGTATCAACAATAAAATATTCATGTTATTTCCAGGATGTTGTAATACATACATCAATTAAATGTTCACGTTTTCCATGGCATATAGCATTAAAGGCATCGAAGAGGGTCACATTCTTATCTGAAAGTATAGAATACATTTTTAATGATTTTTTTTAATATCTGCAATGTGACGGTAAAAACCTTGAATATTTCTTAACTATTCTAAAAGCATTACTTTTTCTTGAAATATTTGATGCAGTCATCTTTTTATACACAAGAAGAACTTCATAGCCAAAACCACATACAAAAAGGCATTGAAGAACCAAAAATATTGTCACTTGAAAAGATGATGCGAGACTGGCCAAAAATAATGAAATTGCCATCCACAAAAAAACAGCTGCAAATGTAAAATAATGAGCAGTATCAGGAGTCCAGAATGATATTAAAAGGATAATATATCCGAGAATAATTGCCAATATCTGAAAAGAAAAACCTTTTACTGATTAAGGTCTTTAATTTTAATTATATTACAAATTAATGAAAAAAGAATTCCCAAACACTTACTCTGTAAGTATCAAAGAGGCTCATAAACCATGAAATAGCATTGGTCCCAACCATTCCAAGTTTCCATATGATGCAAATACATATGTGAGGAGTATACTGGTACATAATATGGCAAATGCAGAGGCAAAGCACAAAGCCAATAATGTACTTTATATACTTCAGAGTCACATTTCCAATTCTTTCAGATGTGTTGTCCAGAATTTGTATGGGAACAATAATTATTCCCAAAAGCAAAGGAGTTGAATTTGTAGGTAGGCTGCTTAACCATGAATTCATTGAAGTTGCCAAAGAATGTTTGATAGGATACAATACAGATCCACATAAAAGGGCCCATAATAATGGTTTAAAAAATGGTTCTAAAACAATGAACACCGCCCACCCAGCAGAAAGTGCAATCATTAATAAAAGAATTGCTAAGGCATTATAAAATCCATGTTTTAATGCTTTTTCATGATCTTGGGGAACACCACCCAAAAGGTTCACAACATTTTCAATTGGAGATTTGAGAAATTCTAATGATGGAGAATACATGGTGAATTTATTGAATAAGGAACTCAGAGTCTATACATTTGAGAATGTCGCATTATTTCCTATACAAAGGTGTAGACTGTCTTCAAGACACAAATGCATCAATTTTGACATTTGACCCAATGGCAATTTGATCGCTAAATATCTCTCGTGTTTAAGTTGGTCACCTGAAATTATACAATAATATTTGTAAAAGAAATGTCATTTTTTACTGACTGTTATAAGTGCAAAAGTTTTGTACAATTTCTCTGTAAATTTCCCAACATTTTCTTTCATACCTTGCCTCACTCGCCTTCACTTACGAATATCCAGCATTTTTCTTCTTACATCAACCCTCTTCACAACAAGTGCAGAACTCCTGATCACTCCTAATCTATAACATGCGAAGAAAACGAATGACAGATGCTAACAAGTGAATGTTCCATAATAAAATTACAATGTAAATTAATGGGGCATAGGCGTAGTGAAAACGATGCAGGGCAATGAGGGCGTAACATAATTCTAATGCAACAACAAAAATTGGGTAAATAAAAAGAAAGCATCGTATTTCACTGCATCCACAGAATATTTACATAAAACTGTCAAAGTCAGATTAATTCATACTGACGCATACTTCGGCTTGCGCAAAACGCCAAACATACGTGAAATTCATTACCAATGCTCTAACATGCTGCAGCGCGTGCCATGAGGAATTGCCAACTTACAAATAAATAACTCCTCTAAGGAAAGAGTCTAGACTATGTTATTCAATATCCTACGTAATGTAAAAAGGCTAAAATTACATTTTCGTGAATAAAATGATTTCTAACTGATTTTTGGCCCTTCCACTTCAGTTTTAATATAAATAATAAATTTGAAAATGTTTTGTTTCATTATCTCCAAGAAGAAAAATAACAATGCTGTAATTGTTGTTTTACCTCTAACTTTGCGTAGGCGAATTTTAATGAAAATGTGCCTGCAATTTAATCATTTTATGAAATATTATTGATACTTACATATAGTAAATCAGCTCACAGTTACCTTTGGTACGCTCCTTTAATTACATGAAAATCGATAAAATTATTTTGTTAATATTTTATTTAGTTTATGGAGAGATATTAAGAAAGGGCTTTGATATTTTACTTCAATCATTTTTCACATGAGTATTTTAAAAATGTTTTCCACACTGCGTCGCATCGGATGTCGTCACCAGAATCATGACGCGGTCTCTCTGAATAGCCACCTCACGCATCATAATTTAGATATCGTTCCGAGTCGTCTACTCGAAAGTCAGTGGTCGAAAAAGAGGTCAGTCGGCTGTCAACCACCTACATCAATAGATATAATTTTTTATCGTAATGGATAATAACGATAATATAAAATAGGCAAGGGTAATTTGATGGGAATAGTATTCCAGTTTTACATATACGTATCTCGTACACGTACATATAAACATAGTAATTAATACACGTAGTATAGACAAAGTTATGTAATGCTGCGAAAAACTGATTTCGAGATTTCAAGGGATATACATGTTTTAGGGTCCCCTGATACCGAAAAAGTGGTTTCGTTCAAAACGTCCGTCCGTCTGTGTGTCTGTCCGTCCACCTGAGAACAACACTAGCTCCTAAATTAAGCGTCGGATTTTTTCAGGCTGTATACTCTCCGATCGATCTGGTCTAACACGAAGCTCTGAGATTTTCAATAACATTATTTAACACTTGGGGGAACTTTATACGAATCCCCTGGGATATTTTAAAAAATGTTCTCAAAAGTGGCACCAAATCTTTTCTTTAAATTTATCGTAAGAATAGAGTGAAATACACTTTCAAAGGTGGGGTGTATCCGATTTTCACTGTTAATTCTGAATTTTCGAAAATTGCGAAAGTTCAAAATTGTTTCGACATCTTCCTACAAATACAAAATTGAAGATAGAGATTTTTCCTTGAAATGAATTTTTTCTTCATGGTTAGATCTTTTATTAAAGTCATATATATATATATATATATATATATATATATATATATATATATATATATATATATATATATATATATATATATATTCGCACAATATTGAGAAAAATAGTGCAACATTTAAAAAAATATATTAAAAACAAGAATTTCTCAAAAACAGCTCCAAATTTTTTCTTTAAACCTTTGGCAGGGATGCTGTTAAATGTTCTTATCAGATGGTATAAACGCCATTTTGCTCTAATCTTTGTTTTGTTTTTTCAGAAATTCATTTGTTTTTTCAGGCAATTGTAATTTTTTTGCATTTCTCTCAAGCCGTTAATATTCACATGAACAGCGACTTGTAAACATTATTGTATTTAAGAGTATACGTGTTTCACATTATGTATTATAAAGTTTCTCAAAATCTCAAACGTTTTCTCTGAAAATGAGCTTCAAATTTCGCATTTTCAGAAACGTCCAAACGCAATTTTCTCAAAAACGGATCTAACTTTGTTATCAACTTTTTGTACGCAAAGTACTAAATGCACTGTACAAGATGACAAGAAAACCATTTTGCTGTATTCTGTAGTTTTTTCCAAAAATTATTCAAATATATTTTCTTTTAAATATCTCTCACGCCATTAATATGCACATTTCCAGCGATTTATATGCATTGAAATGAAGTGCTTCAAATGTTTTCCAGTAAAGTTTCTCGAAAACTCAAAAGTTTTCTGTGAAAAAGAGCTTCAAATTTTGCATTTACAGTAACGCCTAAATATTTTATTAAAAATGGCTCCAAATATTTCAACGAAAATGTCCATATAGAAGGAGTTTTTTACTCTTCTATAATATTCTTAAAGTAATATTTCGGATCTACAACAAACTGAAAAATTGCTTTTTTTAAAAAAAATGAACTTTGGGCGGCGATAGATGGCAGCTGCCAAGAGGACGGGGCAAGACCGAAAAACTATAGCCCAAACCAAAGAAATTAGAAAACTAACTAATGCGAGAAAGTCTCTGCCGTTCTTTAGGACTACTGGTTACTTTCTCACAGACTACTTACAAAGTACAGAGAAAGTATTGAAATGTAGCAAAAAATAGAGATTTTCTAGCAGACAATTCATTTTATGGGTCACTGATACCGGAAATGTGAATAGTTCTTATTCTTTCATGTGGTAAATAACTTCCTCTAATACGTTGTGAAGACAAAATACACGTTTTGTGGGGTCTTGATACCGAAATATTGGTCAATGGCAAAACGTGGTAATAACCTGGGAAGGTGGCAAAACCATAGACAGGAGTTTCACCAAAATGATAATTTCCTATTGATCTGGGTGTTGTCACGGTCCCTTTAATTTGAAATGGATATTTAGAGTTTTGGAGTTACTTTACATAAGCTCCAACGACATTTTCAAAATTTTCTCAAACAATAGCTCCATTTTAAATTTTTTATCGAATTGGGGAAAGTACACTAGTAAAAATGGCTCAGATCCGAGTTTTTTAATTTTACTGAATTTTTGAAAATTGCCAAAATTAAACATTTTCGGGTGTGTTAATTCAACTATTATTTTGAAGATGTTTTATAACAAAATATGTTCTTCAAAAATAGATTTTTAAATAAGATAATGTACAATTTTTCGAAAATATGAGTTTTCGCGTTCTCAAAAACGGCTCCAAATTTGTTCTTTATTTTTTTATCGGATAGTGGGAACTACGCTTATAAAAATGGCCGAAGTCAAAATGTCTTTGAACTCTCTAAATTTTCGAAAGTTGCAAAAAAAAAAAAAATACAAATTCGAGAAATTATGTGGCGATGTAGGACCTCTAGTTTTGATTGAAATACCGCCATTAAAGACAAATTTCTCTATCTGGAATTTACCGCGTGTTTGAGCTTTGAAACTGTCTGGCGTCGTCGTATTGTAGTAACGTTAATCGTAGATTTGATCTTCGATCATGTCCAGGAACAAAGTGGCGGATATCTCCCCTATTGATCGCGAGAGATACGAGGTTAACCCATTTACCTTTACCAAAGGACTCTCCTCTCGACATCTTACCTATTGTTGGAAACGATTACGATGATTGATAGTTTCAATACCCATGATAATCGTCTATTAACGCGTAACGACCTAAGCACGTAGTTTAACATCGACCCACAAAACTCCTGAGGTAATTTTAGACATGATTTCAAATGTAGTCTAGATAGCCACTATTTGCGAAATGTTCGTACAAAATACCATTCAAAAAAGATCCAACTTATAATGTTATTCCATTCAGAAAATTCATGTTCATTTGACTATTCAATTTTCACTAGTCTGCAAGTCTGCTTCAATGTTCTACGTTCTCCTTAATATTGCTAGTAGGCTTATGAATCAATCCCCAAAATGAAATAAAACGATTCATTTTGTTTTCCAGGGGCGTAGCGTGGATTTTTTAATAGGGGAAGCGGCACATTCTGTATTCAACCTACGTCGTTCACGGGTGATTCAAGGAAATATGTTGTTAAAAGTACTTTGTTAATGGAACCTTTCATGGAATATTTCTTGATAAAAGTATTTTTATTTTCAGCATTGTTATTAGAAAATAAAACAGTATAGAATAGATAAGAAAAACCTTTCTTGGAAATGTTTTAGCTACTTTTACTCGTCAATAAAGCCACCCAAGAAATACATCTCTATCAAGGGAATAGAACGAGATGACATTCTGGAGAGATATTTCTTCTGGAATTTAGAATGATCTGTTTGGGTAAAAACATTATTTATTAAATAAACATAAATCCTCTTTCATGTGTTGCAGTAGAAAAATTTCGCCAGCACAGTGCCATCACACTGCAGTGAGTCCTGCTAACAGGACAATCTGGAAACCTCAATACTAATTTTCTCATAAAAGAGTAGGTTCTTTACTATTCCTTATTACATGGTAGTCTTTATATTTGATGAAAAAGTCCCAGTAAGTGTGAAATCCTGTGTAACTCTCAATTTTAATCATCTTAACGTACAAAATAATCCTAAATAATGACGCAGGAGCATGTTGCTCCTTTATATGAATTTCTTTCACGTTTCTGAATTTAATGGAGTCATATTGTAAGGTTTCATAAGGAATAATCAAGGTGATATGTATTAACTTTTATTTTTAAACAACTACATTTTAAAGTGTAGATCAATTCTTCTTGGTTTTCGTGCATATACATCAATGACATCGTCAAAAAACGATGGCCTGGTCATCATTATGTCTAAAAGCTGACTCCCGATATTTTGTAAGGAAAAACTAGAAAGTCTTTCATCACTTTGTGAATTTCGAAGATAGTTTTGTACTCTCCAGAGGGCAGAAAATGATCTCTCCGCCGATGCACTTGTAGCAGGTATAGTCAGAATCAGAGCGGTGAGAATATACTATAGGTTTGGGGAAAGATATCTTCTAGATCATAATGCTTGATATAATCATTTAATTTACTGATACTCTTGTGGAACTCACTATCAAAATCTATGGCAGTGAGCTCCCGTCTCAGTCGCGCATAGTCAAAATGCTATCCATAAACGTCCATTAGACAACTGAAAGTTCCATTGGGGAATGACGACTGATCACTTAAATAGAGATCGGGGTTAAAACGGCTTAGGAATTTCATCTTCGACGTGTCAGAAAATCTATCGGATACATGACATATTAAGTTATCTCTAACTTCTAAAAACAATCTCTTGTTATACATTCTTCTCATTCTCTGTATTTTCTACCCTGGCTCGCTTGATGCACTGAAATTCACCACTTTCTCTCTTGCAATCTTCCCAAAACCAATCAAAAGTGTCTCGAAACTGCGTCAGATATTTCCTAAAATCTTCTATCTTGCCTGCAACTGCCGCGATAACGTCATTCTGGACGTCAGGAGATGTTCCACGAAACACGTTGTTGCTTTCAATGAGAGCCAAGAATTCAGGATTATAATTACTCAAAAATTTAAGAATTTCATTATAGTTGCCACGATTATGAGACTCAACAGTTTCATTATGTTCGCGAAACGCCCATCCCAGTTTTTCTAAAAGACAAACCACTATAATAATATGAGTAAAAATTCCTCTGTTCTTTTTAACTTCTTCGTTGTGACGTTGTACAGACAATCGAAACTACTCACTGAGACTGTATTCAATTCTTTGTTTTCCAAACAATTTGAATTTTTTTAGGGATAGGATATGAGAAGCTGAAGTTTCATGGCGAGCCAGTGCTTTATGAATATTGTGAAGATCATCGATTCCTCCTTGCGTACACACTGATTTCTCCTTAGAAAAATATAAACATGGTCAACAGAATAATTTATTGGTGTTTCTGCACCCACTTATCCACGGAACATTCTCGCATATTTGTACCCGAAAATGTCGTATGAAATTCTTCTCCCTTTCGAACGACACTCAATACGAAGTTCTGGTGTAGGTTTTCCAGTCACAATAATTTTTTATTTTTCCTCAAAAGAAAGGATTGAAAATGCATTTTGTTTTAAATGTTCATTTGCACATCCACACAGCGGAGACGGCGATGCTCGATCACCCCCGTTCGAACCTATGCAAGGAACACGTTCGAACAGTTACGGAGAAATCTCCAAAATTAAAAATTAAATGAAGTTGTCTATGAACACTGATGCTACGCGCCTTCATGCTTGGTTCACGCTTTATTCACAATTCAAGAGTCGCGTTTCAACCACAGACCTTGACAACTAAAACATTCTCTTCCTTCCGAACAGAGGCCTCCTAAGGGTGGCACGTCTCGCTCAGGGTACACAGAATTTCACGCGCGGTCCGCCCTATTCGAACTATGATGGCCTTGCCGACAATCCCTCTGGCGAGGGTATACGAAGAAGCGCGTGAAATACAAGAGACCTCGTAAGACCGGCACAATAGAAACTATAGAAATACCAATATTTCATCAATTTTGGTGATAAGTGCATTTAAAATATAAAAATGTGCAAGGGAAATTCGTAAGAGAAATTTGTAAGGGAAGCGGCGCTTCCAGCGCGTCTATGGACGCTACGCCCCTGTTTTCATAGTTATGAGTTTTGCGTAGTAGTAGTAAATGAATCTTTCGTATACCAATGTGTCAATCGGAAGTGATCGCGAGAGTTGTGTTTGCATACAACATGAATACTAAAAGACCATTTTTCTCCAATGGCGTGTTGTCAATAACACCATCTTAATACAATATTTTAGAAGCAAAATTCGAAATTGTGAAAGTCTAAATTAGGGTATATGTAGAAGAAAGTAACAATATTGTAAATCGCAAACGAGTAGATAATTTTGTTTTCAATACTCAATTGTCAGATAATTGCGAAACATTTTTAGCTGACATTGATATTTTTATATTCTCATTTGATATTTTTATTCATCCTTTGGTATCAATTAATGCTGATGTCTATAATTTATAGTATCAAAGAACTTTAAAATTCATTCCGAAATAAGCGACAATTGTTATGTGCTGAGTTGTTTCGTAGTGGGGCAAAATATCTCATTGATCGTAAATTCTGTACAGAATGTAAATCTATTGATTTTCTTTCTTTCTTTCTTTCTTTCTTTCTTTCTTTCTTTCTTTCTTTCTTTCTTTCTTTCTTTCTTTCTTTCTTTCTTTCTTTCTTTCTTTCTTTTTCTTTCTTTTCTTTCTTTCTTTCTTTCTTTCTTTCTTTCTTTCTTTCTTTCTTTCTTTCTTTCTTTCTTTCTTTCTTTCTTTCTTTCTTTCTTTCTTTCTTTCTTTCTTTCTTTCTTTCTTTCTTTCTTTCTTTCTTTCTTTCTTTCTTTCTTTCTTTCTTTCTTTCTTTCTTTCTTCTCTTTCTTTCTTTCTTTCTTTCTTTCTTTCTTTCTTTCTTTCTTTCTTTCTTTCTTTCTTTCTTTCTTTCTTTCTTTCTTTCTTTCTTCTTTCTTCTTTCTTTCTTTCTTCTTTCTTTCTTTCTTTCTTTCTTTCTTTCTTTCTTTCTTTCTTTCTTTCTTTCTTTCTTTCTTTCTTTCTTTCTTTCTTTCTTTCTTTCTTTCTTTCTTTCTTTCTTTCTTTCTTTCTTTCTTTCTCTCTTTCTTTCTTTCTTGTCTCGTTGGCCACGACGAGACTGGCTCATTTTGTAACCTTTAAAAGATAGCGTGCCCAATAAAAACACCTGACATTTTTAATCACTCAAAAATTAGATAGAAAAGTCATTTATACAAGAAATTATTCACATAAAATTATTATTATTTTATTGAAATTGTTATATATTGCAGATGATTCATGTTTAATGATACCATTTATAGATAGTAGGTTTAAGTGGGTTAAATGATTCTATGCTAACCAGAAGTGATTTTCAAAAACTTAATCAAATTTATAAGACGTTACTAATAAACAAACATCTTTAATTATATTTGTTAATCCCACTGTTCACTCCATAAAGCCCTGTATTTACAATCTGCACTTTTATTCCTTAACGTATCTAGTCTTGTACTGCATGCCACAACTGGCATATGAGTTGTTTTAACCACCAAGTTGGACGCCAACTTCAACGTATTAAAAGTCTTTTCAGCATGTAATATGTTACGCACTGCTATAAGCACCAAATTGTATGTAGAGATTTTAATACTTTTGTATTCCTTTGTTTTTATCATGTTAAAATGTATTGTTTGTGCTATTGCCAACAGTTTTTACTTTCTCGTATACATACGTACGGGAGTAATATTCGTAGTATAGAGAAAATCATGTAATGCTGCGGAAAATCGATTTCGAGATTTCAACGGAAATACACGCTTTGAGTTCCCCTTATACTGAATTTTTTTTTTCTTTTCAAAACGTCCGTCCGTTCGTCTGTCTGTCCGTCCGTCCATCCGTCCGTCCGTCTGTGAACACTGATAGCGCCTAAACCATACGTACGATCTCTTCCAAATTGAAAAATTGAAGAGTACTTGTGCTTTAAATTATGTCAAACAAAGTTCTCGAAAACTAAACAGTTTTCTATAAAAATAAACTCAAAATTCCGCATTATCAGAAACGCTCAAACGCCGTATTCTCAAAAATAGCTCCATATTTTTTCTTTAAAATTTTCCAATAGATAGTGATAATTGAACTTTTTAATATGACGTAAAGTTAATTTTGCTGTATTCATTTGTTTTTTCAAAAATTACACAAATGAATTTTTTTAAATACCTCTCACACCGTTAATATGGACATTTCCATCAATTTGTTTGCAGTATTACAATTGTGATTGGAAATGCTTCAAAGGGCTTCAAATGAACTTTTTCGAAAACTCAATAGATTCCTGTCAAAAAGAGCTTCAAATTTCGCATTTACAGTAATGCTTATTCGCCATTTTCTCAAAAACCGCTTCTAATTTTTCAATGAAAATTTCTATTTAGGACGAGTTTTTACTCTTCTTTAATATTCTTGAAGTAATAATTCGGTTTTACAACTAGGAAAGAAAGAAGTTAAGAAAATTTCAAAAAATGTACATTAGGCGATGATACATGGCATCTGGCCAGAGAATGGAGGTTTTCAAGGTCCTCTCTGAATTTTTGTAAATTTTAAAAGTTCGAATTTTTTTCGGTGTCTTCCTACAACTATAAAATTGAAAACAGAGATTTTTCTTTCAAATGAAATTTGTTGTCCACAAATAGTTCTTTCATAAAAGTCATATAGACTTTTTTTCAAAAGTATAGTACTTTTCGTGCAATAGTGCGTGCAAGATTTGCAATTTTAAAAAGTAACAAAAACAAGATTTTCTCAAAAACTGCTCCACTTTTTTTCTTTAAACTTTTGGTAGGGATAGTATTAAAGGCACACTATAAGATGCTAACGCAATATTGCTCTATTATTTTCTTTAAAAAATGTAATTTTTTGACTTATGTCTCACGTTGCTAATATTTACATTAGCGGCAATTTGTTCACATTATTGTATGCATTTCATAACTTTCTCTACACTACGTGTATTACTCAGTATATACGTATGTATACAAGAAAGTAACTAGTGGGGCTACAGAATGGCACAGACTTTCTCATTGCAAAGTTTTCTAATTTTCTAGGTGTGGACTGGCTTTACGATCTTGCCCCATCCTGTTACCAGCTGCCATCTATCGTCGACCAAAGAACATTTTTTGACATTTTCTCACCTTTCGATTTCCTAATAGTAAAATCGAAATTTTACTTCAAGAATATTAAAGAAGAATAAAACTTCGTCTTTAATAGTAATTTTCATTGAAAAATTTGAAGCCATTTTTAAGAAAATGGCGTTTAAGCGTTCTTGTAAATGCGGAATTTCAAGCTACTTTTCACAACAATCTATTGAGTTTCAAAAAAGTAATTTAAAGCACCTCCATTCACAAATGTAATAATGTATACAATACAATACATAGATGGAAATGTGCAAATTAACGGCGTGAGATGAATTAAAAAACATTTGTGTAATTTTTGAAAAAAACAAAGAATACACCAATATGAACACGTCATTTATTAGACAGTGCAATTAACATTATCCATTGGAAAAATTTGAAGAAAAAATTTGGAAAAAGTTTTGAGAAAATGGCGTTAGAGCGCTTCTGAAAATGCGGAATTTAGAGCTCATTTTTACAGAAAACTGTTGACTTTTCGAGTAATTTTATTTGACATTATTTAAAGCACATGTACTCATAAATAATGTGACGAAACTACCTCTAATGTAAATATTACCGACGTGAGAGACATGTCAAAACAGTTACATTTTTGCAATTTTTGAAAAACAAGAGAATAGAGCAATATGGTGTTAATGTCATAGGATAGGGTTTGTTTGGCACAAACCCTACCAAAAATGTAAAGAAAAAATTTGGAGCCGTATTTGAGAAAACTTGTTTTTGTAATTTTTTTAAAATAGAAATATTGCACGCTCTATTGCACGAAAACTACTAAAATTTTCAAAAAATGCACTTGACCTTAATGAGAAAACTATTTATGGACTACAAATTTCATTTGAAGAAAAAATATGTCCTCAATTTTGTATTTGTGGGAAGTCACCGAAAAAATTCAAATTATTGCAACTTTGGAAATTGAGAGTTAACCGCTAATGTCGGACCTATGCCACTTGTAAGTGTATTTTACTCTATTCTTACAAGAAATTTAAAGAAACAATTTGGAGTCGTTTTTGAGAAAATTTTGAAAAAGTCCTGGGAGCTTAATGTAAAATACCCCAAAATTTTAAAGAATGTTTTTCAAAGTTCCGTCCAGTGCGTCACTACATATAGTCAGCGTACCGTTATACCTGTTGTACCCGAGTTTGCGGGTTCAATCCCGATCGAAGCCGAGGATTTTAAGGCCGAAAAAATCCTTCCTACGCCTTCCTTCGGAGGGGAAGTTAAGCCGGCTGTCCCATGTAGTAGATTTACTGCATGTAAAAGATCCTCAAGCCTAAAAGAAGCCTTTGAGCAAAATCGAGATCCGCCTGTTTCGTCGACTAAGATAATACTTCCTTTCTCCGCGAGGTGGTGAAAGGAGCGTAGCGAAATTTGCGTGGTTAGTCGAAAGGGCGGGCCTAATGGCCCGTGTCCCGCCATGTAACATAAGGCATTAACTAACTAACAGCTGACGAAACGTCTGATCCAAGTCTGTGAAAACCGCAGTACAGTGCTGTTCACAGACGGTCAGTGCGACGGACGGACGTTTAAAAAAAGGGTATCAGGGAACTCAAAAACGTGTATTTCCTTTAAAATATTAAAATGGATTTTCCGAAACTTTTCACACTTTCTCACCGTCTTAGGTAGCTCTGGGATGTCACTGCAGTGCCTCTGACCGGGAGATCCTGGGTTTCGAGGCCCGACGGTGGAATTTTCTACACTAGTTGAGTCAAATTCAGCCGCTGTCTGAGCCGGAGCCGTTGGAGGAGGAGAATCCCAGCGGCCGGCTTTTCTGATCGGTAGTTTTCCGTGGTTTCTCCAATCAACGGCGGTGCCCCCCTGGTGGGAGATACCAGGTTGGAGACACTCCCGCAAGCCGTCATGTAGATTGGCGCCGGATCTCGCCATCGAGTGGGGGAAGATCACCGCCGATGACGCGCCCGCAATCAGTAATCAATCAATCAATACCTACATACATTACTTTCTCATATTCTGACCGGGAGGTCCTAGCTTCGAGTCCTGACGGCGGCAGGATTTTCGACACTAGCTTTCCTGCTAGGTCGAATTCAGTCGCTGTATGGAGGAGAATTCTAGGCTGCTCTAATCGGTAGTTTTCTGTGGTTTCTCCGATCAACACCAGGCGAATATCGGAGCAGTACCCTACCAAACGGCCCACAGACCACGCGCGATCTCTCCTTCCTCTTCCTTGTCCTATCCTCTCCCCTTACACACACACTTACACTAACATGCACTACACTACCATATATTCCGGGAGTCGGGAGCTTAGAGCCTGTCTCGGCTGGGGCGGTGCCCCGCTGGTGGGAGAGTTCTGGTTAGGGGGAAACCCCACTAGCCGACGGTAGGTCGGCGCTGAATCTCGCCATCCACCGGGGAAAGATCACCGCAATCTCCCGAGAAAAACATGCACTACACTAACGGGACTAATGACCAAAGCAGTTGACGCGCCCGGAAACACGAAAAAATCAATCAATCAATCAAAACTTTCTCTTATAGTACGTTTACGGGAAAGTAATAGTGTAGGAATCCTGTGAATATTGTTTAAGGCGGATAGATCTCCCGGGCGGCATCCGAGGCGCAAACGTACAGAACAGACACCAGAGCGCGCGGCCGTATAACGCGGCGCGCGTCGTAAGGGGAGCTGCAGACGCCGCTGGCGCGGAACCTTCGGTTGCTTTGACATCCGACGTTCAGCCTTATTGCTCGCGGCTCGGCGTTCCCTGGTGGAGGGCGACGCGTTGGTCAGGGCGCGGTGAGGGCACATCGGGAAACACATCGCGAACTTTTAAATTGTCGGTCATTGTTTGTTACTGTCCTGGTGCAGAGATAAATCAAAATTACCTGGATAGGTTTAGTTCATGCGAATAATTGACTTGCCGTTAATTAATAACGTAAATGTACAGTGCGTCAGAAAAGTATCTCCGCACCGAGCAGAATCAGGGCCTCCAGTTAAAATTTACATTTATGTTGGTAGCAATCAGATCACAGGGAAACAAGTGAAGAGAACAACATATCCAGCATTTGTTATGATTGTGGTGAGTACGCAATTTACTTATTCTCTTGTTACAAGACATGGATCGTCCTACGGACATAATTTCTGTTGCAAGCACTCACCATCAAGGTGTCACTGTGGAGAGACTTTCGTGGTGCGCTGTATGTCTTTCTTTTTAATGTCGTGTTGCTGACGAAACGTAGTATTAGAATCACAGGATGGAGTTGGAGAGGATAGAATTGGGTTTTTACTGGTCATGTTGAGTTAGGATATTTGGATAATATTGTGAGATGAGTAATGTTCTTTTGCTTTCAAGCAAAAAAAAAAAAAAAAAAAAAGGTGGTAACATCTCGCCTTTCGCACCGGGAGCGGTAGCTCAGTGCATCAACTGATGCGGCAGGATTTTCGACACTAGCTTTTCAGCTAGGTCGAGTTCAGTCGCTGTCTGGAGGAGAACTCTAGTAGCCCGCTGCTCTGATTGGTAGTTTTCCGGGTTTCTCCGATCAACACCAGGCAAAAGTCAGAGCAGTACCCTACCAAACGGGCCACGGACCGCGCGCGATCTTTCCTTCCTCTTCCTTGTCCTATCCTGTCCCCTTATACACACACTTACACTAACATGCACTACACTACCACGTATTCCGGGAGATCAGTCGGGAACTCAGAGCTTGTCCCGGCTAGGGCGGTACCCTGCTTGTAGGAGATATCTGGTTAGGGAAAACCCCGCTAGCCGACGGTAGGTCGGCGCCGGATCTCGCCATCCAGCGGGAGAAGATCACCGCCATCTCCCGAGAAAAAGCATGCACTACACTAACGGGACTAATGACCAAAGCAGAAAACACGAAAAAATCAATCAATCAATCTCGCCTTTCGCAGTATTGGAGCCGACGATCCCTAGAATCGCGCAAAGTGTTCGTCTCACCTGATTGGAAATCAGAAGTCATTTACAAAACAACTCCAATCAACATGGCAAAAATAGGGAGAGCCGTTAAAGACTAAGACGAGGATGGGAAGGAGTGAACCAGAGGCGGCCTGAACGGGATGATGGGCCAAGAGATTGTGAGTGGCAAGCCAAGGCAGGCCGGGGGCGCGCCGTGGGTGGGCGAACGGGAGGTGCGGGCGGGGGCGAGCGGGGCGCTCGCCGAGGAGGCGCGCGCAGATTGCGAGCGGATCCCGCGCGGTTTCCAGGAGAGGCGTCGCTCCGGGCGCGTGCAAATCAATCGCGGCGGCCAGCGTTGATTTACAGGGCGGCTTTCGGCCGCGCAGCTGGCGTCGGCGGCGCGCCCGGCTGCTCCCGACGTGCCCTTGAGGCGGAGCGGCGAGGGAGGGAAAGATATGGGAAAACTCACCTGGGGGGAGCAGAGCCCCCAGGGACCCTGAGAAATGACATAGACCGGAGATACACATTTGGACATTGCATATTGATATGTTTCAGAGCTTTCTCTAAAAATTCTATAGATCATCGCCATTGGCGCACCACAAAGGAGGGGGCTTCAGTCCCTTCCGCAGATGCTGGTTACACATATTCACACATTT
The DNA here is from genome assembly GCA_011170035.1 of Teleogryllus occipitalis. Taxonomy (NCBI): domain Eukaryota; kingdom Metazoa; phylum Arthropoda; class Insecta; order Orthoptera; family Gryllidae; genus Teleogryllus; species Teleogryllus occipitalis. Next base: position 304,000 of record BLKR01000080.1, on the reverse strand, counting down.
TATTAATTTTCTATTGTAACGAAAGTCATTGAGAATCTCAATTGAATACAATAATTAAATTAATGAATTTTTAATTAATGAATTAATGAATTTACATTGAATATAAATAATTAAATCAACAAATAAAAATACATTTATAAGTGAATTTAATGGAGTAATGAAACATTCTTTATAAGAAAACATCAAATCAACTGGTTCATACATTCATAGAGAACGCCAGGAAAGTCTCTCCGCACCGAGGCGAAGTAGGGCCCTCCTATTAAAAATTATATTTACGTTGGTGGCAACCAGATCCCTGAGAAACAAGTGAAGAGGACTAAACTTCCAACATTTGTTATTATTGTGGTGAGTACGCAGTGAACGCGTTTTCAGCTGTTACATGCTGCAGCTCGTGCTACCAACATAATTTCTGTTGCAAGCACTCTCACCAGCAAGATGCCACTGCGGAGACACTTTCCTGTCGCAAGTTAGTTTCTCCACAGAAAAATGCTACTTGTGGCATTGATCATTGCCAATCAACCCATCGAGAGTGTAAATGACGCAACTATACATTTAGTCTCTGTGCACATACTGGCGCTTCCTTACAGTTTCTTGTCAAAAGTGATGTAAAGTGATAAGAAATAAATAAATAACTGTTGATTAAAAATGTTCCTACGTTTCAAAATATTATTTACAATTTATTGGATTTAATCGATTTAAGGGATCGAATTCATTCTGAGAAATAATAAGACAAATGTTTCAATCCCACATTCCTCGTCAGTGTCAAGAAAAGTTTCTCTGTAATACCGCGTCGTTTGTTGTACCAGCACCTCAAAACTCGCACCCTATGTAACGCTCGATATGATGAATACGTTAAGAGGAGATTATCTTATTTTTGTTGAAAATGTGGCTTGAACTAGAGGCGGACCCTTCATTTGTTCCACGTTGTTTAGCAGTTTTGGCGGGTTTCTGCAATCAGAGGAGATTTCGGACGATATGAACAGAAGGAAAGCATGAAATACAATTCGTACAATTCAAAATCGAGCGGCTGCAAGTATCATATTAGCGAAAGTCACGTATTATTCTTTGCAAGGAAATGACATTTTAAAATAGCAAAAGAAAGTTCAATGAAATAATGGACATATGGAACAGAAATACAATTTATTTTAAGTGATAGACGGGACTATTATCCACATGAGTGATGTAGGTCATTATCTCTTCAATCTGACAGCAATCCTTTGCGAGAACAAGTATTGCCTTCGCAAAGTATTCAACAAAATTCGTGCTAAGAGGGGAAGAAGTATTAAGAAAGTTGATTATGACATTGGCCCTCAGTAGGCCCTTATAGTGTCATATAACAAAATATGGACATAAGAAGCCCAGATAGTGAAAAAATGAGTTGGATCCCCTCAGGAGAGATCTTTCTCATTATTTTTTCTTTCAAATACATTTAGCTTTCTAATGTCATTTTCCTTCAGGGTCCACGTCTCTGCCGCCTGTGTCACTACAGGTCTTATTGCGACTTTATAAAGTCGAGGTTTTGCGCTTTTTGAAAGTAGCTTACTACTAAATAGATCTATACTAGCAAAGTGAGCCCTGTTCTCGGAAGCAATTCTTTCAGTTATGTCATCTTCGATTGCATTGTTCTTTTTTACTCTTGACTCAAGATATGCGAAGGAGTTTAGTGCCTGGTACTTTTGATTCTCAAAAATCTCTTCTCTACAGGTTTCATTATCAGCTTTACATTTCATCTACTGTGTTTTTTTTCTTGGTTAATTGCTAAACCAAACTTTGCTAATTGCTTTTTCAGTCGTTTAAAGATTTCTTCTAATGCTTTCTATGACCTTGCTGTTAATAAAACATCGTCCACATTGCTATGCATTGTTTCAATCTAGTAGTTATAGTACCTTTTACATCTATGGCTTTTAAAATAACGTCGAGTGTGATGGTAAAAAGAGTTGCCGATAATGGATCACCTTGTTTGACGCCAAATTTTATGTCAAAGTCCTCGCTCATCTGATTTTTTTATCTTTACTTTAGTTTTTGTTTCTGATAGGGTTAATTGGACCAGTTTCCTCAGTTTGAAGGGCACTTTGTAATGTTTGAAGATTTTCCAGATTTTGCTCCGAAGGACCGAATCAAACGCACGGACATAATCTATGAACATATTATGTATTTCAATATTATGCTCGTGACATTTCTCAAATATTTGTCTTATAAATATGTTATCAATAGCTGATCTATTTTTCCTAAATCAAAATTGGTGATCACTAAGTTTATATTCCACTATTTCAACTAATCTTTTGTTTAGCAGAATTGCAATATGTTATATTTAACAATGCAATTGGTCTGTAATTCTTGCATTCGCTTCCGTCATCTTTCTTGAATACTGGGCAGATAATGTTTTCATTCCACTGCGTTGGCATTCTTTCCCTTTGCCATATTTTTAATATTAATTTATGTATTTCTTTTTTAAGACGTCTTGCTCCATATTTAGTCAATTCTCCCTGGATGTTATCTATTCCAGATTGTTTGCTTTGTTTCAGATTTTTTTTTATTTTACGTCAAAAAACAGTTGAAACTGCGTATGACGTGCTATGGGGAAAAGTGAATTGTGTGCACACATTTTCAAAATTCTGTGATCCCTACACTAAGTCATATACTACTTAAATTTTTAAAAAAAACAACTCTCATGTAATACTTGTATCTATTTTCAAGGATAAATAATCAATAAATTTTGGCTCTTATCCATGTTGTCCTTCGATATACTTCGGAAACTTCCTGACGCGACAACATGGAAACGATAATTTGAATAATTGTATTTCCCACTGAATTCTAGAAGACGTGCACAGAAAATGAAGTTACATTTATGTCCAGAAGCAAAACAAGGGGCCATCTCAGCATTTGCTCAATGGATCAGGGAAACTGGACGAAAAACCTGATCGAGATGGGGGTCATTGACCCGGAGGCTGTAGTACAATACTTGTTACAGGTTGTTTATACACATTTATACAGTCCAAATGGTAAATAATACATTATGTATCATTGTTAAAATTAATGTTACTTTTCTTGTGATGCTCAGTATAGTCTCTAATTGAATAGAAACAGTTATAGTTGTTGATAATATAGCATTACTCGTTAAAGGTAGACTTCATCTCATCCTCTTATAGCACATCACCCCTGTATAATATATGCATATTTTGATGCAGTTAATTTATTTAAACTGGAGGATTAAATACTTGTATAAAGAAAGCTTTCCACCTTTCTAGTACTTGTGCTTCTTGTATCAACATTCTACCCTGTTCATCTTTACATGAGTTTATCTGCCCCATAATCGTTTTACTATTTCTTAGTTCCCCAAAAAACTTTCGCGTTTCATTGCGTTTATAATTTTCATTCATTGTTACGATTTTCGCATTAATCCAATCCTTCTTGTTTCTGCATAATCTGTTCGCGATTCTTCTTTCATTCCTATAATCTTTATGACTTTTCCTTGACTTCACTTGTAAATCTTTCATCCTTTTTTGGTTTTTCTTTTGAATAGCATCCGCACATTCTGTATCCCACCATTCATTCCTTTTCTTAGTTTGCCTCTTCCCAATAACTGCCTCTGCGGTCTCTTTTAATTATTTTCTTCAAGTTTTCCCAATTATCATCTATCTCTACTATCTCCTGTCTTTTTTCTTTTAAGTTATCTTGCATCACTCTTTTACATTGCTTTATTTTCATTCGGTTCTGGACGTTTTCTAAGTTCCATTTTTCCACTTTTGTTGGTTTTATTCTGTATATTTTAGGAAGATTTTGTTGTATAATTGTTTTTCCAAGAAAGTAGTCAGAATCTATATTTGGGGCACGTAGGGATCTGACATCCTTGATTAAGTCTATTTTAGATCTATTTATCATAACATGGTCAATTGCTTTGGTCGGGAGAGACCCAAGTTCCCTTTTGTATCTCCTTGTGTTGAAATCTCGTACTTGCTATAATTAAGTCATTATTTTAGCTAACCTACATAACAACTCTCCATTTTGGTTTGTTATTTTGTGCATAGAATGGCTCCCTGAAACATTCTGAAATGCTTTCTCTACATTTAATTGTGTATTAAAATCACCCAAAACTATAAGTATGTCACCTTTAGTAGGTACCTGATCTACGATTATTGCATCTCCTGGTAAAAAGATTTCTTTCAGCTTATCAGGTTGCTCGTCTTTTGGGCCATACATATTCACTAACGTAAGATTATTATTTTTTCCGTTCAGTCTTATTCTGCTTAATGATCCAGAAATCGGTATAAAATGTATTATATTCTTGTGTAATGATTTTTCCTTCAGAAAGCCAGTTCCTGCTTGACCGTTTCTGGATGTTGGGTCTCTATAATATAGAATAAAGTTATCCTTTTTAATAGATCCAATCTCTGGCCATCTTAACTCCTACAAAGCTACATTCTTTGAGTTTTCTGTACCTGATACACTAACATCCTCCCCCAGCAGGGCATCGCACCAATCGGAACAAGCTTTTTGTTGCCGATTGGTCTCCCAACACGTGTGGTAGTATAGTGCATGTAAGTAGAAGTGTGTGCGTGTGTGTGTGTAAGTGGAGGGGATAGAACGAAGAAGGGGAAGGAAACATCGCGCAAGGTCCGTAGCGCTTTTATTAGTGTACTGCCCCGTCATTTAACTGGCTCTGATAGGTGAAACCATGAAAAACTACTGATCAGAGTTGCTGACCAATAGGATTTTCCTCCATGCGCGGCTGCATTCGACATACAATTTAGGTAATGTCAAAAAACCGACACTGTCGGGTTTCGAACCCTAGGACCTGCCGATCAGATTCGTGGCAGAGTTAGCGACAATGCTGACTCTGAGCTAAACTCAACCAGCGCACATTTTGGGTTTTGTTGCGATTTGTTTCATTTACCAAGATCATGAGTTTGAGCACATCTTACACATTCCAGAATTTTTCTACAATAGTTCTTTGTATGTCCATATCTTTTACAACGACCAATTGTAGTACTTCGATGTCAATGTACATCGGGGACTACCAATTTGAAGAGTCTGATGATATTGAAATGCTTTCAAAATGAGACACGGTCATTCATTAAAACAGAGCTCAGTGGCATAGGGGATTTGTCGTAGCACAGTAGTCTAGTAACCACCACATTTTCGATATTAAACTTTTTTTTTACTTATTTCCAACTTCTGTATTATCATAGCCAATAGGGACACCGTGTATTACTGTCCAAAATAGTGGTGGCGAAAATTGGTGGTACAGGTAGAGGTAGACACCTTCACAAAACCAAATAAATAAAAACTATTTCCTGGTCGACGCGGCGCAGAGCGATCCTTGCAGTTCAGCGGTCGACGAGAGGATGATACATTAATTTAAAATGTATCACATACTATTCAACAGAACAATGAGGCATCATTCACTTCGGGTTACTTGCTAATAAATATAATATTGCTCCAACAGCACAAACTTTCACGTATTATTGATACTTGTTACGTTATCATATCCTTCTAATTCATCAGTTTTCACTTGAAAAACTCCTAACCACACGAAGCACTAGAAATTGAAAGTACATATATTTAATTTATTGAAAATTCCAAAGTTTAAATGAAAATTACCTCTTGCCATTGAATTGACTGTATTGTGCTCTATTTTTTCAAAAAGTTCAAATAAAACTAATACAAATGTTTTCTCAGGTAGACATTTGAACCTGACCACTCTGCGGATGAGAAGCACAGGCAATAGAGACTCAGACATCCTAACACCGTGAACACCCTTAACGTATTCTGCGCTAGAATATATTGGTAAAGTTCTTGTTCATTCTGAATTTCAATAGAAAATTAAACTGAAGATTTAATATTTTTTTAAAAGTGTATACGACGTTATTTGAATGTCCAATATTTAGGAATACTTAGTATTAAAAATAAATCTTGAAATTCAGTGTTAAAGATACTACACAAAAATTTAAAATACATTTCTAGCAATTTTCGAAATGTGAGAGATTATAATGAAAATAAGACCCATGTCTTGTTATGAAGAATCTTAGTTTAAAAAGATTTAAAGAACAATTTGGACCGGTTTTGAAAAAATCTTCATTACGTATTTTTTTTAAAAAAATCACTATGTCAAGCAAAATTACGCGAAAACTACTCTTAATGCACACACAAAAAATTGTACATGACATTGTTTAAAGATCATCCTTTGACGAACAGATTTAATTAAAAAACTAGTAGTGCTACAGAACGGCTCAGAGTTTCTCGTACTGGTTAGTTTCCTTATTCTTCGGTCTGGGCAATCTTTTCGGTTTTGCCCCATTTTCTTCATAGCTGCCACCTACTTGAAGCTAATTTTTACCAAAAATTTGTCTAGAAACTTCATAAGAAAATTATTTAAAGCAATTGAACTCACAAATGCAATAATTTATAGAAAATACCTGTAGTGAAAATATTGACGACATGAACGACATTTTAAAAAAATACTTCCCTTAAATTTTTCGAAAAACAAAAGAAAACATCACAGATGCTTTGATGTCATATTATTAGGTCTATGTAGTACTCTGTGTAAACTACATTTAAATAAAATATTTGGAACTGTTTTCAAGAAGATAGCTTTTGAGCGTCTCTGAAGATGTGGAATTTCGAGTTAAATTTCACAGAAAACTTCAGTTTTCGAGAAACATTATAAGTCATAGATTGAAGCCCTGATACTCACAAGTGCAATAATGTACACAAATCGCCGATAGTGTAAATATTAACGACGTGGAAAGGGTGTTATATTACATTTAAATAATTTTTAAAACACAACAACAAAGAATACAGCAGGATGGAGTTTAGCTGTAAGAGCATTTAGCCGTATAAAAAATTTAAGGAAAAAATTGGAGCCATTTTTCAGAAAATAATGTTTTAAATTTTAATATTGCCTATATTCCACACAGTTACTGAAAAACAACTAATATTTTCGAAAACATGTGCCTGATATTAATAAAAGAATTACTTGTGGCAAACAAATTTCATTGGAAGAAAAATTGGAAAAGAAATCTTCAATATTGTCATTCATAAGAAGACGCTGAAAAAATTTAAACTTTCTCAGTTTTCGAAACTTCAGAGATAACAATGAAACTCAGACTTACAGCATCTTTGTAAATGTATTACACTCAATTCTTACAAGAAATTTAACGAAAAATTTTTGGGGAAAATTTTGAACACATTCCAGGGGCTTCATATAAAGTACCCCTAAAATGTAAAGAATGTTTTTGAAAATTACATAATGAATTGGGTCAGATCTCCTTTGAAATATTCATTTTTCAATAGTTTACACTATAGTGTTGTTCACAGACGGCCGAACGAACTCACAGATAGACGGACAGACGGTTTGGAAAAAAAGAAAACAACACTTTTTCTGCATCTGGGAACTCCAACACGTGAATCTTGAAATCGACTTTCCGCAGCATTACATGGCTTTCTCTATAGCAAGTATACGTAATTATACGAGATAGTAAAAATATCCATCTTCAACAATGTACTATAATGTATTACATATACTTGTACACGTATAGTTGGTGGACGGAGTCGAAGAAATTTTCAACTTTTGCAATTTTTGGAAATTTAGAAGTGTCAATGAAAATCAGATCGGCACCATTTTTATAAGTATACATTCTTCGAGGCAAAAAAAAATTGGAACCATTTTTTAAGAAATCAGGTTGTTGAGTGTTAAAGTAATCCAAAAATAAAATATCCCTTTCAAATACTAGGAGCCGGGACATCTGTCAGATTGATCGGGGAATATCAGTTTTGGTGAAAATTCTGTATACGGTTTAGGCACTAGTTTCCTCGCACAGACGGACGAACAACCTTTTTTTGGCGAAAGACACTTTTTCTGTATCAAACAAAACTTATATCCTGACTATTCTATGTATTCGAGAAATCAATTTACTGAACAGGAGCATGAAAAATCAAATGTTCCTGTATCACGGACCTAATTAAACGAGTTTTCTGTCGAAAAATAGCCGTTTTTCTGCAACATTACAATACCTTCTCTATAATACCTAGCAAGTAAAATCAAAAGTTGTTTGCGCAATTGTTCGCTTTTCGATGATGCCGAGCAGTACCGCCCCTTTCGCCACTTCTCTCGACTACGCCAGGAAGTAACATTTCGATTCATGAGTTAAAGACAAAGGATGTCTGCCGCAACGAACATTCTGAAAAAAACTACTCCGTTTGGATGAACTCTTCCACGAATTGAATGACTCACACAGTTACAGGTACTCGTTGATGCCCTTAACGAAAATAGCAAACCCATTTCACGATGTTTACTCATGCGTAAGTGTCTGCCTAATCGGGGATCGATTTCCACTCAAGATGTAATCGCTTGATTTTCATGTTGCAGTAGGGATAGTTGATTAGTGTGAGGGATGGTTGTGATAATTCGAACATTTTGTGGATATCAGGAGTATCGTAATCCTGCTAAAAATATGCATGATAGGCATTTTATTAGTATCGATAACTCATTTGCACCTACCTTCAAAACAAGAATATCAAAAAATTACAAATGTCTTAAGTGTAGTATTTTGATAGTTTACAATGAAATGTGATTCTCAGGATAATATCAATGCCATAAGTACAATGAAATCGCATATTTACGAACGTACGTATTCATTACTATTCGCGATTATGTACAGTATTTGGAACTTTAGTCTCTTTGTCAAAATAATCAATCAATAGGAATCGCTTAATATATGTAAGCACATGTTTCTTAAGATCACGTTGGGTGAAATGATACAATGATATTTCCGTTCACGATCACCAGTTGTAGGAAACAGAAGAATAAATTTACAATGATTAAAGATTAATTCCACACAACGAAGCGAAAAACGGCCTGGAATTAGTATATTTCCAAACAAAAATTATTATTTCTTACAAAATTTATTTCCTCACTAAGTGCCTTATGTCAGGCACAGTAGAAAGAAGTAACGGACAAAATCAGAGGCCACTTTCATGCATTTCACACGAATTCAATTAAAAGTTTTAAATCACTATACAGGAGTTTCAGAATAAATGTTACAAACTTCTAGGGCGTGTAGAGGGATCGTAAATGATCATCAAGGATTATTTGCTTATGAATATATTGTGGTAAATTTCTTATAATGGTGTTAAACATATAATATGTGCTTTTGAATGCTAGACAAACCCACAAGCACAGATGTTCAGATGAAATCTACTTGGCTGCGTCAGAATGTGCCCTGCAGAACACCTGTACAGTTGCCTATCAATCAGGGAAGAACTTCCATGTGTTTCAAAGGTCTTATATGAAATTTACCACTACATCTTCATTGGTAAAAAGTGATAATCTTCGACCCCTCTACATGCCTTTTAAGTTAGAGAAATGTATTCAGAGATATTCTCTATGAGGCAGAGATGAAATATTTCATTTCTCTCGCAATTTTTTGTAGACTATGATTTTTTTGTTTTAATGTGCTATAATCAAGCACATTGAATGAATAAACTTTTATCAAAAGTGCACGTTGATTGATTCTCCCATGTGCCCTTCATTTTCTTCTTGTGATTTTCATAATTTCAAATTCATTTATTCATTTTTATCAATTGAAAATGCAATAGTAAGATGAATCTTAGACATGCACATGTGGTTGCGAAATTAAGTGAAATGTTATCTATATATCTTAGGATTTTTAAGCCCCATGTAAAATGTAGCTTTTTCATACTTTGTTAAACAACTGTTATAAATGAGAGACTCATATTATTATTTCATTTAGTCTCCTCTGATTGGAAGTGAGATTTTGGAAGTAAATGTTTGAAGTACGCTTACGACCTCAGAGAAATCTATAATAAATTTCTTAAAAACCTGTCACGCGTTCAATCCCTTCAAAGTGCGATGCAACTGACAGTTCCCTTGTTGACGCCGTCAGATAAAAAGGAGTGTAGCTAAGCGTGTGTGATCCCCTGCAAGTCATGATGACATGACAACAACATAAGACGGGATTGTGTTTACATTGCGCGTCACAGACAATACAGAGGCACTGTCTAAATAGAGTTAAACATTTATTAGGGGGAAAAATTCTAAGACCACATGTGTAAAAGTAGATCATCCTGACATTTGTGTTTTAGTAATTCACCCCAAAAGTTCGACAAAAAACTCAACTTTGAAAGGTAGTAAAAACTAATATTGAACTCCATTGGTTTGTTAAATCGTTTCAAACCAATTATATTTTATATACATCGAATTTGATTCTCAAAATTCTAATGAAAAAACATTACAAAATTAATTAATTATTTAATTATTAATTATGTCTAATTGGTATACAATTCCATCTTGAAGTAAAACTCGAGTTTTAACTTTAATACTTTCTCGCATAGTACTAACGCAGTACAAAGACAGTTATGTAATACTACATCAAAAAACCTCAATTTTTGGGCAGAAAAAGACGTATTGTAAGTCCCTGTTACATACATTTTTATTCTTATGTGAAGTGAAGTACTTCATCTAACTTGATATTTAGTGAGATTCCACGTATTGGCAGTCTTAGATACCGATAACTTGGTTTGTGTCAAAACATCAGTCCGTCCGTCTGTTCGTCTGCGAATAACACTGGCTGCTAAACTGAAGGCAGGATTTTCAAAATTCATATTCTTGGATCGATCTGGACGGAGTCTTTTTAAACGTACTCGTATTTTGTTTTTGCGGGTACTTTACATAAGCTCCAACGACAATTTAAAAATTTTCTCAAAAATGGTTCCAATTATTTCTATAATTATTTTATCAGATACTTATAGATCTGATGCAAGTCAATTTTGCAGGTCGCAGACATTGACTCAGTCGCAGGTCAATTGTCATTAAATTCTCTGCAAATTCGAAATTTGCAAAAGTTTTAAAAAGTTTCGGTGTCTTTCTACAACTACAATATTGAAGATAGACATTCTTTAAATGGAGTCTATTCTTTGAAACTAGATCTTTAAATAAAGCCATGAACATTTTTTCAAAATATCAGACATTAGTGAGTACTTTTGCAAGATATAAAGGCAGTAAAAAAAGATTTCCTCCAAAACGGCTACAATTTTTTTAAAATTTTGATGAATGAATAGAGCTAAATATTCTGGATAACATGACATGAAAGTTATAATGATGTAAAATTTTAATTTTTCACATTTACACAAATTTATGTTTAAGTAATATTATGTAACCATTACAAATAATGCAAGAAAGTAAGTGTTATTGTAGTACCATTAGTTTTGCATATGTAATCCTTATGAATGTGTCTTTGCGATTAATTTTGTTCATGAATTTATTCATTATTATTCACATATTTTTTAGAACAATATATGGATATGAGTGAATAATTTGAACACTGGTAGGTCACTACGAGCATTGCAAATGTTCCAGTAATACTTCATTATTTTGAAGCGTATTTTAATATACTTTGGATGGTAACAAATAAAACATGAGTTTATGTAGAGTTCATCATTAAAACAACTCACCTCATTAGTTTTTTAAAGTCGACCCATGTACGAGAACGATTGCCTACATGTGACGCATCAAGAAGCTACTCAGCGGCGGGAAACGAGTTAAATGCAATGCAATGTGTCTTCATTATGACTAATTACTTTCTCGTACACTATTTTCGTAGTTCTGAAAAACTATTATAATGATGCAACAAAAAAGGCGATGTTTCGACAGTAAAACTCGTTTCAACAATCTCTGATTCCAAATAAGGGATAATGTTTGTTTCTATATTTATAAGTAACATCCTCCAAAGACTTTGTGAAGACAGAATCCATATTTTGTGGGTATTGAATTCCGGAGAATTGTTTACATCTAATTTTTTATCGGTCCATCTGTAAACGCTTGCGGCTAAATCGTCAGTAGAATTTTCACCAAACTTGATATTCCATGGTCAATCTGGCTGACGTTGCGACTTCTTGAATTTGAAACGTATATTTTGATTTTTGGGAGTGGTTGAGTCTAAAGAACTTTGAGCCTAGAGGACTTTTCAAATTTTTCTCAAAAATGACTCCATTTTTTTTCTTTCAATTTTTTTTCTCTGAACGAAGTACCCTTATAAAAATTGCTCATATTTCATTTTCTTTCAACTTGCCGAATGTTCGAAAATTACAAAAGTTCAATATTTTTCAGCTTCCTACAACTACAATAATGAAGATAGAGACTTGTTCTTGAACGAAATCAGTTTTTCGAGGGCATATCTTTTAATCAGACCATCTATAATTTCTTCCAAAATATGAGCAGTTTTCGTTTAATTTTGCGTGATATAAAAGCAATTTTAAAACCAAGATTTTCACTAAAATGGCTCCAATTTTTTTTCTCTATTTTTATTTTTATCCTACGTAGGTAAAAATAGTACTGGTCCGATTTTCGTTCTACTCTCTGAGTTTTCACAGCTGATTTTTGCGTAATTATTAGATCACTCCTATGAATCACAGACATCCTCAGCTTTCTTTTTCGGGCACTTTTGGAAAACCAAGCGTATTAACTTTGCTACCATCGTCATGATTGCTTTTGCAGTTGGGCACACTACAACTTTGAAGCATCAAGGTTAGGAACAATATTTTTAATTGCAAACTGACAAAATCGGGAAAATATTTATGAATAAATTCAATAAGTTATACGAACTTCTTCTTTGGTCTTGTTACCATAGACGGAAATCAGGTGATCCAATTGCGTTTTCTTGGAAGGACTTAATCAAGGTAGTTTCCCGTTGCATTCCCTGAAAGTGGCGTATTATTATTATTATTATTATTATTATTATTATTATTATTATTATTATTATTATTATTATTATTATTATACAAGGACTTACACATTTTTTATTCGTGAATTAAAAAAAGTCCCCTGTGCCGATAAAATTTCCTTTCGGGAAACAGAAAGCATGTCTTGCAGAAGCTAATCACGGAAGAAACACTATATCACTCTGTTTAAGTTACCTATCTCGAAAGTACCCCAAAGCTGGTAGTGAGAACAAAACATGGAGAAAACAGACGTACGCTACATTTCTGGAACAAAATATATTTTATTTCAGTTCATCTTGTGCAATCCTGTACGTCTCTCTGTTAACTCTGTCGTTCAAAGGTAAGTGCAAGTTGCAGATATAAAAAGATATTCACCATTTTTTTGACCAAAGGATCTCAGCCATAACATTGTTCTATGATAATTTAAATTTCGCAAAAAACAAGTCGATTTTCTTTTCACTAATCCTTAGCGTTTGTTTAATTTTTTATATCCAATTCTATATTGGCGTAGAATTTGAATAAAAGTTCTAAAAATTATTGAAATGCAGAAAATTAAAGAAAAAATATTTCGAGACACGCTGATCACATATTTGGAGATAATACTATTTTTCAGTGTATTGATAATAAAATAAGTTATGATATTTCTTCTTTTTCAAATGACACCGAAGACCTTTTTTCTTATAATTTTATTATCAAAGAGACTTGGACTATGGATTTAGTAGTTACTTAAGATTTTCCCCTTAAATTGTGAGTAGGAGGGAATAAATAGCTATATGAATAAAAAATTGTGAACAGATTGAACCGTTTATTATCTGACGAAAAAATGGAACGAATTTTCGAAAAAACTTTATCTATATAAATCAACAGTATTCAATCAATTAACAACCTGGGAATAAAAAGCTCTGAAAATATCTACCCTAACGGTGATTTGACAGAACGACATATTGGTAATTGGAACTGAGACGAACATCGCATGTACTGCGAGATCTCCATCTTGCGCTTTTCGGGGGTTCCTCTGCGGAAGCGGAGGCGCCCCGGCCGCGTGGGAGCCGTGCGTCGGCGGCGAGACGAGGGTGGGAGCCGGAGGGCGCGGGGGCGGTACCGTGGCGATGGATGCGTCGGCGCCCAAGGGGAGTTGGCGGAGCGGTGCGTCGGCGTGGGCAGCGGCAGGAGCAGCGCAGGTGGGGCGAGGGGCGGGGAAGGGCGACGGCGGCGGCGGCGGGGCGAGGCGGGCCGCGCGAGGGCGGCGGGACGGTATAAAGCGTGCGCGGCGGGCGCCCCCGTCCCAGCAAGCGGCGACAGTCGGCCCCATCGTCCAGGTGAGTGCCAGGTGCCGCGTCGCCGCCGCGCCGCCCCGCGCGTGCCCCTCGGCCCGCAGGTACGTGCCCCGCCCACTCGCGAGGTTCTTTCACCCGGCCGGCAGGGTTACTTCTTTCACGCGCTTTTCAAAACTCCAGGAAACATTGTAACAATGTTTGGAAAGTGTTGGAATTAGGTGTATTGCAATATGTCTGAAAATAACAAATACGCTTTGAAATTATTTTGCTGACCGTTTTATCCTGTTATCTATTTGAAAGTTGGCGGTTCTGAAAATATTACCTAAAATATATTTTTGATAAGTCTGCGAACATCAACTGTCTATGGTCTTGTTTTTTTATGAAATATTTTTTCTGTCATCACTTAATTTGTAAATTTTTGATGGAGTAGTTTTTATTGACAAATATAAATGCTGAAAATTTAGCATTTCTAATGATTGTATAGTCATTTCACACAATTTTCCATTAAACCCAATTCTCAAATTCCATCCCATTTCATTGAGATATTTTCGTTCATTTCACGAGACATAATTTAAATCATATTTACCGAACGCAAAGTCAATAACAAATGTCAAATGGTAATCTGGACTCAAAAATTCAGAGCATATATTAAACGTGAATTTTGTAAAAAATTAAAGTAAACCAAAACCCCCTCATTGACGATGATAGTGTATATATTTGTCATTTGTATGTATTATTTAAAATGTACGTAACGTTAAATGTAATTTTAATTCTACAATATTATCTAAAACACTTTAAGCAGTTCTCGAAAAGCACTCATGTTTCTGTTTACGTCAGTTTTACTTACTTCTCTAAAAAGTCGGAAAGGCGTCCAAATAACAGAGGTTAATTCACGCATCGTCTGCTGTCAAGTGATGCATTTACCACGACAGTGAAGCTCTCCTCCGGGGAAGAAAAATCAGTTTACATGTAAATGGTGGACGCACATCCAGGGAATTGAATTTTTAATTAAACCTGGCTGCTGAAAGTTGGCCCAAAGCGCGGTTGCGTCCCGAATGCCGCCGCCGCCGCCGCCGCCGCCGCCGGCCTCAGCTGTGCGAGCGCATGAGTTGCCGTAATCCGCGCCCAGCGCTCAATCGCTTACTCACCCCCATAGCGCGCCGCAGGGGTGCCCGGCAGAGAGCCCGGGAGAGATTACCGCAGAGCGCGGATCTAAACTACTTCAGAGTTCGAGGGACAGACGAGTCTTCATGTGTTGGCTTGGAGCGAAAAGTTCGGTTTCATTGCAGGCGCTTCCCAGCAGGCGCCTGCTGATCAGCTTTGTCTAATCGGACTTTGGAAGTAGTGTGCATTTGGAATTTTAGGGTCGAACTAATCCGACTTTTGCCTGCTAGCAGTGTTCTCAGGCATGGGTCTTGTTTTTGTTTATGTGGCGAGCATGATGTATTCCCATCACCGTGTCTAGCATACTTGGCCTGCATCAGCATTTTCTTTCGTCACAAAGCTTTAGAAACGGAGATTACTGTATTAGAAAGCTATGTTGCTGTTTTTTGTTGTTTTTTTGCCCCGACCGTTCGGTAGCACTGGTATGATTTAATAATACGGCAACTTATGTTTCATGGTTCCTTACAAGTGCACAGAGCTGCAACTCCCTTGCCGCAATAGTTTAACAGAGCGCGTGTTCGGTAGTCCGCACTTCCATTCCGGTCCAATATCAGGACGCACGTCGTCCTTTAACCATTGCTTGTCACATTACCAACATCTCTCTCAAGGGCTATCAAAGGAACTATTCAGGATTTTTTGACTTCTAAATCTACTAATTTCAAACAAAACGAAGATTTAGAACATCAATTGTTTTGGGCCTCAATGTTTTGAGACCTTGGAGAGAAGAATGACGAATGTGATATCTCCATGTTCACCATGTTCACACGAACATGTCTTCATCTTATGCTAAATTCAATTAGAATTATTGATTTCGCATAGTAAAGAGATCGCCGTCTATTTGAATGCAGGAGTAATTTGCTGAACCCAACTGCCAGGTTCTTGCAACCAACGTGACAGCAACGAATATGTAACTGCAACGAATACGCGTTGAAAAATTATCATGTCAATAAGACGTTACGTCGCAAAATCAATGACCCGATACGCTAGTATTCAGGTACCCCAACTTATCAGCAAAGAACGTACCTTCGAGTTCTCTCCGTTATTTTTAGTCATTAAAAATAGGCTCAACCGGCGAGGTAGCGATTAGATTTCTTGGCATCCTCTACTGAGGGGTCGGTATTCAAATCCCGCTAGTGGAATGAGCGGTGAACAAAGCGATTTCGCGCAAGGCTTTATCGGACTTCTCTCGTTTCTCCTTCCTTTCATTTCACTGTTTCTCCGTCATCTTTCATATCATGTCTTCATAGTCACTTATCCGCTAAGTCATTCATCCATTCCAGGCGTGGACATAAGACTTGGGCTTTATCATCTTAACAAAAGAACTCATTGGAAAACATTAATTAAAATCAAAATATTATTTAACAATGATTCACAATTTATGAAAATTTGTAAAGTAAAAACTTTTTAAAAATTCTGTGAAAATTTTTCATGTGTGTACGATTTTTAACGACATTACATTTCTCTTAATTTGAGAGCAACGATTTTGTTTAGCCTGATTTTCGTGATTAGCCGACAGGGTTGCCGAATCATAAGGTCATTGTGATTAAATTTCCCAACAAAAGCATACAATGTTTTCTCTACTTAACTGAACTATAATTCACAAGAAAAGAAAACACGATCTTCCCTCGCTGCCTCGAATTTGTGACACAAATACATACAAATCTAATTTTTCTAATTTATTTTTTTACTTTTAAACTACTAAAACGACTTTCTGGTATTTTTCTTCAAAAAACTACGTTATCATTCAAATTCCTTGTTTTAAGGCTGTGTATTTAACTCTAAGGTTTTGTGTCATTCCCCCTTTAATGTAATGTACTATTTAATACTTTTAGCTAATTTCAAGTGTTTCAATTAATATTTTGAATTCTGAAAAATGCACGTGATAGATTTTTCTATGCTTAATACTCTTCATGAGAAAGAAAGCACGATATGATGTTATAAAATAATTATTATATTACAAAATTTGTTGTTTAAAACGATATGCAAAATTAATGCTGTAATATTGAAAAACGTAGCTGGAAGATTTCATATGAAATAAGTATGGGTGCCGATTCTTACAAGTACGCCATCATGATGACGTATTGGCAATTACACCGATAATTAAAGTAGACATCTTAAGTACCGACGTAGGCGATACAGATTATATGCAAATATCCTTCGAGATATCCCATCTTTCCCTCGCTGAAGATCTACACTCTGCAGCAATCACCGGGAAGTTCGATGGTCCATTAAATAGTTTCCGAGAGGTCCATAAAATGAGTTGGCGGCGATGGAAGGGCGTGGAGCGGGGGTGGCCCGGCAGTTCCAGCGACCTGTTGCAGATCCAGGGAGGCCGAGCAGCGCAGGAAGGAAGAGGCGACGCCCGCGAGACTCCAGTGACGATCTGTGCCCCGCCCACTCACCACCCGCCACCATGGTCCACTTGGCGCATTTCGCTACTCTGCTGTCGGGTGAGACGTCTGCCCTGCTACTTTCTGCGTCGAGCAGATTCACCTGCCTTTATCCTCTCCATTTATTGTTTTAAAATGTAATGGGGAAAACTCGTAAAATAATTTTGATATAGATAATTATGAGACAGATATTATCGAGCTAAATTTATATTTTTATCTTCCCAGATTTCTTCACTAAGAGCATTTCTACTCATAAACTTCGTTTTATTAAAGTAAACTCTTGTCTGTTTTGAACTATTTTGTAAAATCAGACAAAGAAATTACTATCACTGTTATTCAGTTTTACTTTCATGTATTTTATACATATATTTTGATATTCAATTCTTCAGTAAACTCATTGTGAGCCTTCTACTCTTTGTTTTGTAATTATACATACTCGATTACTACTCCTGCCCATTACATTTTAAAAGAAGTCATCCTACAATATGTATGACGCACGGTGTGCTGGTATTTTTGCATTCAGTTGAAAACAGAAGTGAATACAAATCACAATATGTTTTTAAATATTATCTGCATGTAACCTTTCACGAAGTTTCTAAGTACAATAACACGTTTGATTATTTTGCATCCAGGCACGCCACCCGTTATGCTTATTAGGGCCGTCAGTGTACTGCATGTTGTAGCCATGAAGGGACAGTGTTCTTCCCCCCGCTGGAACGCCAGACCCTTCGCTGACTTACGGAGTGTAACGGGTGTAACGGGCCGGCTTGCGTAGTTTCTCTCTGCAGGTACTTCCGCCAGCGGGGTATCGCCCCATCCCGGACAAGCTCTGAACTCTCGACTGACTTCCCGAAATGTCTGCTGAATAGTGCATGATTCGTGACCCAATAGTTAAAGTACTGCTCTTACATTCGCCTGATATTAATCAGAGACACCAAAAAAACTGCTGATCTGAGCAGCCAAGAGCTTCGATTCTCCTTTAGACAGTGTCTGAATTCGACCTAGCTATGTAGCCAGTGTCGAAAATCGGTCACTCAAACCTACGGACCGGTAGCGGTAGCTCAGTGCATCAACTGATGTCACTGCAGCGCTTCTAACCGGGAGGTCCTAGGTTCGAGTCCTGACGGCGGCAGGATTTTCGACACTAGCTTTTCAGCTAGGTCGAATTCAGCTGCTGTCTGGAGGAGAATTCTAGCGGCCGGCTGCTCTGATCAGTAGTTTTCCGTGGTTTCTCCGATCAACACCAGGCAGTACCCTACCAAACGGGTCACGGACCGCGCGCGATCTGTCCTTCCCATTCCTTGTCCTATCCTCTCCCCTTACACACACACACTTACACTAACATGCACTACACTACCACATATTTCGGGAGACCGGTCGGGAACTTAGAGCTTGTCCGGGCTGGGGCGGTGCCCCGCTGGTGGGAGAGTCCTCGTTAGGGGAAAAGCCCACTAGCCGACGGTAGGTCGGCGCCGGATCTCGCCATCCAGCGGGGGAAGATCACCGCCATCTCCCGGGGGAAAAACATGCACTACACTAACGGGACTAATGACCGAAGTAGTTGACGCGCCCGGAAACACGAAAAAATCAATCAATCAATCAAACCTACGATCTCTCGTTCAACGACAATGGGGAGGGAACGTCAATGCTATTACTGAGCCGTCTTAGCTGATCCAATATGATAATAACTTACAATATTCAACAAGAAAATTTTTAAAAACTACACGAATAATTTTCTGTTCTCCCCTCTTTTAGTAACATTTCTCGAGAATATATATTTTTTATACAATTGTATAAAAAATTCAAAGCATTATTTCAAGAATATACGTTTTAGAATTCGAGTATACTTTAAAATTAAATTCTACTTCTTTTCAAGTTTTATTACAACTTTTATCATAATTTTTTGTTTATATTTAAAGCATATCTGTATATTTCGTTTCAATCACGATTACCAAACAACACCTTGTTTTCAAAAAAATATAAAAAATGTGTTGAACATTACTTGGATTTCACTCATTAGATTTCAGTTGATTTGGTTGTAGTCTTTTGCAATAAAAGTGCTTGCTAACATAATTATGATACGTAACAACAATATATTTCTGAGGGATATTATTGAAAGGTTCAAGAGAACTAATTTGTTTTCTATGTACCTTTCTTTTTATTTAGATTGAACTATAAGTTGAAGGCATCCGCTAGAGAAGTATTATTCATATTTTTGACTTTTTATTATTCTTCTAACTCCATCAAATGGGTAGATAATCGCCAGTGTTCTAGGGTTGAACAATTTTTGCAATGACATTTTATTCACAATTCAAATATCAATTGTCAATTCATGACCCAGATTGATTGAATGATTGGTGTTTCCGGGCGCGTCAATTGGTATGGTTATTAGACCTGTAAGTGTAGTGCTGGATGGTGTGATACGATACTGATCTACAAGTTGACTTCGATTTTTTCCCCATCAGGCATCTCCCACCAGCGGGGCACCGCCCTATCTGCGACAAGGTTTAAGTTCCCGACTGATCTCTTGATGTAGTAGTGTGGTAATGTAGTGCGTGTAAGTGTGTGTACGTAAGGGGAGAGGACAGGACAAGCAAGAGGAAGGAAAAATCGCGCGCGGCCCGAGGCCCCGTTTGTTACTGTACTGCTCCGGCATTCGCTTGGTGTGGATCGTAAAAAACATGGAAAATTGATAATTCAGATTTTGGGCTTGCCTCATACCAAAACAATTGACACTTTACATTAATTCTTATGAAATTTGAATACACAATCCATTGTTTGTCACCATTTGGCTAAATACTTAATTTTGTTTTAAAAGTGCATTAACAAAGCATCAACAATTATTTTCTAGGGCTATTATTAGTAATGTAGCAAGATTTTTTTAATAATGTTACTACTTAACTAATTTACTAACGAGTTCTGACCCTTGAAATCGATCTCCAAAACACATCGTAATTACCACTTCCAATTGTCTCCTAACTTTTTCACAATGATTGCACTCTAAGAAGCACAATTAAGCAGTTAAAGGATCCCAATATTTGACACCAGTTACATGTCTCTCTACAGACCACAATAAGGTTCCTACTGCCTGGAATCAGCCGTCGAATAATAAATAATAACAATGTGCTGTGTTTTAAAAATCAGGATTTCGCTTTCGATTCATTAACCATTAAGTGCCGCCGCAAATAATCCCGCACCGGCTCTTCCACTGCGCAATCAATTAAGCCCCTGGCTGTTGCTGCTGTGTGCGGGACGCGGCCGCTAGGTCGGACGGTCGGTCGGTCGGCCCGTTGGTGGATCGGTCGGAGGATCGGCTCGGGGGTCATTACGCGCACCGCGGTGGCGTCGACGCGAGCTGATTCGCGGTTTTGCCACGCCCACACTGCCAACCGCGTCGCCGCGAGTTTTATGCTATGCCGCCTCACTGCCAATGCCGGCCTTATTTGAGCAAGCGAGCTGGATAAAATTCATATTGCTTCTCTTAATGCGTCCGTGGCGATAAAAAATGTGATTTCCGGTTTTTAAGAATAATGTAAATAAATTAAAAAATTAACCGTGGCAAGCTCTTGATGGGGTTAAACGGCTTTCTAATGTGTTAAATTATTCCGTATATATTCCACGACCGTAGTATGCGAGAATGCTAAGCATGTATACTGCAGAAAACTATTCCTGTGTGTATCTTGAGATATATACGATTGTTTATTGTTTTATCATGGCGTTA
Source organism: Teleogryllus occipitalis (assembly GCA_011170035.1). NCBI lineage: Eukaryota > Metazoa > Arthropoda > Insecta > Orthoptera > Gryllidae > Teleogryllus > Teleogryllus occipitalis. The sequence goes on along the minus strand of BLKR01000080.1, from coordinate 282,710 downwards.
CTGACTCATCTAGGAGAGAATTTATGTAACAAGAGGAAATATGCACGGCTATGTTGTTCGTATCTCACCAAAGATGTTTGCAGTTGATGTAATTAACCTTATACATACGTATCAGATTAATTACATACGGCAATATACAATTTCATATTGCCAGACCTATTTTTACGAAGCAATTGCGAGAAAAGAAAAGGGACGATGAACTATTCATCTTCTGTCATAATCCAAGCAATTAGTATATCACAAATTCCCATGTGTGTAGGATAACACTATATATTTGATTTGCTTTCAAACTTGATTCTTTGATTTGATATTCAAAATGGTGTAAGCACTGTTTTTGTTCTTACTAATTCTATTTGAATAGAGAAGTGAACGTTAAACTAATTCACTCGTACGTTAACGCGCGTTCTTCAGCAGCGTTTGTAATTGACATTACGGAATAACAAGAAACCACTCTGCTGCCACTATCACACACAAGCCATTTGCCACACTACCCGCTGATCAGCAGGAGATAATACAAAATGCTTGTCACATCTCAGAAAGAGGTAAACCATAAAACGATGAAATGAAGAAGGAAAAACTTTCAAAAATGAAAAAAGATATATTATCGATCAAATAAACACAAATTTCTTTCATTATTTAAATCTATACCGTATTAATATGTGCACACTCTTCAGAAAATATTATCTGGTACTGAGTTGGTACAATTTTTCCTTCGTCTTGGGATTCCCCTGAGGCTGAGTTGGTCTGTTTGTTGTGTTGCGATTATGTTGTCCGTGTATTTCCGCCGCCCTTCGTTAGTCTTCGGAGTGAGTTGGTCCGGAGATCAGCTCCTCTGCCTACGTTCTCGCCATGCCTTTCCCTCTTGCTTCCCACATCTCTTCACCACCCCGCTGCGCGGCAGACTGACGCTGTGCATCGGCCAGTCGCGCTGTCCACTGAACAGTTCATCTTTTCAGACCAAAAGACCCACTAAAGACATCAAAATATATTTATTAACACTAAGCTGAATTAAAACCAATATTTTAAGTAATTTTGAAGTAATATCAAATGACTTTGTACCACTCTTATCTCTTACGTCTACAAGCTTTAGTCCTTTTTTTGGCGTCCATTTTTTCTGTGCCTTTTTCTTGGTCCTCCCACCTTTGCTTCTCTATTCAAGATTAGACAATAAGGCTTCAAATAGGAACTTGTCTCTGACCATACTTTTTTTATGATACTTTTTTCGTTGTTCCGCTATTTCTTCGCTTAGAGAATGTAGTTTTAGAGGATATCTTATTTCATCGATTCGGATATGGTCTCTTCTTGTCATACTTTTTACAGATCTAAGAAATAACATTTCAGCTACCTTAATTCTTCTCTTGTTGGCAAAGAGTATCCAGATTTCACACCCGTTACATCCACAGGCATTGCTATCGTTTTAAATAATTTTAACAATTTCCTTTCATGTTTCTCAACGTTCTCCGAGTAATTCCATTCGTGCCGTTAAAGTTTAGGAGTTTACTTTCTGCATCAACTTTGGTTCATAAGAGGTTTCCAATCTATAAATTTTAATTTACTAACTTGTTCTATTAGAGTATTATATTATACACTTTTACAATAATTAAATACGTTCAAGACAACACCTAATTTACTCCCTGCGTCAGAATTTGATCTACTTTTCAAAGGATTGCATGGCTTCATCTTGCTCTTGTTCTAAAAAGTTCTGAGCCAAAGTTTCTCATAAATTCATTATCAAGCATGCTCCAAGTCGTTTTTAACTTCTTTCTTAAGTTTACGATTACATAATGCTGCCCCATTGTCACACACCCTCAAGTAGTCAAGATAAAGTATTTTATTACTATCTTATCATACCCATTTTTTAGAGATGTCAAGTCATCGTATCGTCTACACTTATACAAATTATAATCATTTGCACAGCAGGAGAGACCGGGCCTGGTTGGAACCAATAGTTGGTAGTTATTTTTTCACGCAACTCCGGTGTAGTTTGACAAGTTTGATTATATCAATGGAAACTTTATTAGGATAATTATTCATAAATGTTTGACTGTCAAGCTTTTAGAGTCGTTAAAAGTCACCAAGTCAAAATGTCTCAACTAACCCCACTTTCAGGGTTGTTTGGCACAGGCCCTGGGGAAGGTGGGCACTAGCATGGAGGTTGACACAATAGTTTTGTGAGAGTGTGGGGAATAAATTAATGTCAAAATGAATCACTTTGCAATGATTTAGTTACACAAATAAATGCATACAAGTTTATTACAGATTGGTCTTGCAGAGCAGCCGCACATTGGCAACCAAAGCAATCTTGGTATTTTCAAAATTAAGTTTTCTTCTTGATTTAATCAGTCGTTTGCCTCTTTCTAATAAAAGAATATGCTTGTTTTTTGTGGTGACATTGTTTAAGTAACCTCTTTTAATTGTTATAAGTTTCACGCTACTGCGAACTTAACCTTGCGGTAGAGTAGCAAGGCAAAGCCACTGGTTTACGCTCCAAAGAAAGGAAAATAAATCTTTAAAAAATAAATGAATGATGACCCTTTAAAACATGAATTTCAGCTGTTGATAAACAAGTTAGATCTTTTCATGACCACTAAGTACAAATCTTTTTTATTGTAAGAGGATCGACAGGAAGGGAACTCTTTCCCCTGAGACGGGTTCTCTACGGAGCCATGAACGTTGAATGCTGAAGCGAGTTGAGATGTCGGTCAACTTCTTATGTGCCGCCTGCTTGTGTCATCACACGATCGTTGGGAGAGCCCACACAGTTAGCCCACTGCCTTGTAATGCAGTGCGCTGAAACACGGGCACATAGCACTGCATCTTGCTAAATATACTGAGAGGTTGGTACGTTTTGAAAATACATTTTTCTGGTTCAATTCGAAAATTCGTATGCCAAAATTGATACAAAAATTTATGTAATTAAAACGGCACGTTTCATGGGTAAATTTATGCTCATTTTTGAGAAGATCTTGTTCTTAAAACAACCCTTATTTGGTCCCACGCAAAACTACTCATATTTAAAAAAATTGTGTGTATCCTTATTTGAATATCAAATTTTGAAGACCATATTTTATTAAGAAAAACATTTCTATCTCCAGTAGTGTAATTGTAGAAAGACACAAAAAAGTTACTTTTGAAATTTTCCAAATATCCGAGAATTCAACGAAAATTGGATCTGAACCATTTTTATGAAAATACTCTATTCGAGGGAAACACAAAGAAAAAATGGCGCCATTTTTGAGAAACGTTTGAAAATGTCCTTTAGCCATCATGTTAAGACCATACAAATATCAAAATATCCATTTCAAATTCAAGGGATCGCGATATCAAACATATCCATGTGAATACACCTTTGATTAGGGGTACCGAACAAATGGTTTACGGCAAAACGCCTGTCCGTCTGTCCTTCCGTCACTGAACAACACCAGCGGCTAAACCGTAGGCAGGGTTTTCACCAAAATTGATATTCCCATTAGAGAAGACTTTTCCCATAAACCATTTGTTCCGTATCAAATATGAACAAAACATGGATTCTGGCTACACAACGTGTTAGAGAAGGGGTCAGCAGTCTTTCGGGAGTGAAGAGCCATTTTCCCCTGATATGTTTAATTATTTTTTAAGAGCATAATATGAGTACTTACTACGGTACTATGAATTGGAAAAATAATATAACTGTTATCTGCCGGTAACCATGTATTTATTGTGAAAACAAAAATTATATTTTGCGTTGTAATAGAATATATAAAGGCAGCGTATTTTATGAGTCAGCGTATTCAAAAAAGGAAAAAACGTTTTTCATAAATTAAAATAACACTAATAGTAAAAACCTAATTTCAGTAGGTTATATAGATTTGATTAAAATACAAATTATATGTAATAAATAATACAAACGCAAATATGCAATATTAGTGAAATTTTTAGTATTAAGAACTGGTGAAAATTTGGCGAATATTCAGTTTTTAATTTTATGCAATTTTCGAGTCTTTCGTCATTAAGAGAACTTCTTACTTTGTCTTTAATAATCGTCATTTTTGAAAATAATTGTTTACAGTAGTAAAAAGATCTGAAAATTGTCAAGATGCGAAACGTATTTGTTTTCAGTTGACCCTAAAAACCAGGAAGACGGTTCCATATTTCAAATATAATTTCTTCCCCCTTCCTTCATTTTGAAAGATCCGTCCACTGGTGTTTGACAGCCAATTTTCCTTTCCCTCTACCTAAATTTTCTAGTTCTGATTGCAAATTTTTGAACTTTTCTGTCCAAAGATCTTTGTTTTTCAAATGTAACAACTGTAACTCAAATTGAGCTCTATCAATAGTTGGGAACGGTCTAAAAATTCAACATGCAAACCTTCGCCACTAGAGGCTTTAAAAATAATTATAGAGGAGGTTTTTCAGATTAAACTACTCAAGAGCCACAAGTATGATTCTAATGAGCCGCATGCGGCTCGCGAACCGCAGGTTGCCGACCCCTGTGTTAGAGGAAATAATTTACTAAATATAGGAACAAAAAGTATTCACTTTTTGGGAACTGAGATTTACAATGAGATTTTTCTGAGGAAAAATCTCCATTGTTCCTGCAGCATTACATAACTTTCTCCATTTTACGTAAATAGAGCAAGAAAGTAAAAATGTTGTTGTAGTGTTGAGTGTTGAGAATCAAGAGCTTGATTGAAAGGTTCAGCTGAAAAATGATAGAAGAGCAAGACTGTTCTTTACTAGTATTACAGAAGACAATCACTAAACTGCAAAATCAATACTTTCCTAGCTCTAAAACTCATTTGAGGTCACGTTTTCACAATCGTTGGCTGCTCACATTGAAACGTCTGTGGGAAATTCGTTTGGTCGTGAAGGATAACTGTCAAAACCAGGGCTACGCGGCTGAACCAACCAGCCCCAGTCACCCCTAATACAAAGGTGTATTCACTCGAATTTATTTATTATAAATGTTATTATTATGTAGGTAAATGTTATTATTGTTCTAAGTGCAAACCGTGAAAATTAAATCAAATGATAATAGTGTTTTGCAGCAAGTAGGATTATTGGAAATTTGAGAGAGATTACCGTCTTCGGGATTTTGTAAATATCTAAAAGACTAGATAATAAAATGAAAGTTGTAATAAAATATAGTAGAAATAAAAGGGGAAAGAGCATTAGAAAAGAAAGTACATACGTGTTGTGAGAGTATGAATTTATAATATTACGAGATTTCCTTCTTTCTGTTAATTAGTAAATATCTCGCTCATTTTTTACAAATGTCACGTATTTTCTTTCTGAAAGAATCAAATATTTCACATTCCCTTAAAAAAACACATTGAATCATTAACCTTTTCTGCTCTTTACTGAACGCGTAGCTCTTCCTCGTTCCGCCAGACGTCGCTTTCGTTTCTGACAAAGTGGCATCTCCCCTTCTTCATGCTCGAGTGGCCTCGCAACTTGCAACTTGCAAACTCTTTTCATTTCGGGTCGCGACCAGACGCTTCATTAAATACACGGGAGCTTCTGTGAAATTGCCATGAATAAGGGTCTAGGGGACAATACAAATATATCTAATCAGCATGAGTCAACAAACTGAAGCAATTGTCACAATCGTCAGAATAAACGAAATGGAAGATAATAGCGGCGATCATGGAAACCAAAACTAGTTAGAAATGCTGGAGTTTCATAGAGAGAAATTGAGAAATTCTTCGTATTGCATCCCTTGCCGCAGATAATCAATGGATCCGTTTCCATAATCCTGGGCATTACAAAAAATTAGAGAGCGAGTGTTCTTATAAATACATATTTTTACAGGAACAAGATACGTACTTTCAATATTTCTTCTAGACATTCTGAATAAATATTTTCTAGACATTCTGAATAAATTGAAACCAATTTTATTTTACATATTTTGGTATAATTACAAAATTTTACTTTTTTCCCCTTTACTGCATATTTTTTTAGATATTTCGTTACATTTTAATATTTAGATGTAGGGTCGGAACATCTCAAAGACGACTTTCCATATTAATGCTCCGGGAATATATCTTCCTGTTTAATGTATAAATGTAATACTACACTTTTATGATCTTCTGATCGTCATTGGAAGTGACTCTTAGTGCCTGCTTCTCGGAAACTGCGTAGAACGAGCGGATGTTTGAAAAGCAGAAGTACAAGCAACCACATTCTTACTCGTGTTACATTCAACCTACGCGCAACTCAAAGGAAATCTGACGAAACTTTCTTAGAACGTCCGTCTTCTCGCGCTTCATGCACCCCACCAAGATATCTCTCGGTCTCACGGATGCGAAATTCGAAAACTAGTACCATTATTTCTCCGTTCATGTGCGCACCGGCTCCTCAACAGCACTGTCTGTATTTGCATGTATTATATTTAACGATTTTTGTATAAAAAATCTTATTGAGTTGTGTGGACCGGTGTGTTCTGGGATAAACTGGTGATGTTTAGTTTTGGCTGGTGCGAGTTGGTGCAGACAATGCCAAAAACCGCACCGACATCCAAAGGCTTAGGGATTAATTCTCTCATTAAAATACGAGACGAAATAAAAACTAGTACGGTGTTAGTTTCAATTTCTAAAACTTCTGACGTGGGAGGTATGAGTGAACTTTGACACAAGAGCTCTTTACGAGCTAAGGCCTACCAGCGGCGTCCCGGCCTTGCGGCCATGGGTTGAATGGTACGTGTGCTTAGCACATAACGATCCCTGTGCCGTATCTCTGATCTTATCAACCAGAGAAGTGAGCTTTCGCAACGTCACACAGCATCGGTTACTGGGTCATTGCCAGGAAATAGCACAGTTAATTTTTGCCCCAACTGGGAATCGAATCTGGGGTTGCACCTTGGAAAGCGAGCACGCTAACCAAGGAACCACCGAGAGCGGCGCTGACGTTGAAGGTAGATATATTAAAATATTATTGTAATTATTGTAAATAATATTCATGATACAAATATTCGTAATTGTTATAATTATTATTGAAGGAAAGAGTGCCAAGAATCTATTTCGCTTAAAGTGTGGAGTTTTTTTTTAATGCAATCACGCTACAATTGCCAAATTTTTCAACAACTCGATGAGTGAGGTTTGGCCTAATGAAATCATTCTTGAAAAAGTTTTGTTGTTTTAGATAATTCTGCTCCTTACGTGGTGAAAGCGGGGAGTGCATTAAAAGTGTTCTGCGATTCATATTATCTGCGTAGTACATGCTCTTCATCGAGTAGCAGAAACAGTTCGATTTCCTGATGTCGATTCTTGAGTATCGACATTTACAAATATTTTTTGAAAGCACCAAGCAGAGAGAAAATTTTTAAAGATAATTATCCTGGACTGAATTTTCCTCCGCAGCCGGTAATTACAAAACGAGGCGTGTGGTTAGAAATAGCTAGATATTATTGCGAAAACAATGAGCAAATAAAATATATTTTATTCCAATTAGATTAGGATTTTTCGGCGCCACTACAAAAAGAAAAATGTTTGATTAATGATTCCAGTCTAAGGAACATTTTTGCACTATTCGGCACTTGCAATTTTTCTACTGCTTGTTATTACAAAGTTTGACTCTCAGAATATGCCATTATTTATAGTATTGAAATTAACCTTTCATTATGAAAATGAATAGACGTAACAAGAGAAAACAAATAAAAATTAAAATAGAAATTACAGGGTTTGTTGGAGAAACTCCAGGCTGGTAAGACATGAAAATAATCAACTTTCTCAGCAGAGGAAACGTCATGTCCGATTTTTTAAAACACTTTTTTAATTATTTATTCTAGTACTTTAACTACGGTCTGCGAACAGATTACTGACAGACGTAAATTGGGGTTAGCGAATTGGCAAATTGGCAATGTCCGTATCGCAAACGTTTACTACTACGTGGTCTGACCCGCAAGCAAAATTACTTCTCTGAGTATTCAAGAGACCGCAAAGAGTTGATTACGTGTGGTGATGGTGGCGGAGACGCGTTCCGCAACCGCAGCGCCCAAACACAGATACGTTTGGCGGGTTGCCTACCGCGCATGGGTTACTAGAACAATTCCGCAGAATAAATCTGTTTCTCCATCATATTCTGGAATCAAAATACAATAGAAGCAAAAAGTTAACTTGCTTGATATTAGTTAAAGAAAATTTATCATATTTATTAGCGTCGTCGTTTGGTAATATTAAAATAGCATAATCAATTTAGTAGAAATGCTCGTATTTCAAACTCCATACCCGCTAATTTTCTCACTCATACAACCGTACTATTTAACTTCTCGTTTCCTGACTGCTAGAGCTTCGATTTCATCCTAAAATTTTCGCATTGCAAACAATTAATGTGCGAAATTAAAGAATAATATTAAGAATAAAACTAAAAACAGGTCATGAAATTCTTGTATTTTTTTCCTCAAAATGTTTTAGAACCCAGATAAAGCTGACGTCCTTCCAGACGGATGTGTGTAGTTCCGTTACAAATTGGCCGTTAATTCGGTTACGTTTTGAATCTGAGAGATTGTGTTGGCGTCGTTCTGGCGGTTGAACCTCAGTATTTACATTGGATAACTAACTGGTTTAGAAAATTGAATCTGTGAGATTCGGAATCGTCATCGTAGACAAGACTTTTTTTAACATGGATTGTCCAGTTGACCTGAGAATTGATGGGTGAGTATAACAAGTGTGTTTCTTGATGCAGCAAGAAAACTTTCGCTGAAACATGACAACAAACGTTCGTTTTAAAACAATTGCTTTGGAAACGGATGTTATGTACATTTAATTTGTGATATTTTGAGCCGAATACTTTGACATCCTTCTGGAAGGACGTCAGCCGAATATGTAGACTTTTTGGGAAATTGAAGTGTTTAGCCGGTTCGACTTTATTTACTGCTTTTCTGCTGTCCTTTTAATTTTTCAATTGTACTTTTTTAAATTATCAAATCTAAATGATCTTAATCATGTTTCATTGGGTCTTGATAATGAACATTTTTTGCTCCATTTACCAAATTATTTGTTAAATTTCTATTTATACGATTTCTTCAACTTCATCATATGTTCTAAGTTTTCTTTTGTTTGTTAGGAAAAATCTTACCCTTCAGCAACTGCTTGACATGTTGGAGGATAATGATGAAAATATATCATTGCCTGATGATGGATTAGATATTGTTTTATATCCTCCTACAAATTCTAATGCTGATCTGACTGACGAAGATTCAGGAAATGAAGAGTCGCCGGTAATAGATAATGTCCCTGCAAGTCAACTCAGTGCACCCGCTATGATCAATTTCCACGAATCAAACTCTTCTATTCTTGAAGATTCTGCTTCAAAACAAGACTGTTCAAGTTCGATCCCATCAATATCACAAACATTGGAAAATGAAATAATTCTTGATCCAAAAACGTTTGAGATCTCGCATTCAACTCCTCGCAAAAGAAAAGTGAAACGAGTTCAGCATGCTGCCCTCCCAGTAATGAAAAGATCAAATGCTACCTCACAGCTCACATCTGATTGGAAAAATCAATTACTTTCAATGCCATCTACTTCCTGGCCCCAGTGCATACGGTAAAGTACAGAGAGAGGACACCTCTGGAATATTTTGAATTATTTTTTGACGAAGACGTTGTTGATTTGATGGTTGTGTACACCAACCAGTATGCTGCGAAACGAAATAGACTTGGAGATTGTTCTGAGGACGAAATGAAATGTTTTGTGGCCATACTATTACTTAGTGGCTACATAGACCTACCTAGAAAAGACATGTATTGGGAAACGTCACCAGATGTTCATAACTACCTGGTGAGTGAAGCGATGTCTTGAGACCGCTTCAAATATATTATGTCAAATTTACATGCTTGTAATAACGATAAACTAGACAAAAATGATAAATTTGCAAAAGTGCGACCACTTCTGATGGCAATAAATGAAAGATGTAAAAATTTAGCACCTCACGTGCAAGATCACTCAGTTGATGAAAGCATGGTGCCATATTTTGGACGCCACGGTACAAAACAATTTATCCGTGGCAAGCCCATTAGATACGGATTCAAGTTCTGGTGCGGTGGTCCTAGTAGTGGATATTTATCATGGTTGGAGCCATATCAAGGTGCTGGAACATTGCCTGAAAACTATTCAGATAAGGGACTGGGATATGGTGTGGTCATGACTTACGCAGATTCTCTAAGTCAACTGCCGTACAATATTTATTTTGATAATTTGTTTACGTCAGTCCCTCTTCTAACTGATTTATACAAGAGAAACATTCGCGCCACAGGAACAATAAAACCTAACAGAATTGGTTCTGATTGTGATATCATGAAGAAAGAACAGTTGAAGAAAATGCCACGAGGAACTTTTGATTTCAGATCCAGTGATACTAAGAAGGTGCTAATTGCGGCATGGAATGACAACAACGTTGTTAACATTGCCACTAATTTTGACAGCATATTTCCCTGTCGCAATGTGTCTCGTTACTCACAGCGCGAGAAGAAAAGGATTACTATTGAAATGCCACAATTGCTGCATAATTACAATATCCATATGGGAGGAATAGATAGGGCAGATCAAAATATATCGCTCTATAGAGTGTCAATAAGAGGGAAGAAATGGTATTTTCCCATAATAGCTCATCTAATAGATGTTGCTGAGCATAATGCATGGCAACTTTACCGAGCAGATGGCGGCAAACTCGACCACTTGAGTTTCCGTCGTCGAATTGCATGTGCAATTCTCGAGTCTAATCGTCGTGTTGTTTCATCTCGAGGAAGACCATCAGCACATTTTAAGGTGGATTCCCGCTATGACAGGAAAGATCATTACGTAGCAGATTTACCACAAGATCAAATTTCTGGGAAGAAGAAACAGCTTCACTGCCGCAATTGTCAAAAGAAAGCAACTACACAGTGCATAAAGTGTTCAATTCCACTTCATGTGGCTTGTTTTGCTAATTACCATACAAAATAAAAGTATACAGAAATGAAATAATGTGCTATTAACAATTATTCGCATATTTATTGTTTACAAAAGCAGTTACGTTTATAAAAGTAGAAAATTAACGTTTCTGATAAGTTGTATGTGCTTATGTACGTAGATGATGTATTACGCTGACGTCCTTCTGGAAGGATGGGTAATTTCTCCAAATATATGAAGAGTAAATGAAAAATTTGTTTGGAACATGATTCTATGGATCCTATTTTAGCAAACTATAGCAAATATTTTGAAAAAATAAAGAAAAAATAATTCAGCTTTATCTGGGTTAATAAATTAACAACTAGCCACTTTGTAGGACTGTTATCATTAATTATTATGTTTTTATTCTCTTTATTTTAAGATACTTTTTTGAGACATGCATCTATAACATAGCTTGCAATTAATTTTCTGGGCACTAAAATTTCAATTATAAATTAACTAATTTGCGAGAAAATAAGGCATTTTGTTTATTAGAATATTCCTAACTTTTCTACTTAATCTTAACACTCCCTTCAGAGCAAAACCTTCGTCTGTGGGATCAACAAAACGCCAGCCTTTCCACGATTTATAAAAATTCAAAGAGAATCATCCACAGTCGAAATCAAGACCAAACCGTGTGGTTGAGTCGCCACATATTCTAACAGCATCATCTACTAGGGCTGGCGTTTACCAAGAATTGTATTGAATATATATATGTTAAACTGGAAATATTATTGAGCGAAATATTTCTTTAGCTCAGACGCGTTTTACTTATTCTATTTCATATCGCACGTTATTGGCAAGTGTAATAGTTTACTTTTGCAACAATTACGCAGGAAAATTGTAAGATTAATGGATATGGTTAGTAAGAGTTAATATAAGATTAAGAAACAAAATGTTGATACATTTAATGAATCCGACGTTTTCTTTAAGAAAGTTTCATAGAAATAAATAAATATTCCTTTCACTTTCTGTTTTTGTTATACAGTATGTGATGTAGGATGCTTTTGTACTTATCGTTCACTTTCGGAAACAATTAAGGAAGGTGAAACATGTACCGTAATAGCTTGTAATAACAATGTGTATTATTACATATTTTCCTCTTCGTCACAAAACACTGCTGACGCACAACATGAAGGAAGAATCGATATTGCTGTGACAGTTGTAATTGACTAAGAATCAATGCGTGAAGAACAACACTTTCACTGCCGTAATATTAAGTGTATTACATGGTGTACTAGGATTCATCTGGAAGATAACAGCTGGTGTTTGCAAAACATGAAGTCATTCTTCATTGGAAAATAAATATGCGCACATATAAAATACTCTTTTCCAAAATTGTTGGATACAAAACTTTCTATTAGTACACATTACATTACAGTACACATAAAATTACAGGATTACCAATCACTATATTTTCCACATTTTGGTTTTCCTTTGGTTATATAAATCGTCTTATTTTGTTACCAGAGTCTTTATGATCTTCCATTAAAAATCATTTGATTCCACATTTACTATGAACTGATATTCTCTATTTCTACGGATCTTGTCTCACTTTAGAGTTTATTTTCTCCTATGGCCATCACTAGTACCAACTAATTGGGAGAGGAACGTTTCAATAGACTGCTGTGAACGTCTGGCATGTATTATCATGGGGACGGGGAGGGGGACATCAAAAGCAGTGACTTCCGCTTCCACCGAGGTACAAGTACTTACAAGTACATTTAATCCTCAACCCTTTCACATTTTTGGGGCCGATCGGTCGGTCGGTCGGCCGGCCAATCGACGGTCACAGTGAACCGATTTTGATGAACATTTCGATCAGGCGACGTCGCACGTTTCGGTCTGATGTGCCGTATTCGTTCATTCACGTGCTGGAAAATGCAAGCATTATGGAGAGGTTCAAATGACTTTTCCGACGTCCTACAAAAAAATCAGTGGTCGAACGAAGATCTTTTTACTTTCTTGCTACTACTTACGCAGTATAAAGTATTGTAATGTGACGAAAAGTGGCTAATTTTCGTCCTAAAAATTCATATTGCCAGGCCCTGGTAACGAAGGTTGATAGATTTCGTTGCTATATACAGTGAATTACTTCTGACATGTTGTGTAGTCCATGTTTTGTGGGTCCTTGATACCGAAGAATCGATTGACGGCAAATGTCTGTGCGTCCGTCAGCCTATAACCAACGCTAGCGGCTAAACCGTAAGCACGATTTTCACCCAACTGATATTCCCCGATCGATCAGACTGATGTGCCGGCTCCTTGAATTTGAAACCGATGTTTTAATTTTTTGAGAGGGGACTTCACATGAAGCCCTTGGGGCATTTTCAAACTTTTCCCCAAAAAATCTAAAAATTATCTGATTAAATTTTGTTGTCGGATAGTGCAAATGACGCTTAAGAGAATGGTGCAGGTCTCATTTTTGTTGAAATCCCTGAGTTTCGAAAATTGCAAAAATTCACATTTTTTTCGGCGCCTTTTCGACTGCCCTGTGACCGAAGCCTAACACCTAGTAGAGTTTGAATAGCCTATAGAAAGTCGTGTGCAACATCTAGTGGATTTTGATCGATCCTAATAAAAGAAAAAGATAAGGTTTATAATAAAAGTAACGCATGAGATATTTTTCATTTATATATTATCTTCACTATTCTGTTTTTATCCTATTTAAGGTAATTTTTATCTAGTTTCATTGAATTTTGTAGGCCAACATAAAAAAATGCTAAGATAAGTGAAATTTGTTTATTCTATGACATTTTCTCAATACTTTTGAATGAATTTAGTACGAGTTATTCCTGAGTTAGCATACCTCCATTAAGTATCTCCGAATAACACACAACTATTTATATTTTTAATAAGATGTACATTAAAAAATTGAAAATCTTACAAAAACACTAGTAATCATGTAGCAAAATTTGCCCAAAGTGTTGTCAGAATCGGAAATTAATAATACTTATTTATGATATGAGTGGTAAGATGACATTTGATATTGCTAGAACGAAAGGTTGCGACACGAAAGCCATAGGTCGATTTGCTCAATCGAAACGAGACGAGCGAAATAAAATCACTTTTACCTCGTGTATCATAGCTAGTTTTCGTCAGCGTTACTGACTTTGACTTTCCATTTAATTCCAGTACACATATCAATGTATTGAGTAATACATTACATTGAGATCAGTAGTAGCTTTTTTCACTCGCAGTTTTATCTAAACATTTGAGAAACGTCTCACTTTTAGCACGTCGCGCGCTTGGTCTGAAAGAAACAACTTTTACTAGAGGTTGCCTAAAAAGTTAATTAGCCAAATAGGCATTTATAGACACTATCCAACAAAATAAGCCGACAAAAGTAAATTTATTTTTTGTTCAGAGCACACATACTTTGATATAAACTTTCGTTGTAGTTTTATGATATCTTTAAAAATAAAGAATAGTAATTTTACCTAACATTCAGTCCCTAGTCGTAAATTATCATATTCATATTATCCGCGCACGTTTTCTTTAGCTCTCATTTGCTAGTTGCGAGACGAGTGAGAAAGTTGTTTATTTCGATATCCAATCTGTAGCTCGTGTTTCGATGCAAAATAGTTTCTGTTATACGGAAGCAAACATTTCTGGTAATAAGATTTCGTCAACAACACTCGTCGCTAACATTTATTATTCTTAATACAACTATGTTATTAAAGAAGTGGGGGTAGGTATTCCGGGGCTCATGGCGCTTATATTAATAAGCCGAGCATTATTCCGTCTCGATTTGGTCTCGACAGTATATCCAAAAAATTGAGGGGGCCTTGACAGCGGTAGCTTCACTTTGACGTCCTTCTCTGCCGAAGCCATATGGCGTAGTACGCAAGACACGAGGTTTAAACATGCTGCTCTTGTTCCGCGTTGTGACATCCGAGATTAGGTTCAGAGTGCGTTACGTGCCAAGCACGTGCAGCAAGACGCATCGCAAACTCGTGTACGCAGAAGGCTCACTCGTTCGGCTCTTACGTGTTAGAAGGAGATAGACAGCGAAGGCGAACTCAAGTCCCTTCCATATCTTCTGACCTGTGAGGACATATTATCACTGAACTGGTCACTCGTGATGGAACACCTTTTGTGCATTTTTTCACTTCGTTTACACCATTCCCCAACTCCCGCACCACAACACACTTCAAACACAACTAATGCATCACAGAACTTGTATGGGTGAACGAAAAATATATGTCCCGTTTTTATAAACGGTATAGTGCATTTGTTGCGAATATATTCTTTTTTTTCGTTTTTTTAGAGATATGAATAAATATAATATTCTTAAAATGTATTCAAAATAAGTATTTTGCCGCCTAGGTCATCTACAATTTGGTATTTACACGAAATAATTTTCAAGGTTTTAATTATCCATTATAATTATATTTCATTATTTATAGTATTAATTAATTATTTAATTATAAGAACCATCATTTTTAACGTGGGAAAAATGTGGTCCACTCACGCATAAAGTCAAGATTTCCCAAAGACAAATTCAAACCCCCGTAAACCACTACACCCTCAGATCCTTAACATAATCATATCCCTTCCTCTTCTTAATTAACTATCAAATTTAATCTATAATTATGTCAGAGTTCAAACCTCACTTATCTTATGGATGGCCAATCCAAAAATGTCATATACTAATCTTATGTATTTTTAAAACCCTTGAAAGACTGTATTGTCGAACAAGAAGAAATAATTTTTAAAAAAGGTTTTAATTGAATTCCCAAAATTGAATGATTTAATTCATAGTAACACAATTCCTCTAGAATTTTGTTTCGATTTTATTAATACATAAATATCATCGAATTCAAATCATTATCATTCACAAATACCAACTATTCTAGATACAAAATTTTTAATTCCTCCTCGTGTCTTGGAATTCCTTGTTTACGAATCTTGACCGAGTACAAGAATTACTTTTAACAGTTTGTTTAATTTTTTTCTAATCTTATCCGTCCTTTTAAAAACATCCTTTGGCTGCTTTTATATTCAGGCCGGATCTTGTTTTGAATTTCTCTCAATGCCGCCAAATTAATTGCATGAAACTCAAACATTTCATGGGTGATGCTGTCACTCTAAATGCATTGCACTGCAATATGTATTATCCATTAGTGTATTCTTGTCACCGCATGCAATGTCAAAATCGTTGATTAGATTGGTGCAGAAATCTAATCAATGACTAGCTTGTGTCATCGACACTTGCAGGTAAATTTTATCTATATACTGCGTGTGACCAGATGGTATTAAGATCGAAAATATCTGTATAAAAGGTTTTTGCAATGGATCATGAAAATATGCAAAGTTGAAGGCGTACGGCGTATATACGATTTTATCTTCATTAATAAGATTAAATCGTCTGCTTTTATTTTAAAATACTTGTCTATTCATACGCACTTATGTGTATTTCTTACACGATAAAAAATCTATTTTATTGTTTAACTGTTTTACACTTTTTATCAAGCAAATCTCGGGAACAGTTAAACAGTTTTTGACGGGATTTCCGTTGAAATATATAGTACATAGTGGGAAAAGGCGTAGAATATGTGTGACATGTATGGGGTGGAGCAGATGTCGCGAAGTTATAAACAAAATTACTTCCAGTTTAGAGTCTAGGTTGAATTCATATCCTGTCTATTACGTGATATACTCGCACATGTACTTACTGCAGTGTACTCGTACTTATTCAGAATAGACCAATGTGTGCATATATTCAGTTATTAATTATAATACGGTAAGGAAATATAACGCTTTTGTACGAATTATACGATGTCATTGACACAATAATCCGTGACCTGGAAAGAAGTGGGGAATGACCCGTATATATATATATATATATATATATATATATATATATATATATATATATATATATATGTTATATATATATATATATATGTGTGTGTGTGTGTGTGTGTGTGTGTGTGTGTGTGTGTGTGTGTGTGTGTGTGTGTAAATGCAACCCGCAACGCAGATGCTACACTGCAACACACGTTTTCATCGTCCATCACTCGAAAACGGTGCGCCTGATTTATGTTTATTAGGCAACAATCTACAAAAGGACCCTCTTGTGAAACGTTAACGGTTCAGCTCTTTAGGGAATTCTCACTCCCTTACAGGGGTGGTCTCAAAATGCGAGGAATCTTGAAAAGTTGTGTAAATGCAACCCGCAACGCAGATGCTACACTGCAACACACGTTTTCATCGTCCATCACTCGAAAACGGTGCGCCTGATTTATGTTTATTAGGCAACAATCTACAAAAGGACCCTCTTGTGAAACTTTAACGGTTCAGCTCTTTAGGGAATTCTCACTCCCTTACAGGGGTGGTCTCAAAATGCGAGGAATCTTGAAAAGTATGTGAGATTAAATTCACTATTTGATTATTTTTAAAATTATATTAAATTCGTTATTTGATATTCTTTGCATTTTAATCGCACAAACTAAGTATCTCTGTAAAAAATTGTTAAAAATTCTTAGAATTTTTAAAATGCTTATTCATGCACGATACCGCACCCAGATAATTAACAATAAAAAAGACGCATATTTCAACTTTATTTTTGGGGGGACAATTCTTTCAAGTGCTAGAGCGCGCTGAAAAACGATGAATTTTTAGTCCTCTCACCAAAAAGGGGGAGAAAGACTCCCTTCTGCCCTTTTATCTCGTGGTGGCACTCTAGCTTCACTACATGAACAAAAGACTATGACAAGTGAATTATTTACATTGTTAATGATTAACACCCGTTGCCAACAAAAATAGTGTGGTAACGCGAGAAGGATTCTACACCCTAGCCTTAAATAACCAAAATTCGGCGGACACGAGAGAAAAGGAGACAATTCGTACTTACAAATCGAAAAATTGAAAATAGTGCGAAATTTTTGGAGCTATTTGCTATTTTCTTTGTGAAGACATTTATCAATGTGGCAAACTTCAAACTCGAATGCATCACCCCCAAAACCACTCAGCACCCGTGAGAGAAAAAAATGTGGAGTTTTTTACTGGACCGGATTCCTAGTGACTGGACTAAAATATACTTTTTCAAAACGATCGGAATTCAACAATATTTATTCTTCTTATAATAACATTAAAAAAATCAGTAATAATTTGAAAACTGCGAATTGTAATAATGAATTATTCACACACTCACTATCTCAATCATTAATTAATTTTCTGATTGTTAATTTAGGTATGCTCGTTATTTATCATTCACAATAGTATAGATGACGATAGAAGCCGCAACACCAAAGTATTGTTTTCAGGCGCACTACCAACCGCGTAGGCCGTTCTGGGGGTAATTTCGAGACATTGACGAAGTTACAGATGGCGCGTGCACGACAAATTGTGGAGAGTTCCACCACAAGACGTCTATGTTTTATAAACACGCTCTTTTGTCTGCAGAATAAACAATAGGTATTTAACGAAGAGGTTCGCTTTAACAAAAGAACTCGGAGGTTTCTCCGATCAATACCGGGTGAAGGGCGGCCCAGTACCCTAAGAAGCAGGCCATAGACCGCGCACGACGTTTCCTTCCTCATCCTTGTCCTCTCGTCTAACCATACACACATACACTCCCACTTAATCTTGCATGCACTTCAAATATTCAAATATTTTTTGAAAATAGCAAAATATGTAAAATATGTAATGTAGTACTCAATATGTAAAAATATGAAACGAAAAAAAAAACGATATTGTGTTGGCGACGATTCGCCAAGATTTCAGTTTTGAGAACGGTAAGTACTAGAAAGAAAAAATGTAATTCTAATAAAATCCGGTCTCTACTAATTAATATATCACTTGCCGCGTCCGGAAACCCCAAACGCATAACTGGGAAGCGTGTGGGAGGGGCAGGTGAGCGCGAGAAGCCCTCGGCGGCGGCGCTCCAGGGCGTTGGCCGCGCGAGCCGCCCTCGTGGTGAGCGGCGGACGTGAAGCGGGTGCGGCGATCGCCACCAACGCGCCCCACCCCCAGCCCCGCCCCCGCCGCGTCCGTGACGGCGGGCGCCCACGCGCGGCGGAAGCCGTGGCCGAGGGGATCAAAGACGTTCCCGCATCAACACGCGCCGCGCGCCGGCGCCCCGAGGGACGGCCGCCCGCAATTTAATGCGCAGAACCTTATCAAAACTTGCGCCGCTTCTGAAGGCCGGCGCCTCTCCTAAGGCTGCCTGCTGAATGTGTAGTCTCGGCTACCACGTGGCCTCCGGACAACTTTTTTTTCTTTCTTTTTTGTTATCTTAATTTTCTTAATTGAATTTTCTGATGGGTAGTGAGAGATAAAAAAATACGTCACTGGCGTAGGGAAACTCCTTTGAACATTTCAACAAATGTATTGTCGTACTATTCATTTTAACCCAAGCTTTTAGATGAATTTCGTGATTTGTTTTCAACTAAAACCAAATATGTTCTCTAAACCCCTCTGCTTTTTTCCACCTATTTCAATGCTGTTCAACTGGCTGCAATTAATCAGTGGAAACATTGCTGTTGCCTCTGCAGCACTGCTGAACGGGACATCCTAAGGTTCTAGTCTCGACGGTGTCGAATCTTGGACAGTACTTAGTGATCGTAATACTTGTAAATGATGCTTTGATTGATCATACTTAAGTTTTGTGACATTTCGCCTTACGCAAAACGACGTCTCTGATAAATATAATTTTTTTAAAAATCTGCTGCGAGGTAGATTATGAGGGGTTACTTAATTTGAAAATGTTAAAAAATACAGATGATAATTTATTTGTGCTGATTTTGTGAATATTTTTGTTCTTTTAATTATGTGTGTTTTCCAATATAATTCCGAATGGAGTCCATTACAATTATCATGGTTTATTAAAGATATACCTGAAATACCAAGGGAATACTATTAATAATATTAGCAAGGTACTATAAATAATATTAATCGTCACATGCCAATGGGAGGTAACAACGAACTCCAGTATAGGTTTCTTTTCCCTCTATTTTTATTTAGTTGAGGAGTTACTGGATGATACGAATAAAACCTTGTATTTCCTTCAAGTCAAAAGCAATTACTTAAAGCATTTACTACTGAAGACTACACGAAACTGAAAATGTTGAAAATATAAATGCCATTGGCATTACTTATAACCTGAATACATTTTAAAACAAACTTGGAGAAAATAATTGTAATATTTTTCTAATTAGCTCTTAAGTACATAACATTCCTCTTCAATTATATTGTTAGACTAACTGCCTTTGAATAATGAACGTACGAACGACTCTTCTATTAAGCACATGTATTTTCATAATTCAGATACAATACATTATACATTGGCAAAAGACTGGCTCGATCAATATAATACTAAAGGCGATGCAAAGCCATCTATGCGATTATAATAGAAAGGATATTGCATATATTAACATATATTGCAATTTATTCCGTAAATGACCCCCTCCCCCATGGGTGTTCTCCGAGTCTTGGCCCTGGCATGCGAAGTGAGTGTCTTGGGTCCCCTCCCGCCGTGGGCCCACCGCTCGCCCTGCGAACGCGCGCGTGAGCGCCTGTGCCTGTGCCGCAGGGCTGCTGCTGCTAGCGGCGCTGGGGCGGCTGGGAGGCGCCGACGCCTGCGACATCTGCGGCCGCGAGTGCATGGGCTCGTGCGGCGACACGCGCACCTTCGTCACCTGCTGCTACAACTACCTGCGCAAGCGCGGCGTGGGCCCCGTGGGCACCGCCCCGCTGGGGCTGGCGCCGCTGGCGGCGGCCGCCTCCGACTACGCGGGCCCCGCGCCGCCGCCGCCGCCCCCGCCCGCCCCGCGCCCCCGCGCCGCCGCCTTCCACCTGCGCCCGCCCGCCCCGCCCGCCGTCGTCGCCCTCTACGACGACTGAAGCCCCCGCCGCCGCCGCCGCCGCCGCCCGCGCCGCCGCTGCCGCCACCGCCGCAGCGCAGCGCGCGATCTCTATCCACTGTAATCATTATTATTGGGTGTCTTGTTGGAGTTGGCATCACAATAAAAAGTAGTCATGTAATTTGAGAATATTTTAAAAATAAACTTATTTTTCATATGAATGCTCATTTCCTGTTCGTGCGGCAAGGACGCAGTCGCTGGCATTCAGGGCCTACCCTAGAAGCATTCAGAGATGAGCATACACGCATGTCCACTCTGTCACGGAGAAGAATGGAAAGAAATAGCCGATGTTCGCGTGTTTTGCAAACAGTCATAATTTTTCTCACACTTCTTGTAAACGTAATAAAATTTAGCACCACAAACAGCTTCTTTCAGTAATCCAACATATGAGGCGTGTACTTCTCTTTTAATTGAACGCTTTTGTTCTAAGGATTACTAATTAATAACGATAAATCAGAATGAGTTTTAGTCAAATCGAGAAACCATGATATTGTTCTGATTCAAAAAAGTGTTGCAATAGCATCTTTACCTGAGGCTTCAATAAAATATAGAGCAATCCTATAACTCTAATTGTTGCAGTAATGCTTCTTTTTCTTCCAACCTATCCCTAAATTTCCCCAAATATATAAAAATAGCAATCCAAAAATATCAATGTACCTACATATTTAGGTTGAACTAAATTATCACATTCATAGTAGAATCTCTTGTATCGCTACATAATCTAAATACCCTAAAATTGAATAAAAATGAAATATTTATTCCACCATCTTAATTACAAAATTCATGCAAAATAACAACAAACTTCTCATCAACAATATTCACTTATACTTCACTTGTTTCATGTCTAATCGCGGAAAATTGAATAAAATGTTAACAAAACTAAAAGTCACGTAGTATATCTCAGTACAGATGAAAAATGTGAGGATATAGCGCATTCTCCTTCATAGTTAGGCTCACACAGGTATTAACTGGATTTTTTTTCCATTCACGTTATTGTGATATTTTATATTAATTTATTTCTACAATAGAATAGAGTAACACGTAAGTAAACTTTCCAGCATGATCCCCCTATCTGCATAAGGGGATGACTATCTTCACCTTTTCAACTATTAAACAAAATTGTTCAACATATCAAGCACATTTTATCAATCATTCTTTGCATACACATCGCATTAATAATGACATACGACCTGATAAGCACTGAAAACAACGCACATAGAATCGACTTATTATATTACACAAATATCATCTCTAGGTAACCATTTATATTTCATTACTGTGTAATAATAATAAACAAAGCACGGTTTTCTCCTACCTTCTCCCTAACTCCTACCTACTGGCACATGTATATTCCATTTCTTTTCAGTCTTTCTGACTCCTAAAAGTAGAATTGAAATATGACTTTAAGAATATTATAGAATACTAAAACGTAATAATTCATAAACATTTTCATTGAAATACTTTCAGCCACTTTCGACAAAATGTTTGAGCGTTTCTGAAACGGCAAAAAGTTCGGCTCATAAAAAGATAAAGAGGGGAATAATTGCACGAGTGGTATGTTCAAGAAAAGGAGCGACGATAGGAGCGAGTTTTATTATATACCACAAGTGCAATTAAACCCCTTTATACACATGTTACGTTCAATATTTTTAATTTTTTGTTTTTTCCATTTAAGAATAATGTAAAATTTCAAAACTTCAAGCACATCTTTACCATCCGAGGCATACATTTCATGACGTAGTATTGCCCTCCATGGTATTACTTTTAAAAAAGATATATTTTATTGAGCCTTGTTTTTGTTTCCGCGAAATATTTGTAAATGGAAGGTACTGAACATATTGCGGATAAAATATTAGAAGAAGCTGACAAAGTTATGAAAACTTTTCTTCCTACGAAAAGTAATGGCAGGTAAGATAGAAAATATAACATGTATAAATATTGGGGGAAAATCTATTAGCTTCTGTCGGTAAATATAGCTGACGTTTATATTTGTTTGCATTCGTAATGCTAAGACCAAATGCTTTACATGTAAAACCTTTAATTTATTCACGTTAAATATTTTATGTTGTTCCATAAGTCATCTATCTAAACGTTTTCTCTCCCAATTTAGTTTTATTAATTCGTTGTTTATATGTAGTGTTGTAGGTACGTACGTTTTTTTAAATATATTTATTTCCTGTTCAATTTACGACAATTTTTCAGGATTTTTTAATAAAATGATACAGAACTAACGTAATCTGTCATGTATATTTTTGATGTTTCATGACCGACTGGAAATACTTTGACTACGTCTGTGTTATAGTTTCTTAATTAAACGATTTCGCTCCTCTTCTAAACTCTGATTGGTAGGTGTGTTGTTTTAATTGCACGATAGAATTTTAATTGCACGCTTGCTATTAAAGGTAATCAACGATTTTTCATGGAATTAATGAGAAAATTTAGTTAACTAAACGAAAAATTAATATTTACTTATAATAAGAGCCCGAACGTTCAGTCATTTATTTTAACTAAATTAGGCAGGCAAAATACGTTTATTTTAACTAAAATTGGCATGAAACAGTGCATTTATTCCAGATAAAGTAGGGCTGCAAAAAGGCATGTAACAAATGAAAAATTACGTTTGAAAGAAATTATTGTAAAAAATTGTAATTAAAATGGTTCATATTTTTATTTCAACTCTACGTACGTAAATTTTACGTAGTACGTAATTGCGTAAAATCTACATTAGCACTTGACATGTAAAGAAAACTTTTCTCTGTAATCTTGATTACACACGACTTTTCGTTATGATGCCTACGAACTTGTCTTACTCGCGACGATGTGTCTTCGAAATGTAGACTTTCTTTTGAATCTTGAAATTGCGTCAGTGAAAACGGAATTAGATTTTTCATTCTTCGCACTTGTGTAACCGCCAGCACTTAGACAGTTATATAGACATCTGATGTTTAGGCACTAAAAAACCGTCTTTTAGACGTCTTAAATATCACTGAACATGTCAAAACTAAGGAGAAAAAAGCACTATCATATGTTACACAATAAAACAAATATTGTTTATAATTTGTTCTATACTATTTTGTAAACTGAAATACACAAAAACAAGTTCCCCATCGAGTTACTAAGTTCGGACAGCAGAGGTGTTTCTGGCAACTTCTGTCGAAAGAAATTAATTCTGGTAGGAGATTTTAAGAAAATCTTTTTGACTGACGAAATCAGTTTATTTACTGAACGAAACATTTTCCTAACCTCTTACAGGACACGGTTCAGACAGTGAACAAGACATGTCAAACGGGTTAGGTTAGGATAGATGGGTTTCAAAAGCTTCCCGGCGCAAATGATATAAGGCGCTATGTGTGTGAGATATATAAGTACCTTCTGATCTTCAATGCCATTGGGATATAAGAGATTTAACCCCGTATTTACAAAATAAGCAATTGTTTCAGAGTTTGTTTTCTCCTGTGACTTCGAGCGTAAGAGATGGGGAGCACCCGCATCATACTCGCTCAGTTTCCCGACAATCAAGTGGGCAACGTATCGTCCTAACGGGTCTATCGTTTCATCAACCGAAAGTCAAATGCAATGGTCACCTATGTCAGTACGAATATCTGTTAGTGCAGATTGATACACAGAATCCAAATAATTTTTTCGCAGAGTGGATTCTGATGATAGCGCCTGTTTACAGTACTTTTCCAAGAAAGATTTAAATACTAGGTTTTCAAAGGCGTTCCATGTAATGTTGGCACTCACCAAAGCCTGACACGTCGTAGAAAAACTGACTTTGCTCGATGTGGAAGGTTCAGTCAGAAACGTTTGTCGACAGCTCCTCTGTATTTTGATGTTAGCTTGATAAATGTTGGTCGTTTCATGCTGCGAAAGGTGGTATTTCTTTTCTGAAGATATCAATAAATAAACATCTTGCAACTAATTCATGCATAATACAAATAATTGTAAAACGAAGTTTTATCGTGTAAAAATAACCATTTTCCTTCTTTGGACAATTTAAAGGAAAAAATAACATAAATTAAAATTCAAATCTTACCGTTTTATCACAAATAGGGCATAGTATAATGCTACCATCGGGGGTGTAGCAAGGATATTCCATCACCCACTGACAAAGAAGTGAAGTTTTACTTTGATTCTGTTTCGGCATTGTAGTTTAAAAAATAACTAAACTATCGTTCACACAACCAACTTCTGCAACAGTGAAACTGCTACTGAATGGAATCTTCAGCGGAAGTGTTCAAATAATCATACAAACGAAACACGTTACATCGTTTTTCTCGTAAGCGATCAGTCAGCATTCTGTCGGTCAAATCAGCTTTCTGTCTCTCTCGTTTTCCGCAGGAGCTGTGAGTCATTCTCGATGGCCCAAGAAGGGAGAAGGGCCATGGAAGATGAACAACCCACTATCGAGATATTAGCCGCCTACTGGTGACAGATTCTCATTATTTTGAGGAAACAAGTCAGCATTCTCACTGCATCGTATTATAGACCATGATTCCTAATGACAATCGACAATGTTCTCAGATCATAGCTGGTATTTAGGAAATAGGGAAGTGGAGAAAAATCTGTTGGCATACTTTTAAGAATTCTCTCTTATTTTAGAATATAAAGATGTGAATTGAAGGTTTCGTAATGAATCGTCACGGTGGACCATGACCGATTTTCCGACACATAGCATTGTGTATAAAAATAGTGTACAAACACAAAAAGTTCTAATAATTCTAAAAAAAGACATTTAAGCAAAAAAAGGCATTTATACCAAAAAAAAGCAAAAATAAGCATTATAAAACTTCGTTATGTGTCATCATTTGTCATGATTCGTGCACATATATTATCAGCCTTTAAATATGTTCGCTAGGAAAAATAGGCATTTCCCTAATATCTGATGTCTTAAATCATATATGGAGAGCTGATCTCAAAAGGGATAGAACACCATAATCAAAAGTAGGATGGAATTCATCGTGAGCGAACAAAGCCTATCGGCACAATGAAAAAAATCAAAACTTGACTGTCACTTCCTTTTTTCATTTAGATTTTTAATACAGCCTCTACTTCAAGAGAAAGACTAAACATGATCGTGCCTTCGTGTGGTTGAGACTTAGAGGTTTACATCCAGCTCGATCGAAATCGGTGCCTGGCAAGAAAAAAAATGAGGTTAAAGGCAGAATATAATGATAATAAACAAACAAGATTAAATATCCCATATTATATTATTTTCAATTACTTTTTTAAATATATTAGTTATGAAAGTCCTATTTTTCTACACCACTACCTTGTGTACCATTATACTACACCACTTCCTTGAGTTCTGCAGTCAACGCGTTGCCGTGGTCAGTAAGGAAGGTTCTCAGCACAACTGACAGAATTAAGAGTGCAGCAAACGTTCATGGGTTGAAACGATAGCTAGGACATACAGTTTTGTCGAATACAACGAGAAGCTGATGACGTTAGGCGAGCAAAGGGGCAATGCTGAGACTGTAAAGAGACCACGCAGTACGCTTTCCGACGCAAATGGCCATGCACAGAAACTATTGCTGCAGTGCAGTGGAAACGTGAAGTGTGTAGCCTACAGTACATGCCCGGGCGTCCTCGTAGGCAAAGTGAGGAAGAAGGATTAGGAGATACGATGCGTACACAGTACACACCAGTACACAATTAGCGCTGGCATGCATCTCTAATCAACTGTGTGGGTTGCTGCAACCAAGGAGGATGTCTATCCCTTCCGTTACCAAACGGTACAGGCACTGAGCGAGGACGACTGCCACCCATAAGCGGACTTCTGCTTATGAGATGAAATGTATGTCGAAGAGAACTTTCTTAATTTTATCGTATTCACTGATGAGGCCACAGTCACGCATAGTGCAATCATGAATATGCTCAATAAATACTTTTTTTTGAAATTTTTGCTCAGGTTTTGGTAGAAGAGAACCCTCATGGAATATTTCAAAATACATTTTTACATTTTAATAAAAAAAACTTTAAATTTGGGAGGTACTTCGCATGAAACCCCTGAGACATGTTCAAATTTTACTCAAAAATGTCTCCCAATTTCTTCTTCAAATTACTTGTAAAAGTAGAGTGAAATACACTTATAATGAAGGCATAGATTAAATTTCGGATAGTGCTAAATGCTCTAAATAACTTGACGAGAAAGCCATTTTGATTTTTTAAAAATTTGTTGCATCTACACCTTGACGCAACGCGTCTCCAAGCCCCTTAAGGGGCGTTGAGCGCTTTGCACTGGGGAATAATCCTCCATTAATGTGCTTTATTTCTGGAGTAATCCTCCATTACAATAATCTCAAGTCAAGTCTCGTCACGTCGTAGTCAGTCAGTGCCTTTTATCCCTTCGGCCAGGGGCTCGACGACGTTAAATCCCGGGGTTCCTGGGCGGTCACCCAACCAAGAACCCGCGATTCTCGAATTCGCTTAACCTTCGTGACTTCACGGAGCGTAGTAAACGAATTCGGCTAGCGCCGCCGGCGCCATTTATTTTCTTAAATGATTCAAAACCAGTTCCTAGATTCTTAATTTGTTCTTAAGAGTTCTTAGCATCTTGTTTAGGCAAAAATTGTAAGTATGCAAACGATCCAGAAATTATACTTTCGTGTAGAAGAGGAGCAAATCCTCTTAAATGGATTCATTTGCTATAGATCAAGGGTTTCCAACGAACATGAAATCTGCACCATTCTCTTAAGCGTTCTTTACGCTGTTTGAGGTCAAAATTTAATTTAAAAATTTGGTGCGTCTCTGAGAAAAATGTTAAAAAAATTAAAATTGCCTACATTTCACGCAAAATTACGCGAAAACTACTCGAATTTTGTAAGCAATACAGATGATATTATTCCAAAATATGTCTTTAAAGAACTCATTTTATTAAAAAAACTCTATTTTCAACATTTTACGAGGGTAAGTCAATAAATAGGTTGCAAAACGGAATTGAGGCAAAAAGAATCAAAGTAACTTTCTGACATTTATTTCCCTTTTCCACATAATCACCCTGTACATTCAGGCACTTATCCCATCTCATTACAAGTCCTTGAAAGCCAGCAGTAAAGAAGTCCTTTGGTTGCTGTCATAGCTAACGTAACTTCATAGATCATCTGTATCAAAATGACGGCCACCCCAATGATTTTTTAGGGGCCCAAACAGATGAAAATCACTGGGGGCTAAGTCAGGGCTATACGGTGAATGTTTCAAGCGTTCCCAATGAAATGTCCGTAACATCTACGTTGGCCTTGCTGTTTGAGGGCGGACATTGTCATCCAGAAGAATCACACCCTTTGACAGGAGTCCAGGTCGCTTGCGGCGAATGGCCTGTCGGAGTTCACGCAGAGTGGTGCAGTACGACTTCACAGTTTCACCATGAGGCTGGAATTTCGGCAGTATGACTCCCCGTATGTCCCAAAACACGGTGAGCAAAATCTTGCGGTCCTATGGAATCGTCTTGAACTTTTTTCTTGTTGGGGAGGCGGTGTGCTTCCATTCCATAGACGAACGGTTGGGTTCTGGTTGAACGTGGTGAACCCAACATTCGGCCCCCGTAACAATTCGTGCCATGATGCTCTCTCCTTCCTCTGTGTACCGAGTGAGATGTTGCAAGGACAGACCCATTCCGTTCAGTTTGCGTTGCTCAGTCAACTGGCGAGGCGCCCACCGTGCCCAAACTTTACGAAACTGCAACTGCTTATGCACGATGTTTCATACGGTTCCATGTGAACAGCCTACAGCACGCGCTATGTCATCAATCTTCACACGCCGGTCATTACGGATGAGTTGATCCACACGCTGCAATGTGGTTGCAGTTGACACCTCCGTGGGACGACCAGGACGCTCCCAATCTCTGATGCTTTTCCTTTCACAGTTAAACTTCTGGATCCAATTGAACACAGCTTTTCGTGAGAAACATTTATCACCATAAACGGGACGCATTTCACGATGCACTTCTTCTTTGGATAGCCCTTTGGCCCACAAAAAACGCACAACTGCACGCTGTTCTTCTCGTGTACACTCGTGCAACACATTATTAATTAGATTATTATTAGACTTACACCATTTTCTTAAACGTCCTTCACACTATTCAAGAACAAAATTTAATCGAACAATTTAGTGTCATTTTTTTGAAAATTTTGAAAATGTCCCAACGGCTTCATGTAAATTATACGAGATTAAAATATCAACTTCAAATTACCGGGTCGCGACATCAGCTAGATTGATTAAGAAAAATCCATTTCGGTGAAAATCCTGCTTACGGTTTAGCCGCTACTGGGGTTGTTCACAGACGGACAGATGGACCGACGTTTCGCAGTCAATCGATTTTGCTGTATCAACGACCCACAAATCATGGATTCATTACACAACGTGTTAGAGGAAGTAATTTTCTATATACTAGTTCAATATGGCGTCGCCAACACTAACTGTATTAAAAGTACGTTCAGGTGCTAAAAATTTCTAAATGTAGAAATTTTCTAAATGTGAAAATTTCTCATAGCTTTGTTCAAATAAGTTCTTAGTGTCTAGCATTGGACATATCAACGAATCGTAGTACCTGATAATGTTATACTCCCGTTCAAAAATTCCCAACACCCAGTGCCCTTGTATATTACCTCTACACGGGATACGAACTGGTAATATTGCAATTTCAAAATTGTATTCGCCGTAAAAAAATACTTGCAGATATGGTTGATGCGAAAAGTTAGAATTTAGTTCAGCTGTATTCTGCGTGCTTTTTTTGTTAGTACGCCAAAAATGCGCATAAAAGATCACGTGTAAGCAGTTTTTTACCGTTTCGCTCTGCCTGCTGTGGGTTGCGTTTTATACTGATCTCCGGATGCGTCCGTGTCTGGTGCATCCCGTGGCTGCGTCCGTGTTGACTCACTTGGTCGCCGAGAACTTCCGCTGCCTGCTACAGCATAGTGTCTTCTGACTCACCTTAGCCAAATGCTCTTCTGCCCCGCACGTCATGCAGAACAGCGAAAGTGGATCCCTCTGGCATTCTGCCATCTTATGGTCGCCCGCGCACCAGAAGCGCGTAACCCTTTTCGGCTGTGGCCCCTGCCGCTCCTTCGGAACCATGAGTGGCCAGCTGACACGGTAGGCCCTTGTAGCCGATTTGTCAGCCTCCCGCTATGTAGTCTATTGTCATCTCAAACACAAACTACCGTGTATATATGTATATATATATATATATATATATATATATATATATATATATATATATATATATATATATATATATATATAGTTTAAAAATGGATAAAAATGCTTTGTGTAGCTTTCAAGAATAAAATAAATATGGTAACAGCTACATACAAAATAAAATATAACATACAAATGGAGTATATGTTATGTAATTCTAAGTATTTAGCACTATCCGAATAAAAAGTTTAAAGAAAATGTCGTTTGAGCATTTCAGGAAATGCGCAATTTTGCTCGTAAGTTCATTTTCACTGAAAGCATTTGAAGATCTTGTACTCAGAAATACAATAATATACAAAATATGACCGAAATTTAATGTAAATACTAACGACGTGAGATTTTTTTAATTTGCATAATTTTTTAAAAGTATGAATACGTCAAAAGAGCGCTTGTGTCAGGTTATTCAGTGCACATAGCACTAACCGCGTAAAACGTTTCAAGAAACAATTTGGAGCCGTTTTTGCGTGTAGTATCCAATCAAAGGCAAAACTTCATAAAACTATTTTTATTCAATAACCAGGTACAATAGCCAAAGTTCTGTATCATCCATAGAGTGTGCCAAATGCGAAGCCGTTTCACCGTTGTCCAGAAGAAGTCCCAGCAGTCGAGTCGTTGAATATTCACTAGAGAGTGCCTCTTCCGTTGCACAAGTCGTCGTCGTAGTCGATCACCACTCTTCGCACCCCAAACCACTCGCCAGAACACAGTCGCTAACACCGTCGCTCGCTGTCTGTCCTGGCGTCGGGTCGGAGCCCTCTTATAGCCCGCTGGGGCTAGCGGCCCGCCGACTAGCTGCGGAGTAGGGGCGGTGGCGAGTCCCTACCCGCTTGCTCGGGCGTGACGGCCGCGCGCGGACAGCCCTGGCCGGCCCGCAACGGTCGCCTTCGTCTCCGGCCGAGGGCGGTAACGCTCCGCTGACGTAGCTCGGCGGCGGGTCATTCAAACGTGCGCGGGAGGTCACGACATTGAGAATATCTCGTTTTTAAAATTGCTTTTTAAATGCCTAATTATACTCGAAAACTATTAACACTTTGAAAACAATGTATTTGTCTTCAATTAAAGATCTAATTTTGAAGATCAGATTTTATTCAGAGGAAAAAACTCTAACTTCCATATTGAAATTTAAAGGAAGTCGCCGAGAAAAAATGTGAACTTTTGCAATTTTCGAAAATTCAGCCATTTCAACGAATCTGAGACCTGCGCCATTTGTTTAAGCGTCCTTTACGCTATCCGAGTTCGAAGTTTAATCAAAACCTTTGGAGCCATTTTTTTGGAAAATTGAAAATGTTCTTGAGGCTTCCTGCAAAATATCTCCAAAAATTAAAGCATCAGTTTCAAATTCAAAGGGTCGCGACATCGGCCAGATCGATTGGGAAATATCATTTTTGGTGGCAATCCTGCTTATAGCACCGGCTGCGATAAGGTTCCCGCCGCTATCGTTCACAGTCGGACGGACAGATATTTGGACAAACGTTTGGCAGTAAACGAGTTTTTCGACATCACAAAATGTGGATTCAGACTACACGATGTATTAGAGGTAGTGATTATCTACATTCGGGAACAAGAATTATCCACTTTTTGAAATCAGGGATCTACAATACAATTTTTTCTGTCGGAGTCTCCGTTTTTCGATGTTGTACTACTTACTACGTATGTAGTATGCGAGAAAGTAAAAAGGGGAACAGTACAGTATATGGCATTTTAAAATACAGAGGTGTGAATAATACTGATTTTCACATTTGCTAATAAAGAAAATACAGAGCATTTGTATAATCCAGTCTCTGGTCTTAAAGATATAACTTTCCTGTAATATTTTACTTTGTACAAAATCTCCTCCACATACCCCTAACCAACAGAAACTGACTACTTACTTTTTTTTTTCTTTGTTTTTCACTATTACATCGTAAAGCAATTGAACCTGTACAAACACTTGTGATGGACCATCTTTGGTTTCCTGAATTTTCTGATTTTCATTTTTAAGAATATTGTGAATTTTTTCATTATGAAAGAGTGATTCATGAAAACTATTAAAGAACATCAAAACCAATTTGTTCCTTTAAAAATATTACAGTGAGTGAAGGAAAATTCAAGTAGAACAGAGAACTCCTTTATTGTGTTACTAGTATCACTTTTATTGCATCTGACATTCTCAATTTTATGAGTGGCATTATATACTACTCAGGAAGACTATGAAGCATTTTGTACTGAAAAGTTGGAGTCTCCTCAAGCAGTCATTGGATTGGTTCAATCTAACTGCTGTAATATTTTCCCTTTGTGAGACCCAATTGTTCACTTTAGAACATAGTAAAACATTTAATTTTTCTTTGTTTTCCACATTATTAAATGCCTTACAATAATACTGTAAATAATACCATGTCTGTATTGTTTATACTAATACTTCATTATTTTTCGTTAGGTTTATTATAACAATAAGTTCCTTATGCTGTAGCCCAAAATTAAGCTTTCAGTTGATAAATAAAAGAAGAAAACACACGCATTCTCACTTATTTTCTTTGTTCATCTACTTTAATATAATATACTGACACTCCTACTTGTTCTTTGCAAATGCCAGTCCTATAAACCCATCCTTGAAATGTAACTTGGAAAGGAATATTTATTACACCTAAAACTTCTGAAAATACGAGTTTTTGAATATCCAATAAAAAACAGCAACATAAATAAGAGGAACATTTGCATTAAGCACTTGCTATGATTTCTTTGAGTATGCCCACAATGAGATAATTTATATTTGCCCAAGCGAAATGCTAATATAGGGTTGACATTTGTAAGACTCCAAGGCATAACCATTGAAGCATTCAAGCTGTATTTTGTTTAGATCATGTATTTTAGAACATCAGATTGATTAATTTTGTACAAAATTAATCAAGTTTTAATTACGCACAAATACATGTGTGTCCATTTTGTGTACACTAATTTTTCATTTCTACATAACCTTTGCTGGAAGTATTGCACAACTGAATTATTTAGAGAAAACAAATCTCCATTAAACAGTTCAATTTTACATCTTTTCTTTCTTAGAGTAACCTGAATTAATTAATTCTTCAAATCAACTGCAATCCATTTCATTAGCTGAAAACAATCAATTTTCAGCTGGACAAAGTGAAATATTAATTTCAAAATAATGAGATCTGAACAAAGAAATGTATTCATTCAGAAAATCCAAGTTTTGTGGTATAAAAATAGTAAAAATAACACCAATATCATGAAGATATTTTCTTTTCAGTCTATTTTGTTTATTCTTTAGTAATATAGTTATACTTTGCTCAAATACAAATATTAAAATTATTCACTTATCATTGTTTTAATCCTTTAATGGCAATATAACAAATACATTTTTTGTCCAATATGAATTGTTATAGAATACAACTCCGAGTATTATTACTGCATCTCATTGCACTTGCTGTTGAAAGTAGTGTGAATTTACAAGAAAGGTTTTATAATTACTGCAAATAAATTTTAAATGAATAGAAGAATTTTTCAATGTTGATTTAATTTTGAATAAACTATTCTTATTATATATCCTTCTTTGGTTTTTCAAGTACACATCATAGGCAGTCATTTCAACAAACACTAAAAAAATGTTAAAAAATTAAATTAATAAATACACAAATATCAATTTATAAAAATTTACTGGATTTCCAAACCCTAAATTACACCAAACAGTAAAAGAATGAAGAGAAACATGAATTCTGACTGAATTATCTTCCCAGAAAAGCAATTATTGTTATAAAATTGTACATTTTGTTCAATCTTGGATAATACAGAGTACTATTAATCGAAAATATTAGTGTATGACTCCTCTTATACCCTTTGAACTTTCATATATCCAAACACTGATAAGTAAAATAGTGAAAATTTAACTTCCAAGACACATTTATCAGTAAATAATTATCAGATTACCTGACATAATATATACCCGTACAATGCCATCATTAAAAGTTCAATTTTTTTTAATACACTTGCAATCACCTGTGGAAGTTTGTACATCTGTTGCATTTTTGGGGTAAAGGTGTAATGGAAAATGCCACTTAACAGATCCATTTCATCCATATAAAACAAAATCTTATAAAATTTAAAGAAGACATGGAACAGTTATTCGTACATGCTACAAATATTTGCAGAGGAATCACTCACAATAGTTATTTATGTATTGACGCTTAACAATTAATTCACATTAAATAAGTAGGTGAGGGGATTTCAAGTGTTAAAAGTCCCTATGTATGACGCATTGAGAACAGAACCTACTAGGATGTATAAGAACTCTTCCAATATTCCTAACAAATTTCTTACTACAATTTGGTTGTATCAACTCATCCTTTTTGTATGATTATGCTACGCAGAAAGCAATAATATATGTTTTCAAACAATGATCATGAATCCTCAACAAAAATTATTATAAGTTACACACATTTCTTAATTCAAGAGGTTTGTTCTAAAAGCAAATTTTTGTTATACACATATGTACCATATGTATGTACAAATCATTGTTAAACAATGAAATTCACCAAGTCCAATTTTTATATTTTGGACTTACATTCATTGCTAAATCATATTTTTTCTATTCTTTTGATTAGTAAAACTGAATAAGTCCTGGAGTTTGGGAGTATTGTCAATTATTACTTTTTTAACTAAGTCAGAGACCACTGAAAATGTACAAGAAAATCCTTCTTTGGACCTGATTGTTTTTTTGACTTGAAAGGAATATTACTTATTGAAATGCTTACAAAAGAAAGCCTGTTTTATCTCCTCTCTATTAAGTGTTTTTGAGAAGACCAATTCAACAGAATCAACTTCAACTTGATTTATCTCAGAAAAACTTGATGGGCTTAGTGACTTTCACTTGTTTTATGAATGTACGTATTCATGTATGTATCTATAGATAAATGAATATACACATACACAGGAAATATCAGAATACTTGTTACAAACTTCTAGAGCATGTAGAAGGGTTAAAAACGATCACATTTTGCCAAATAACATATAATGGGAAATTGCGTATATTGGAAATACATGCATTTATATATGTGAGATTTGCCCCTGATTTTTATGCAGCCCATAACCACTATATTTGGCAGGTTCATGAAATCTCCTTAACTGCATCAGAATGAGACATAGCATTAGGTATACATACAAATACTCTCACACACAGTTTAATGCACTAATGGCTATGAGGTTACAAATACAAAGGAGAAGACAAAATTCAAATGAAAATAAAAGGGAAAGAAAAAATGATGGAAAGAAAAAAAACAAAATAAATTGTAAACCTATAATACTGTTTAATTTATAGTTCATATTTGTCAACAATGGACATCTCTGAACATCAAACATATACATAACAGTTGAATACATGCAAATACAAATTGGCTTTAAAAAAATGTACATACGTCTCATTATATACACAGAATCAATATGTGTTTAAAAAACCGGCTACTTCTGCAAGCTGTTTAGGTCACAATGCAGTGCTTCAATTCCCTGGCTGCTTAAATATTTCTTTATAACTGCTAGTTGACACACAATGGCACTGACTAAACAGAAAATCCAGGTAGTCAATTAGGTATTTTTTCACATGAGAGACTTGGATTCCAGGACAGTCACTATCACAAAAACCGAGATTCTCCTTTGCCTTTCCTTGAAACATTTATTATATACAATTTCAAATGCCCAGCTCCAAATGCAAAAAATAATCCATCTTCTTTCTTGCATTGGGGTCTTCAGTCCATCATTAGTCAATTACACAAAAACACACCTAACAGACACATTAAAACATAAAGCACTATGACAATCCAATGTAAATTATCATCTAAAATCAAATATAAGAGGTACCTCAGTACCTATTAATGCACTAAAAATATTTAGTGGGCCAAAACTCTATAATAAACTACACATTAAAAAGCTACACATTTCTGTATACAGTCTTCTTAATTGATATTAAATAAGCATATAATTTAGAGAAGCATAAATCTAAAATTCTAACAATTATTCTCACCCAATTTTAAATTGCAAATACAATCATGCGACACATCCGACAAAGAAAGAAGAAGCATCATCTTTAAAGCAAATCTTATTCTGAGAAACATGCAATTTTACAAATTTTTTATCAATGACCTAAAATACATGTTTCTCATATATTCCATTTTATTACAATAATTTTCTACCTAATACAGAAAGTTATCTTCTTCTTTATGTTACAAACATACATATCTAAAGCAATTAAAGACAACAGGATATATTTAACCATAAACCCATTGTCATTAACATGAATTCAACGAGATAAAATTGAAAACTAATTGTTTATTTAATAAGTAATGGTATTACAATTTTTCTTAAATAATATTATAAAACATGTATCTTTTATAAGATAATGGATCTCTCACATTACAATTCGTTAAGAACTGAAGTTAGGTCACTAATTTGCAGGTGAGAATTGATTTTGAAAATTATTTGATCTTAAGTTATTCTGAAAAGTAATAATATTGTTATATGAAATAGAGGTACAAAAATAATAACTGCTTTAGTAATAAAAAGATAAAACTATACTGGAATGAGTTTCATGAGTTCCACCAGACATCTTTGGAACAGAACATACCTCACAAATGCACCACAATTTTAAGCTAATCTTTTCATACAAGAAAAATACACA
Source organism: Teleogryllus occipitalis (assembly GCA_011170035.1). NCBI lineage: Eukaryota > Metazoa > Arthropoda > Insecta > Orthoptera > Gryllidae > Teleogryllus > Teleogryllus occipitalis. Next base: position 246,074 of record BLKR01000080.1, on the reverse strand, counting down.
ACACAACATTACAATCTACTTATTGACCTGAAATGCAAAGCCCCCAATCATGTAAGGTACATAAATAAGCAATAGCACACATTCAGTGAGCAATTATTTTGTTCTTAAATCAGTATTTTCCTCTCCATTCACAAATGTGATCATATTTAGACACAGAGGTAGACTTCACCCCAAATCACATCAGAAATTCAGCCTTCAAACAATATGCAAAAGCATGTCATAAAAAACTAAAGCTATACACACATTTGACATCTGTCATGGAGTACTAAAGCATTTCAAGATAATACAAACAATTTAAGAAAGAAAGGGATGATATTGAAAGAATTTCCAATTACCCAGAATTGTCAACACCAAGTGCAAATTCAATTTTGGAAATTATTTTTAATATCAGGTATCAATTGTAATTAACAGTTGGAAACATCTGTTCACATGGCAACCAACTATTTTCTACCTGATATAAGCACAATTAAAAATCTCACTAAAGAGAATACATGGCAAGTTTTAACATAATGAAAACATTTCTTATTCAGAAATTATGAGTGACCATTAAATTTCTCAGCTGTTTGGCAGCAAGAATCAGGACAAGCGTGTTATGTGATAACAAATTTTACATCTCTCTACCACTAGTAACTGGGATTTTTTATAAATGAAACAATAATGCACACTTTTTCCCTCAGTCACTGACAATTCTTAATTTATTACAACCAAAAATTAATGATGTTATCTTCAATATACTGAAGGCTCCCAAAAATCTAACATTAATTAATTTTTCACAAGCTCTTTTCTATAAATTTGTCAATGTTCCAACCACTACATATTCATATGTTATGATACATATGTTCTTGAGGACTAGACTAATAGTACATACTCAAAATTATGATGTTTATAATAATTGAAGTAACCTAATATGACATGACATTAACATAAAGACTTAAAAAGGGACACATCTTCCACAAAATAAAAAGAGTGAGATGTAAATGACTAGAACATATAACACAGGATCAGCAAAGGAAGTACCAAACCTACAGGAGAAAACACCTTCAGACATTCAGCAGAATATCTATCTGCACCTTATTAACTTTACTTAGGTCATTGTGTTGTCTAAAATACAACAAGAGAAAATGCAAGAAAAAATCACCAGTTTCCTTTAAATATCATTGCACTGTGCCTACGCCATTTTTAATCCCCAACATATGAGTACACAGAACAAATTAGTTACTGCATAATATATTAAGGTGGAAAAAAACTAACCAATTTAAAGCAATGTCGTAAAAGTATTTTACTAATAATTGTATTCCATGTTATTTTGGAATATAAATTGGATTCTTGTTCTGATACTTTGGTGATCTAAATAAATTTTGTTTCTTCAAAGAACTGCAAAAATTGAGATCACATTCAACGAGGAGTGAAAAGAATACTGACCAGCACGACTGAACAAGCAAAACATTTTTCAAGTCATTCTTCAACAGATATTCCTTAGAAGTTTACATTAAATTTTCAATTTGACAATACGCTAAAGAAATATTCAACATTAAATTAACAATGAACTCTCTTGTGCCAAATTTCTGAACTCCAAATGGTTTTAAGATGCTGGCAGCTAATTACATTTTACTGTATTTCATAATTCCCAGATAAAGATTAAACTTACAATATACAATAACCTCTTTGCACATCTAGGCTTAGAGAGAAATTTATTATTACAAAGTCTTCACATTCAGTGGACACAAATATAAATAACCAAGTTTGGTGACAAAAATCAATACACATCTCACCAGTTCATAAAAAAATAAATATGGAAGCTGCCTCATATTTGACCATGGAAATCTACAAATCTACTAACAAAATCATTGATAATAACTTTACTTGTAAAATCTTGTTGGAGATACACAACAGGTTTTTTTCTGGCAGAGGTTCCAACATTGGTTTTTAAAGAATCACAATAACATTCATTTTAAGAAACATAATATCAATTCAACAATAAAATGTAGTGATTACAATGTTACAAATTAATCAATGAAGGTGGTTTAGAATACCTTGCAACAGAACAAATAAATCCAACTAATAAATTATCATGACAACAATCATACATCAAACACTTCAGAGAGAATAAGATCAAAACATTAATGTCAGCTTTCAAATGCATTAAAACAAATAGACCACAACTTTCAATGTGTCTATAATAATAAACTTACATTGTTAAGATACATAAAACATCTGATACATTGAAGGGAGAGAAAAAGTCACGCACTTTAATGTTAAGTTTTTTTGTAGTTCTTGGAATAGAGAATTTATACATACACTCATACAATCACACAAATCAAAATTCCATCACAGAACATTGTAAAATGCACCTCAAAGCAATGTCTAGTATCTGCAATAAAAAATTGGCACCCTATCATTCTTGAAAGTACAACCATATCTTGTTAATACATTTTGGCAAAACAATCAATCTTTTAACTTTTCTTATTTTTACAATTTTTGCATCTCTTTCTTTTAATTGACACACTTTTTCTCAATAAATCCAGTTAGAATACTAACAATATTTTGATCAAATTTTCTCTGAAATGATTGCATCTTCCTTTATTTATGTAAATAAAATATTTAGGCAAGGACATTCATTAAACCCCTTAAACCACATCCAATTTTCATTAACAAAACATGAAGGAATGAACTTTCAAAAGCATTAACATATGCTGGAACTAAGGTTAAAAGTTGCAGACCAAAAAACATAACATAATGTATCTGCTTTGAACCAAAACTGATCACCTGAAATTTAAGTACACAGAATGAGTCCATTAAATAGTTTTTAAGTTTTATGAGAATAAAAAAATTTATAACACCCACCTGGTTTGCAAAACACTTACATGATAACAACCAATATTGCAATGAATTTTAAGGAAGAACAACTCATTTGAATATATTTTAAATTTGTAACTTGCTTTCTGCCATTTACTTCAGTTTCATCGACACAAAAAATGAATTCACTTCACACAAGAACTGCCTTTGCGAATAAGTATAGCATCCTTCACAACCCCATAAATCAGTGCCTTTCAGTTAAAATAATCAATTTGAAAGTGCAGAGCTTGAGATGCACTTCTCAATATCTGAAATTTAAAACCAGCATGGTCAAAGTTATCAAAATAAGATGTCTAGCAATTTCTTCAGATACTTATTTTCAACATTGGATTCAAAAACTTCTCATATACATGATTTAAATATTACAATAAAAATACATAAGTATTAATATGTGGTTAACTGTATAATTACAGCAATGTCTACAATAATATGAATGTGCCAAATTTTGAGTGTTTCACATGTCCTAGACCCTATCTCAATCTATTCATGCATAACACTACCTCCCTTAGAGGTATTAAGATATGTAATTTTGAACAAGTGATATACCTAAAACAATGACTAAAATGTTCAGTTGATTCTACTCAACTTTTACAAAATTGAATATTAGAAGTTACATCAAAATGAATTCATATATTGCCAGCAGCAGAACAAAATTTTACATACATTCTACTTTAAACACAACAGTCCCAAATCTTCACCTCTCATTACCTTCATTTATGCTCTCACAATGATCTTCTAACACATTGTAACACTGCATCTTAAATCAGTATTTGGCATGTGATATTCACACGAAGTTCATCCCATATATTATACAAATTCTTTGAATATAAACAATTTTTGTGAAATATGTAAATGAGTTGTGAGGAAGATACACTGCTGAACACTTCTATACTACTATACATTTAGATTCCAGGGCACGACCAAGAAGTCTGTTCTAGTTCATCAACTCATCACAAAGTGACTGTCCACAACACATTATTTCACTAAATGCTTAAGATGTGTCAAATAAAGTTTGAGGTGACATTTGCGACTGTTCACACACAGTCACAACTGACAGAGACTGCTAAGAGGGCATATCTGTCTGAGTCTGAATTGATATGGTAGGATACGGAAGAACCGATGGAGATTCTGAAGAATGTGCCACCATATTCTTATTGTCCATTGAAGATGAACTGTGTGAATTAACAACAAAACCATTGTGGTACGATGTGAACACAGGTACAATACCTGGCACAGTGAGTGCAGGCACCTCAGGCAATTGGGCTAAAGTCTGGAGTAGCGCATGCTCATCTGTCAAGGAATCCAGTAAACCCTGAGTTTGCGACAGTTTCTCTAGGGACTTCACATCCTTATCAACTGCTTCTAAAGCTCTCTCCAATTCTTCTGTTTCTTCTCTTGTTGGCTCATATTCACCATTTTTATCTTCTGAAAATGGTCATGAAAAATGTCAGTAAGTGGACATCTAAAAAATATACATACATACACATAATAAGAATCCATTAATACCTACCAGTAAATAGGTCATTAAATGCATCTGCTGGAATTTGATTTAAAACATTGGTAAGATCATGCTCTTCTAGAAGGCGAGAAGCTTGATTGGCCAACTCTACAGGATCCAGAGGAAGTTCTTCTGCCATGCTCAGTACCACTTCCTCCTCCACAACTTGCACATCTGGAACTGTACATTAGAAAAATATTTCTGTGTCACACACTGAATCTATAAGAAATATTATATATTTTTTAAGTATTCAAAAATGTACCTGATGCCTCTACTTCTGGCAAAACTACAGGCTCAGGTGTTGGATTTTCCACAGGCTCCTCTTTAATGTATGGCTCAAAACTTTCAGATGGAGAAGAATTTTCTCCTGCATTATTATCTGAAAAATGGATTTTTTAAAGAATGATACATATGATAAAACCATGTTGTACAACAAATGATTGAATGTTGATATTCAAAAAGTAATAGTTAAAACTTTTAAAAAATACATACCTGTTTCAGAACTATGTTCATACTGTGGATTTGGACACTCACTAGGAGTGTCCAACTGTTGACTCGAACTATCCACTGAACATGGCTCTGAAAACCTATTCATACGTCGCTTCTTCTTGCCACGTTTACTTGGTCGAGTCATGGCAGAAGGTTTCGCCTTCTTCCGTACCTTCTTTGGTTTAGTTTCTGCACACATTCTATCATAATTATCCTACAAACAATAAAAAAGAAAAAAATTGTAAGAAGTTCAAATAAATGTGCCAAATTTTCTAGAACTGATACTTATGCACAAAAAGAGCGCCACGTACATAGAATACAGAAGGGCTGATAATAAGTAGATGCCATCTAATGTAGTAGAATTTCACTAACTCAAACCTTGAGAACTCCAATTCCTCAATATCTTGGAATTGGTACAAATCCCTTCATTCATCCCCACACACGTAAGCCCCCACCAATGACACGCACATACATGCGTGAATTGTCACACGCATGTATGTGCGCTCCTCAAGTATGTTCTCCCACCCCTCTCTCTCTCTCGCACACACTATTTCTCTCTCTTCATGCTCGCTCTCTTGCTCTCTCATTGGCTTTCTCTCTCCCCCCTCTCTCTAGAGATTCTGTATACTATGTGCAGCAATCAATACTAATACAGATAATTCAAATATCAACCAAAAAAAAAAAAAAAAAAAATTAATTATACATGTTGTATTTATACAAATCTTTCAACATATTGTATTTATGTAACATTGACATTAACCAGTGCTGTTATAGAACAATCATCAGTCTACTAAAACTTTTTAAGTCTTATTTGCATTATATGAGGAATTAAGATACTCGAAAAATTTTCTTCATTAACTTTACTTACATTTGAAAAAGAATGTACTTCTGAAGAAGATGACAATGGAGTAATCAACACTTTTGTACACAAAACAACTAGTTAACAAAAACTGATTAACATACCAAAAGCTTTTATGAATAAATAAATTTTAGTATATTCAAGACTGAATACAATGTATTTAATTAGCAATTTAATATTTAAAAGCAGTATCCCTATGTTAGTTAAATCAAGCATACACTGTTAAATTCACATGAATTTGTAATATTAATTGGCATATTTTTAATTGGTTCACTCCCCCTTGTCTTGAAATCTAATTCTGCAACTGACAAAAGAGGAAAAGTATTGAATTTGGTCCAAAACCTTGAGGTCAAGTTTCAGAAGTAAAACCAGTTTTGATGGATACTGCGATTAAAATGAAGAAATTGGGATGAAGTTTCCAAGTATTTAAAGAAAATTAGTTTTTTTATTATGTGAACAATTTATATTTCTTTTCCTTCACGTTTCACAGTCTGTGGTGGCTGCTTCATCGAGTACTTAATTGGAGGCAACCAATTCTCAGTTATCCCTTGGAGACCTGAGCAAATTTACACCTTTAGAGTACTAAAAGGGTATATTTTGGATCCCATTTGTTTTAGTATTTTCTGAACATTACTTTCACTTTAAATTGATTCTAATATTTTTTCTTCAATATTTATTAATTGTTATTTGCTTTAAGTTAATAATTAGTCACAAAGTTGCATTTAAACTTACATTTAATGGAAACTTAACAAAAGTTAACACATTGTTATACACTTGCTGTTTAACAGTTTTAGCATGGGAAGATAACTGTTTTGTTGGAATGATTACTGCACACAATTTTTATAGTTACAACATTTATTATTTCAACATAATCACAGTTGAAAATAAGAATCTTGCAAAAACAGTCAACAGAACACAATATGCTATAATTAGGGAATGGAATTTATTGTAATAAAGAAGCAAAATATATGTGTACTTATTTTTTCTAAAACATGTCAAAAAAATAAAAAATATGCGATATAAAAATTTGTTATGTTTAAAATTCCATTCTTTAAGCATTTTCCAAGCACTGTACGTTGCTGATCAGGTCTTAACATGGATTGAGAGGCTGAAAGAAAGTTCTACATCTACAGGAGCAATTATTTGCTAGTTTCATCTGAAATATATAATACTTTCATAGTATTTACAATCTTGTTTTCGAGGAGCCTGCACTCAAGTGAACAGTAACATGTAGCCTGTGATAGAGGGGGGTGTTAAACGGAGCAAACCCCCTCGACACCAGAAAAGCGATAGGACAAGGATCTGAAAAATATGTTTTATCAAGTTACACATGGGGTCTATGAATCACGAGTAAGCATGTGGTTTAAGTTTCTTCTGCTGCCCATATATCCGCTCATCCTTAATTCCAAGTACGCGGTTTCAAAGAAACAGAAGGGAGTAGGAGGGAGGGTAAGTTTGACCGTTAATAGCATAAGTTCGACGGGCGTTAATACAAGGGCATTGTGTGGCTTTGTAAGTATTTCAGTAACAAAGTTTTCAAGTAACATATTTTGAACTTACATGTGAAATGTTCATTTTCTACTTATAAATATATTAAAATGTAGTGAAATATGAATATGTAGCAATAGATAAAATATGCAAAAATATGTAATTATACCAAAATATGTAAAATCAAAATGGTTCCAATTCATTCAAAATGTCACATTAAGACCAAAAAATATTAGTGAATCTTGTCCCTGAAAAATATGAATTTACATGAAAATCCGTTCCCTAGTTATATTAATGTATTCATTTAGGACATATGTGTGAAGCCACAATAATAAGCCCCGAACTATGTAACAGCAACACATATGTGATATATTGGAAAACACAACAACTACAAGTGATAACATGTAAATTTAAACCACTCTCTTAATGATTTGTGCAGAAAAATGGAAGAATGATTGTCTGCCACATATGACACAGAGTACTAAAAGGTTACATTTTGAACCCCATGTCAAGAAAAATGTATTTCCAGAAAAAATAATTATTGAATTTTTTCTACTGAGTGCATTTTCAATATATTAGGGAAAAATATACAGCTAGAAAAAAAAACTGTTATACAGATAGCAACATTAACTGAAATAAATGACAATAACATAACCTGGAATACAAAATGAACCGCCATAGGTCTCCTAGGATTATGTAAAAATAATTTTCACATATTATACAAAACTTGAAACAATGACAAATTTACAAAAATTCTCACCCTTGAGTCTGAATATTTGGGCATGAGGCATGACAACAGCCTCCTTCACCTGGTGGGCAACTATAGTGAAGAAATTTTTTTTTCTCCTTACATCTTACAATACAGTTCAATATGAGATAATCAAAAATCTATTTAAATACAATTTAAATAAATAAATAGCAACTATAATCAGAAAAATATCCACATAGATACATGCATGAAAAGATTTGCATAAAGCATCATAATGCTCAATCTCTAAAAATACTATTGAATTTATCAAGGCAGCGTTACAGTGTGATCTAAGTTAATTGGTTGGTTAATGATTCCGGACACATCAACAGCTTAGGTCATTAGTCCCATAAGAGTAGTGCATATGTTTTCCTTGGGAGATAGCGATGATCTTCCCCTGCTGGATGGCGAAATCCGGAGCCGACCTACCATCAGTTAGCGGGGTTTCTCCCTAACCAGGACTCTCCCACCAACAGGGCACCGCCCCAGCTGGGACAAGCTCTATTCTCCCGACTGGTCTCCCGGAATATGTGGTAGTGTAAGTGTAAGTGTCAGTGTGTGTGTCAGTGTGTGTGTCAGTGTGCGTGTCAGTGTGCGTGTCAGTGTGCGTGTCAGTGTGCGTGTCAGTGTGCGTGTCAGTGTGCGTGTCAGTGTGTGTGTCAGTGTGCGTGTCAGTGTGCGTGTCAGTGTGCGTGTGTGCGTGTCAGTGTGCGTGTGTGCGTGTCAGTGTGCGTGTGTGCGTGCGTGCGTGCGTGTGTGTGTGTGTGTGAGGGGAGAGGAGAGGACAAGGAAGAGGAAAGAAAGATCCTGCGTGGTCCGTGGCCCATTTGTTAGGCATTCCATGGCTCTGGCATTTGTCTGGTGTTGATCTGGTGTTGGTCGTCTGGTGTTGATCTGGTGTTGTATTATTTCAACTTATGCAATTTATGAAAATTTAGAGTTCAACGCAAATTAGACCTTCGCCGTTTTTTTTTTAAAAAGTAAAAACTTGGCAGCTGTTTTGGACAAACAATTATAAATTATTGAATTAATAAAAAATTACGTGAATCCTACAAGTTTTCCAAAAAATTGTATACGACCTTATTGAAAGATCTATCTTTACTTTTTCACCTACTGCTTACGCAGTATAGAGAAAGTATTATTATGCTGCAGTGAAAAACGGCGATTTTTCAGAAGAAACATTCTTCCAGGTCCCTGATACCGAAAAAGCGGACCATTGCTGCTCCTATATGTAGCAAATTACTCCCTCTAACACGTTTTGTAATCAGAATACTAAGTACATCTGTCTCAGTCACCTTCGGTCACCACGGTCTCCTGGATCACCTCTGATCTGCCAGAGAAACAGGACATGCGTTCCAACGAACCCCATTTTGAAGTTGCATAACACAGGGGCGATGGATCATCCTGTGGAACGTTACGCTATCAATTTTTGCGTTAAGTTTGGGAAGTATGGCAACAAAAGGTTTCCATTAATTCAGTAGAGCTTTGAGAACGATTTCTTGTCCAAATCACAAGTTCTCCAATGGCACAAGTAATTCAAGGAATGCCGAGAGGATGTCGCTGACGAACTCCAGAGTGGACGTCCATCAACCTCCTGAATTGACGAAAACGAGACGTATGGGCGTAATTGTTCAAATTCTGACTGAGGGCTGAGCCTTTAATTCATAGCTGCCAAAGCGACATCATGGCAACGCGCAATCCACACCATTCGTTGTCTACAATTTCTTGGCCAGGACCCAAACTCCAAAGTTCCCCAGCTTCCGCAGTCCTGACCAGGGCTCCTGCAGACTTTTTTTTGTTTTCTCGCTGGAAAGGAAGTCTGAAAGGGAAACACTGGGTCGCGATTCAAATGATCAAGCCCCATGTTACAGCTCTAAAGGAATTGTTTGAATATGTTCAATAAATTATTTTTACTTTTTCGTATACGTACATACATAGAGATGTTCGGAATGACATCACAAAGATCCGCGGGAAAGTGCTGGGTGGCAACCCATACTGTGCGACTAAGCGATTCCTAGAGAATTACAAAGTTCTTGGCTGTATTATGCTGTTGGGAAGGTGTGTGTCACATTTGTTATTCACAATGATATTTGCTTTTTTCGGTTTATTTAGGTTCTGGCTGCGAATTTCGTCGACAAATTAGATTAATAAAGCAATATTTTATGAACACACATCAAGCCGCTACCTTTTCTTTTCGAAAACGGTTCGAAGCAAATATTATTGTGACCTTAGTGATGATGCTAAGGGTGTTGCAATACAATGAAATGTATGATATTTGGTTCCATGTGCCTTTTGATGGGTTACGAAAAAGGCCAACGAATTTTGCACCTCTGTGATATTAGCGTAGAAGTAACTCCTGTATATTTTTATAAACTATATGAAATATCCAGAATGTTCATAAACACAGTCCTATAAACAAATCTTGTCAAATACAATAATGTGCACAAATTGCTGGAAATGTACATATTGAAGGCGTGAGATATATTTTTAAAAAAATTACATTTGTGTAATTTTTGAAAAAACAAATACAATAAAATTAATTTTGTGGCATCTTAAACAGTACAATTAGCACTATCCGTGCGAAAAGTTTGAAGAAAAGTTTTGGTGCTGTTTTTGAAAAAATGGCGTAAGAGCGTTTCTGAAACTGCGAAATTTTGAGCTGGTTTAACAGAAAAATGTGAGTGTTTGAGAAATTTTATACATCATTCAAAGCAGATGTACTCGTAAACGTAATAATGACAAAAAATCATCATTAAAGGAAATATTAACGACGTGAGTAAAAAAACGAAGTAAAAAAATAAATTTTTGTAATTTTTGAAGAAACAAAAGAATATAGTAATATGACATTTATGTCATCTCATAGAGTACATTTAGGACTATTCCTATCAAAAGTTTAAAGAAAAACTTTGAAGTCGTTTTGAAGAAAATCTTGTTTTTGTTATTTTTTTAAATTGCACATATTGCACGGAATATTGCGCGGAAATTACTAAAATTGTCAAAAAATTGCACTTGACCATAATAAATACTTAGAATGGCTCCAATTTTTTTCTTCAAACCTTTCCGACGGGTAGTGCTAATCGCACTGTTAAAGATGACAAAGATTATTTTGCTGTATTCTTTTACTTTTTCAATAATTACACAATGTATTTTTTTAAATATCTCTAACACCTATTCTATGCGCATTTCAAGCGATTTGTAAACATTATTGTATTTGTGAGTTACAGTGCCTCAAATTACTTTAAATGAAGTTCTTCGCATTTACAATAATGCATACAGAACATTTTCTTAAAAACGGCTCCAAGATTTTCAATGAAAATTGCCACTTATGATAGGTTTTACTCTTCTTTAATATTCTTAAAATACCGTAATACTTCGGTTGTCCCATCAGAAAACCAAAAAATCGATAAAATTTCATTTTTCAAAAATTAGGCCCGTAAGGGCCAAATTGTTTGTTACCGCCTTGAAGAACACAGTCATTTAAACTATTTTTTGGGGATACTATACCGTGATCGATCTAAAAATATACTATCTTAAATTTTATTTTCCTGCACTTCGTTAAAGGCGGTGAGTAAAAGGCGGTAATAAATTGACTTAGCACTAGAACAACCAACATCGTGATTTTGACGGTTACAACGTATTCAATGTATCTTTATTCAAATGAACAGTAGGTCATTGCAATTACTTGACTTGAAATGCATTTATGATGTAAAGTGTATGTTAAAATTTTGGAAATACAACGAAATTACGACGACAGGCAACTCACGAGTGAGCCACCAGAATTTTCGTAATTATTTTGATGTCAATTGTACATATTCTTATTACTGTATTGATACTATTAGCCAAGTGAATGCATATAATTTTGACGACGCTGCTCTGGTAACAGTGCATTACTTGTTTCTTGATTTAATTGGACGTTTTGAAATAATATCTGAGGTGTTAGTACAGCAGAAAATGCAATATTACAATAATACCTAGCTGTTCCTAATATCACAAGAAAGTATGAGCTGTTGTAGCACCACTAGTGACTTTCTTGCTACCGCTCACGCAGTAGAACGTTATGTAAGGCTGCAGGAAACAGCGGCGCATTTTTTGGCAGAAAAACTCCTACTGCCGGGCCCAGGTAATGACAAAGTGGAAAAATTCAGTAGCAAAATTTATGGGGGGGGATCCTCTAATAACTGTTGTAGCAAGAATCCATGTTTTGTGGGTCCTTGATACCAAAAAATCTATTGACGGCAAAATGTCTGCCCATCTGTGAACAACGCTAATGGATAAAGCATTAAGTCAATTTTTTCCAAAAATAATATTACCCAATCGATCTGGCTAATATCACGGCCCCTTAAATTTGAAATCAATGTTTTAATTTTCGGGGGCGTACTTTACATGAAGCATTTGGGAAATTTTCAAAATGTTAAAAAAAATAGCTCCAACATTTTTGATTAAATTTTATTGTTGGATAGTGTGAAGGACGTTTAAGAGAAAGGTGTAGGTTTCATTTTCGTTAAAATACCTGATTTTCCAAAAACTGGAAAAGTTCAACATTTTTTCGGAGTCTTCCTAGAACAAAAATATTACATTTTTTAATTAAATTTTTACCTCAGATAGCGTATATATTGCTTAAAAGAATGGTGCAGGTCCCATGTTCATTAAAATCCCTGATTTTTCAAAAATTGAAAAAATTCAAAATTTTTCCAGCGTCGTCCTACAAATACAATTATGTAGATTGTATTTGTGTGTATTTACAATTATTAAGACTGTTTCGTAATGTATATTTTCGAAAATGAGTATTTTTTCTTAAACTTCGCAAAAAATAATCATTTAAAAAAATTGAACATTTCATTATTTTTCATGAACACATTGTATTAAGGAAAAAATATTTATCTTCATAATTGTAATTGTAGGAAGACGGCGAAATTTTTTTAATTTTTGCATTTTTTTAAAAATTAGGGTTTTCAACAAACATGAGACCTGCGCTTTTCCTTTAAAAGCCCTTCACACTATCCAATAACTTAGTCCAATAGTTTAATCCAATCCAATCCAATCCAATCCAATCCAATAGTTTAATCAAAAACGTTGGAGCCATTTTTTTGAAAATTTGTATAACGTCCCTGGGACTTCATGTACAGCCTTTGAGACATTTTGTCGAGATTTTACCCCCCCCCCCCCAATATTGGTTTCAAACTCAAGGGCCCCCGACATCAGCCAGATCGATTGGGTAATATCAATTTTGGAGAAAATCGGCTGAACTGTTTAACCGCTAGCGTTGTTCACAATCTGACGGACGTTTTGCCATCGATCGATTTTTCGATATCAAGGACCCACAAAAATTGGATTCAGGCTATATATGTAAGAAGATTCTTTTTGCGTAAGCGGACGCGAAAAAGTAAAACATTGCTAACCTTCAAGATATAGCAGATTCCAACGCGACAACGGCATTCCGCGCCACGAGACGGCAACTGTATTTCTGTGAAGTACAACTGTCACCAACCTGGATGGCCGAGGTGGCTAGAGCGTGTGCCGACTCAGTGGCACCTTCTGAAGGAGGTTCGAGTCCCGCCGTGGGCATGGTTGTTTGTCTCTTTCAGAAATGTGTGTTATCGCGAAAGGCCTTGTGAGTCTTCTCACCACAGACCGATGAGCCCGCACCTAATGTTCTACAATTTGTAATGAGTTTCACAAAAAATTATGACTGAAGTGTGTTAACTCGGAGAGAAATTGCGCTATAAATAGTAATACGTAACCATTACTTAAGGGCGGAAAGGACGTAGTTTTAACACCACTAGTATATCCGGAGAGGGCTACGTGAAGTTGACCATGGACAATGTAGAGTTCTTCTAAAAACATCCAGAAGTCGAAAGATTGGCCCCGCCCACGAAACCAATTTAGGGATCCCTACCTGTGTTGCAGTATTCTGAACATTCGCCAAACCCCGAACTCACTCCAATCGCCTGTCTCTCAACCTCACACTCACTCCAACTACCGAATTGCACAACGCGAAAACTACCAAATTGTACAGCCAGATGTCGTTCAACTAGTACCAAATAAAGACAAGATTGCATAGCCTCCCGGCTAATGTTTACCTTTTTTTGCTAATGAGAATATCCTATCAAAAAAAACTTTTCTTTTGCAGCGTGTCCTTAAACCATATGTAATAAGTTAGAAAAAAATCTTGCTCCAGGTTCTCATACTTAACGTCACAATCGCAAAGCTGGAAAATTCAGGAAATTATGTTATAGATTCATGAATCGCTGCGATTAACTCGACATTTTTAAAACTATTTCATGTATCTTGAGTAGATAAATCAACTAAAAAATAAATAAACTGTTGTTGGATAGTGTGAAAGCCGTTTAAGATTATAGTGCAAATCTCATGTTCATTGAAAACCCAGATTTTTCGAAAATTGCAAAAGTTCAACATTTTCTGGCGTTTCCACCAATTACTGTTATGAAAATATTTTTTCCCTTGTAAAATGTGTTTATTAAAAACAGATCTTTAAATAATGTCATGTTTAATTTTTCGAAAATATGAGTTTTTTGCGAAATTTTGTGTCAAATAGTGCCTTTTTTAATTAATTTTTCTTCAAAACGGCACAAATTTTTTAAATTAAATTTGGACCTTAGCGTAAAGGACGCTTAAGAGAATGAGGCAGGTCTCATGTTGGCTGATATGCCCGATTTTTCGAGAAAAAAAGTGCCTTTTTACAACTTCAATTGTGAAGATACATTTTTCTTAATGAAATATGTTCAACCAAAAACAGATCTTCAAATAAGGTCATGTTGAAATTTTCGAAAATACGAGTATTTTTTGTATAATTGGGCATCAAACATAGTCGCGCGTTTCGGACTTCCTGCGCGTCGTGAACACAATTTGAGACGTTTTTAGAAGCTATTGCTATTCTTATAAAAGAAGGAAGATTGATGGAAGGTGATAAAATTAACTTCGAACTAACAACTTTCTTCTTTACTTCACGAAATTTTGATCGCTGCTTACGGTATGTTTCATTTGTAAAAGTTTGCAATGACTACTGTTCCTGGCTATCGAAATAAACACTGGTATGCACCACAGGCGCTTCGTTTGAATTGATTGGGTATGGGATTATATTAGCATTATTTCCAATACTTTACACGAAAGAAAAATTAAAAAAATTGAGTACCATAAATTGGTATCGACATTTTAATTTTAATTTCATACTATTATCTCTGCTGCCTAGGGGAACACGGCAGCGACGGAAATAGTGTTTACTCGTATTTCCTGGCGCCCAACCCCGTCAAGATCTCCACATGTTCATTTTCTTCGTGCTCCCTGCCAATTCGGACACTGTTATTCTTAATATCCGTATAGGCTATAAGCAAAGATAGCTTCGACTACGCTATTCTACAAAAGAAGTTAAAATTCACTTTGAATATCATGGATGTGATAGCATGGTCATTTCGATCGAAAAAATAGCAAAGTGGTACCACGGACGTCATCAAAGAAGAGGCGCGACACTTATTGAAACTCAAACATACACGTATTGTAATAAATGTATATATTGTACTAAAAAGAAATTAATCGAAACTCATCAATTGAGTTCCCGGTGAGACGTTCCAACAAATATCCTCTCATCCATGTCCGTGCAATCCACAGGCAACCACACAGGTACTATGTACTGCTAGGTACCCTACCCATGTTGCGCTTATACAAGCGGCAGTGTTTGAAGTTGTGTTATGCGTGAGTCAAGAGCTTCGCAATCTTCAAGAAAACCTGTGACACTTCTCTTGCATACTTTGATTTTAAGACTCGCCATTATCATGTACTGAGTTGAATTCTGTACTTTACTGAACACGATGCCGTATGTGAAGTTGTGCTAAATGTTGGGGAAAATCTGAAAATAACGAAAAATCCAGGTTTTTAAATCAAATTCCCGTTGTTTTTTTCGATTCTTCCAGGCTTTTCCAAATTCCCGGTTTTCAAGGATTTCAGGTTCGCTGGCCACCCTGGTAGGGATCCGTTCCAATTTATTAATTTTTGCTACATAAATTTATTTGAATATGAAATCAAATTGTAACAAATGCATTGATTATAACAATGCATCATGCAAACTGTATTGATATAATTTTGTTTTATATATTTTGATTATTATTACAGATGAATTTATGGATGACATATTAAAAGAAGTACATTCGGACGATAATACAAAAATAGTACGACAAAAATAATGTAAACACAGACACGGTAGCAGTCAACCGAGCCGTGGCGTCCGGAGAGTACAATTTCGAGACATGGCATTCATCGGTTTACGCTGAATGGGCCGCCTCGCAGGCGGCACATGAGCTGTCTGTCAACAGGACAGCAGCGTTGTAGTCCTGCGAACCCTGGCGATATCGAGATTTCGACAGAAAGTTTCCAGGTTGACAGGCGACAAAGAGCACGAGACTATTTGCCATCAAATTCAAATAGCAGTAAACCCCTTGATGAATTTTAAATGTTTACAGGTTGAGGCATAATTACTAGAACTCAGACAATGCCCTTTTTGCCTATTTTATTTCTTTGAAGGTATTTTTAGGCAACTTAGGCCATTATCAATGTTTACCTCAGAAATGGTTTTTGCGAGGTTTTTATGACTATAAATGCCTATTTTAGAGATAATAGCCTAATCGAGCATTAACAGCCTATAAATGTATATATTGAATTTTCCGGATTTTTAATATTTTTTGTTCACTATATTTTGTTTTCTACAATCATCTTTTGAGAAATCACTGATGGGTAATTTTTTAACAAACAAGTAACAACCCCATCTCGATCAGGTTTTCGTCCAGTTTCCCTGATCCATTGAGCAAATGCTGAGATGGCCCCTTGTTTTGCTTCTGGACATAAATGTAACTTCATTTTCTGTGCACGTCTTCTAGAATTCAGTGGGAAATACATTATTCAAATTATCGTTTCCATGTTGTCGCGGCAGGAAGTAATAAGAGCCAAAATTTATTGCTTATTTATCTTTGAAAATAGATTTTATTACATGGGAGTTTTTTTGTTGTTTTTTTCTCCCTTGCAAAATTCAAATTTTATTGCTTATTTACCCTTGAAAATATATTTTTTTTACATGGGAGTTTTTTTGTTTTTTTTTTTTTCTCCCTTTCAAAATTCAAAATTTATTGCTTGTTTATCCTTGAAAATAGATTCTATTACATGGGAGTTTTTTGTTTTTTTTCTCCCTTTCAAAAATTCAAAATGTAAGTAGTATATGACTTAGTGTAGGGATCACAGAATTTTGAAAATGTGCACACAATTCATTTTTCCCCATAGCACGTCATACGCAGTTTTTAACTGTTTTTTTTGACGTAAAATAAATAAAAATAAATAAATAAACAACCGTGTAAAATCTGCCAGGGTGTCCTCTAGGGTGATAGGGATCTCAGGGTGATCGAGAAGCCCTATGCCCTGTGTTCTTGCCTGTAACCCGTCGAGCAGGGACACCGCTTGGAGACGTATGAGAATTTGACCCCGTGCGAGTTACTTTATATATTTCGCCGAAACCCGTCGTGCGCTCCAGAGTACAGGAAATTGTTCTCGTTTTCCCGATCTTCGCAATGATTACTGAGCTATCTATTCCTTACCAAGAACACACATCTCTTTAAAAATAGTACTCCCGGCATCTTTCGCGTTTTGAAAGGTAGAATTATACAAGATAGGGGGAGTTTTCTTTGACAATTTTGTAATGGTTTTGAAGTTTCGTGCATGCCAGATCAGTCAATTTGCTGTTCCTGTTAAGCATGCTTGATACAATGCCTAAAGAGAAAGTTTCAAGAAGTGCGTCGTTAAATGAGTGGATTTATTGAGATGATTCACGGCGAACTGGAAAAGTATTTTTGCCAGTGTTGTGAAAAGATGGGAAACTACGCAAAAAAAATACTTCTTACAACAAAAACATGCGAAAAAGTGAGAAAACCCATTCAAAACTTCTTCAGCAAGTGCAGTCAAAAGAAAGAAATTCAACACAGACTTGTGCCATGCCGCAAACATTCCGTTTTTAAAACGTGAAAATCCAACATTTAACCAGTTTAACCAATAAAATATACAAAATATAAAATTTCACACGAGTCAACTCTTAGGAAATATCTACATCTGCAATGTGTTTTGACAATCAAAGAAATTCGATTTTTTTAGAGAAGTATGTTCATCCTTTACAGATAAATTACGTACGTATAAATTTTAATATTATTCAACCATAATGCCCATTTCCCTGCCTATTTTTAAGTTGTGCCTATTTTCGACCTTTTTAGTGCCTACATGTCCGAGCTCTAATAATTACCTTCTATTATGAGAAATGGAAAAAAACAAGTGGTGCTAAAACAGCACGTTACTTCGTCGCCTTTAGTAATAATTACGTATACTACACTGTCGTTAGAGAAAATTGCACAAGGAATGGGCGGAATCACCTAAAATCACTGGATGTGTAGAATAATGTAAATGATTAAATTTGCACAGGGGTGGCGTGCCGTTTGTCCTAGAAGCGCCCTCTTTTGTGTGACAGTTCAGGTCAGTGTTACGCCACACCTAGTCGGTGTAGAGCCGTCAAACAAGTGCAAACAGGTGCCAGTATGCCTCATTGACGTCAAAGGGCGCATTGTCAGCATCTGAGTTCGAACGGGGCAGAGTGATCGGTCTCAGAGAAGCGGGTTTGTCGTACCGTAATATTGCGGCTCGAACGGGCCACACGCTACGACAGTAATGCGTGTGTGGAACCAGTAGGGAAGGATCGTACACAGCGACGGGTTCAGGACCACACAATGTAACCACAGCGTAAGATGACCGCCATCTTGTCCGCCGTAACCGTTCAGTATTGGCTCGGCTTTGGAGAACTGCAACGGGTGTGGTCATGTCTGCGTCGACGGTTCGACGCCATCTGCCGAGGGCTGGACTGGTGGCACGCATACCACAGCCTGTTGGGGGCGGGGTGTCGGGGAGACGACTGAAATGTGAGCGGAGCTGTTGCGGACACTGGGTGCCATTGAAGGGACTCGTGAAGGCTTCGGACGCGTACACACCGAGGAGCTAGAATGAGGGTGAGAAGGAACGGAGCGCAATGCGAACTGTCTGAATAAAACAAGTTTTATCGAAAAATACGCTCGTCTCGTCTCCATGATTGCGATATTTCAATGTCATACTCTACAGCGAGTGCAAGCGATTTGCAAACTAAATCAAAAAAAAAATTAATAATTTTTTTTAATTAAATATTGTGACATGATTTTACACAGCTTTATTCACGCAGAATTATATGTCCTTCACACTGGTCCAGCTCGTCCAACTTTTCCCCTTTGTGAATAAAGCTCTACTTAATATTGGTATATAATTAAATATTTTACATTTGCAGTTTTGATATTTATTCTGTAATTTCTATGCATCAGAACACAGTGACAATGTAGATACCGAACATTGGTTTCAGTTAGATCAGGCTCTGGCGCTTTTACTAGCCAACTCCTAAACATATCCCAAATACTTCAAAACATCACTGTGATGCACTGCATGTGATTCTCAACCTCACATTTACCGTAACTGACAAGATATTTTTAGTAGAACAATGCATTAAATTGCGATTAACGTACACAAAATAGACCTCTCTATCAAGATATTTTGAACTCAAATAACAAAACAAAAGCAATATGGAATATAATAAAAAATACGACCAAATCAACTAGAAACCTTGTAAAGGATGATGTTTTTAAATATAACGATATAAATGTGAACGATCCAACAACAGTGGCTAGTCTCTTTAACCAATACTTTTCGAGAATTGCTGCCGATCTTACTAAGGGTCTTCCTCCACAAAATTCAATATCAGATATTTCCCCCAAAAATTTTAGACACGATGTTCGTTTCCAAAACTTCTTAAGAAATTCTCAAAATAATCTGTAAACTAAAAAATATTCGGCCAGTTTAGATGAATTTACGGATTCTTTGTTAAAGACCTGTGCGTCTGCCATTATACACCTTTTAACTCGCATATTCAATGCATCCTTATGCACCGGAACGTTTCCAGATATTTTCAAAACAACTAAAATTAAGCCGCTCTTAAAAAAAAGGCAACTAAATTAAATTCAAAATTATCGGCCAATTTCACTTGTCAGTTTTTTCAAAAATATTAGATATTTTTTACGTACGAGTGGAAAGTAAATCTCTAGTAGGGTCTCAGTAAACACGACACGCTTTCAGATTGCCAACATGGATTTAGAAAATCAAAATCTACGAAACATCGATATTTTCTTTTCTTAAAGATATCGCCTCATCATTGGACCAAAATAAAGCACCTATTGGAATATTTTTAGATCTATCAAAAGTTTTTGATGTCCTTGGCCATGACGTTTTTCTTTCAAAATTACCTTCATATGGAATCCGTGGTATTGTCCTAGATTGGTTATGTTCGTATTTATTTATTTATTTTACGTCAAAAAACAGTTAAAAAAACTCGTACCTTAAACAACGATCTCAGAGAGTGGAAATACGGAGGTAGATCCAAAAGTTCCCGGCCTAAGTAGGAAGGAACATGCAATTAAATGCAATACGTAAATTACTTTTCAATATAACTTCCCTTTATTGTTATGCATTTTTCGAAACGTGGAATTAATTCCGTCAGAAAAATATTTCTTATCTTTGCTGTCAAAATGTTTAATGACAGCTACTTGGACCTCTTCGACGTTGCAAAACTTGCATCCACGAAGATCAGATTTCAATTTTGAAAACTAATAGTCACGTCCGTCAAGCCAAGTCCGGACTGTATGGTGGATGAGGGAGTTCGGAGAATCCGCATTGTTTAATAATAGCCTTCACATGCACGGTACACTGTGGACAGGTGCATTGTCGTGCAGGAGCCTCACGCCTCTTCAAAGTTTACGGCGCCTTTTCATTTTTATGGCGTCTCGGAGTTTCATGATCAAGTTGCCATAGTATTCTGCATTTACTGTAGTATTTCGTTCCTTGAAATCAAGCAATAAAATTTCTTCATTATCCCAAAAAATAGTCGCCATGATCTTCTTCCTCGACTGGCACACTTTCGCCTTCTTTGGCGGAGATTACCCCACCTGCCGCCATTCCACTGATTCTCTTTTCGACAAAGGATCGAAGTACAGAACCGTGGTCTCATCACCAGTGACAATTGAATTCAGAAAATATTTCTCCTCTTCCAACAGCTTCAAAATCTCTCGAGTACAGTTCAATCGTTCTTTCTGCACTACAGACAGAATTTTGGGAATCCAACGTGCAGTATCCTTGTTCATGCCCAAATGTCCAAGGAGAATTCTAAGGACGCTAGTTTTCGACAAGCCTAGTCTCGCAGCAATTTCTTTTGCCTTCAGTCTTCTATCTTCCAGCAGTTCCTCCTGCACACTAGAGTTGTTTTCATCATTGATCGCTGTCGTCGCGCGCCCAGAGCATGTGTCATCTTTTAGGCATTCTCTGACAAATTTAAAAAGTTTGGTCCAGTGTTTTACTGTCGAATATGAAGGACAAGCGTCTCCATACACATTTTTGAGACGTACGTGGATATCAGATGGCGTACAGCCTACTTTAGTCTAAAACTTTATCATTGCACGATACTCCATACTTGACATGGTGCGTTCCAGGTTGTGTTTGAACCTCTCTCTGGCGCGTTGGAACGTGCGGAGAAAAACGCAAACATTGACGCTAGTGTCTCACATCTTCACCTTCGAATCGCAACAATACAAACTTTTGTACTCATCCGCTAAATAGGTCAGGCCGGGAACATTTGGACCTACCTTCGTACCTTACTGGAATGATGGAACATTATGTACACACCTTTCCGACTCTTTGCCCATTGCACGTGGAGTTCCCCAAGGATCGATTTTAGGCCCTAATTCTCTTCTTACTATATGTAAACGATATGCCCTCGACGATTCGAAACGGGAGAACAGTTCTCTTTGCGGATGATACGAACATTCTTTGCAATAAAGAAACCATAAATAGTACAATATCAGATTTTCAAATTGGTTCAGAAATAACAAATTAGTAGTAAATGAAAAGAAAACGGTTTTAATGCAGTTTTCCATTTCAAATAAACAATTCTATGCTCCACTGAAAATGAACGGTGTACCATTGACTGATGTTAAGGAAACAAAATTTTTAGGTCTCTCAATTCAGTCAAACCTTAAATGGAACGTCCATTTAAATGAATTGAACACAAAGTTCATTATGCTATGCGTTCAGAATTCTTTCAAATTCAGTCAGCCTTCATACTGCTCGTTGTGTATATTTCGCGAATGTTCATTCCCGCCTGAGATATGGCATAATATTCTGGGGAAATACATCTTATAGCTCCCAGACTTTTAGATTACAAGAAAGAATTGAACAAATAATAACCATATCCCACCCACGTAAATCTTGTAAGCCTCTCTTTATTAATCTAGGAATTGTACCATTATCTTGTCTGTTGATTTACAAATCAGTAGTTTTTGTAAAAAATGACTTGCTTAAGGACAGGAATATATTTTCAGAAAATGCCGATGTCTATTTCTATAACACTCGACGTAGAAATAATATTCATCAGGTGACAGTATCAACAGCTCATTACAAAAAATTCACATACAATACATGTACATTATTTTACAACACTTTGCCAGATGACATTAATCAATTAAATTCCATAGAAAAGTTTAAATCCCAAGTGAAATCGTTTCTGCTGCATAACTATTTCTATACAATAAGAGACTATACCGAGCATCACAAGGAAAGTTACATTAATTTTAAGTTATATTTAATGTATTATTTACTATTTGGAGTGTACAAATCTAAATAACTTGTAACAAGTATTGTACCACAGCCTCCGAGTCAATGACCTACATCTCGATCAGGTTTTTCGTCCAGTTTCCCTGATCCATTGAGCAAATATTGAGATGGTCCCTTGTTTTGCTTCTGAACATAAATGTAACTTCATTATCTGTGCACATCTTCTAGAATTCAGTAGGAAATGTAGTTATTCAAATTATCGTTTCCATGTTGTCACGGCAGGAAGTATTATCTTTTGATGAAGGACATGATGGATAAGAGCTCAAATTTATTATATATATATATATATATATATATATATATATATATATATATATATATATATATATATATATATACAGCAAAACCCCTTTATAAGAGACACCTGGGGGAATGGAATTTTGTCTCTTATAAGCGGGAACTCTTATAAGTGGGAAATGGGTTTTTGACACGTTTAATGAAATGTTACCATATTTTTTAAGGATTAGTAAGATTTGTATGTTATTTTAAACTTGAGGAAACATTAATAACTTGAAACCAGAGCCCATTTAGCCAGATCTTTTGAGTTTCAATGTACAACAAAATCTTGTTGTACGATAGAAGAGATAATACCTGATGTTATTATTCTTTCTATTTAAAATAACTCAATTTTCTGTTGCCCACCTCCCACGGTGAGAGCGTTGGGTTGGATTTTGGGAGGCAAAAGTATGTACAATATTTACAAATGCTCAGTAATCTAAAACTTTTTTTTTTTTAAATAGGAAGTTATATCCATCTGCTTCCTATAAGGTCTCATTGCTAATAACTCCCTTTCAGCAAAATTAATTGCAGTCAATGTTGACCCTGAAGCACCTTTGTTTAACAAATAGTTTCTCACTGACTCCATCATCATAACGGCTTCACTATGTGATGGTAGTGGTGGACTCTCGTGATAGTCTTCCACATCATCACCATCACTCTGGTTGTCACAAAGGTCTGAAATGCACGAAATGCCAGCAGTTGCCACTTCTTTATCTGCAGTAACGTACTCTTCAGCCGACCTGAATGGCCGAGGTGGCTAAGAGCGAGTACCAACTCAGCGCTTCGGTCCGAAGGGTCGCGGGTTTAAAAAAATAAAAAAAAATAAAAATAAAAATATCTTTCAGTTCATAATCTTTAATGAGGGAAGGTAAATTGTCCTTCCACTCGTCCACTTTTTCCGCACTCACACTGTTGCTTTCCCCACAAATGTTTCTATACACAATATCATGCCTCTTCTTAAACCTATCAATCCACCCATTCGACGCCGAAAAATCTTCAATGTTCTAGCGCATAGCAATTTCATGCGCCTTCTCCCGCAAAATGTTCCCATTAGTATACTCCTACAGCTGTGCACTGTTGGAACCACTCCAACAGATCCTCTCCAATTAGTTGAAGGGAGACAAACGAATTTTTTTCGCCGAACCCATCTTCCCGGCGGCATTGAGGATTTCTTCTGTCTTTTGCATTATCTTTCCAAGGGACGAAACTGGAATTTTCAATCTTTCCGCCACAGCTCTCAGAGATTGCCCTTTACATTTATCAACTTCATTGTTAATGTCCAACTTCACGGCTAGCGATAAAACCTTCCGTTTCGATGCCATAACTCGGACAAACTTT
Source organism: Teleogryllus occipitalis (assembly GCA_011170035.1). Lineage (NCBI taxonomy): Eukaryota > Metazoa > Arthropoda > Insecta > Orthoptera > Gryllidae > Teleogryllus > Teleogryllus occipitalis. The sequence goes on along the minus strand of BLKR01000080.1, from coordinate 221,741 downwards.
TTGCCAACTTCGTTGAAGGCAAAAACAAAACAAAAAAACGCATTAATTCACTCGTGTAGCACTAACGTGCGTATGTATACACGTACTAATACGTACATTCACGTACTGGTACTGTATGTACACATACGTGTACGTAATGTACACGTACTAGTACTAATGCAGTATTACACACTAATAACTGCACTATCTACACTCGAAATTGTGTACGTGGCAGAAAATAGCTCCACTGCACCAAAAATAATAGAAATGTACGCACTGCAGCGTCTTCCTAGTTGCCAAGAGACACGAAGCTTACAGAATGAGCTTTCCTCAAGAGAAATTTGCAGCCCCCTACCCCCTCCAGGTGACGCTGGTGTGCAAAATCCTACTCCAGTCTATTTAAAGCACGTGCCCTAACCCTTACGAAGCTGACGAAATTCCTGAGTCACCTGGAGGAAACTTTCACGCTTTGTCTCTTACAAGCGGGAAGGAACGCATGGCGGGGCATAAAATCTTGTCTACAATAGGCGGGAATCGCTTATAACGGGGTCTCTTATATGCGGGAAATAAATACATTGTTTATATACAATTGACCTCGGGACCGTGAATTTTGTCTCCTATGTGCGGGATTCTCTTATAACGGGGTCTCTTATATCGGGGTTTTGCTGTATATGCAAAAACCGCTAATTTTTTTTCTGTTTTCAAAATTCAAGTAGTATATGGCTTAGTGTAGGGAATTTTGAAAACGAGCACATTCCCATAGCAGGTCACAAAGTTTTTAACTGTTTTTGACATAAAATAAATAAATAAATATAATTGCTTTTCTGGATCCATAAAAATAGGATTACCATATCCTAGAAAGACAAAGTTTTGATATACCTGACCCTTCCTATTGACGATCTTCCTTCTGCAGATATGAGCTTAATGAAAAAAATCAAAACGGATACAAATATAGCTGACGGGACATCCAGAGCAGCCGTGCGGGGGGGGGGGTAGAGCATAGAGTGGATGAAATGGACAGGGTTGTAGCTAACTGAGTGGGTGGAACGTGCAGGACTGGAAGCAAGGGTAGGCAGGGAGGGGAGTGATGTTTAACAGTAATTGTGATAAAGAAATATCCCAGCAACATTGGGGAATAAGTTAGTACAAAAAATAAAGTGATGTTTCAAATTTGAATCCTCTATTAAAGCTGTTTTAGGAAACTAATGAAAACAAAATCACAATAAAGAAAAAAAAATTGAAATAAATTAAAATGTTCTTAATTCTGTACTATTTACTCAACAAGCTCAGTTTCAAAAGCAAGGAAAACAGCAAATTCATTCTGTATATGAACAGAATGCAAGAGACTGACTGTAATCCATGGATACTTCAGGAAGAAAGAATTTAAATAAGTTCAAAAGTTGTTGATATGCCAATCATGGAAGTTTTAGAGACAAGACGGTAGAATTTTCTTGACCGAATGCAACTGGCAAGGACAGTACATTCAAGTTGCTACCTTTTCTTCTACTAGAGTGTTCACCAATGCATTCCCAATCAATATTTATTACAATGAAAAAAAATCATAAAAAATCATTGTGAGAACAAAATTGAAGATGAAGAAGGAACTTTCAAAAATGTAGGCTGATTGTAATATTTATTCTGAAAATGCTGACTTATTTAAATAAATGCAGGCATATGATAAACCTACATAAGAATGCAAGTGCTTTTCAGAATTTATTATAACACTTATTCTCAAGATAAAAATAACAGTAATTACTATAACTCAGAGGGTACAGGAGCATATAATTGCATGAGAGATATGATGAAACATGCAAGCAACAATAGTAATGAAGTTTATTTACCACAAGTGGAATTATATGCCCTTTACCCACAAGTTCAATTGATTGATTATTTTGTGTTTTCTGGGATGGCAACTGCCATGGTCATTAGTCCCGTAAATGTAGTGCACGTTTTTATCACAGGAGGTGGCGATGTTCTTCCCATGTTGGTTTCTGAGATCTGGTGCCAACCAACATGTCAGCTAGCAATGTTTTCCCAAATGACATAATTGTTTTAGGAAATGTGAAATGATAAATGAATAACATATTTCCCTTTATCTAACACTTCTGAGGAAACTTGTTATAGAGAGATGATAATTTTCAATACACATTTTGAGCACTCATCAACAAATATTTTAAATGTAATGATTAGGGAATGAATTTTCATGTAAATACATATTTTGATAGGAACAAGGTACCTGCTTTGAATTAGTTTTCAAGAGTTTTCTAGATATTCTGAAAGAATTGACACCATTTTTATTTGACATATTTTTACATGTTTTAGTATAAGTACATATTTTCACATATTTTAACTTTTACCACTATCTTTTACATATTTCGTTACATTCGAATATTACTTGTACAAAAAAATATCAAATAAGAATTTCCCAATAATATTCTGGGAATCTGTTTTTCTGATAAACTTAGCAATGTAACAGTGCACATTTATGTCCCCCTGACCTTCACTCGACTGACCCTCTGCCCTTGCTTCTCAGAAACCGCGTAGGATGAGCGGATGGTCAAGAAGCAGAAGTATAAGCAATCACGTGATTTCTCGTGTTACATTCAACCCACGCGCAACACAATATTAAACGGACAAACATTGTTTAAAATGTCCATCTTATGCGCCCCACCTAGATACCTCTCTGCTTCAGAAATACTAAAAATCAGAACCTATCAGTTTAGTACATGCTCTCCACTACAAGTGGTCACGTATCCGGCTCTTCGTAAGTCAGCTTACATTTTTGAAGGTTCCTTCATCTTCAATTGTGTTCTCACAATGATTTTTTATGATATTTTTTTTCAAGTATTTTAAGTTTCATATAACAATCTTATTGAGTGATGTGGACTAGTGCGAGACAATGCCAAAAATCGCAGCGACATCCAAAGAGTTAGTGGCTAGATACATCTGCGAGTTTGCTAATGAAACCTTCAGAAGTGACTCGAGTATATTGTACTGCACATGCTGTGAGAAAAAAAGTTTCAAGTCACGCAGCACATTCTACAGCAAAACACAGAGAAAACAAAGAAAGAAAATTGAAGCTTCAGCAAACATTCCTGATATCTTCACCTGATGTTCAATCAAGTAAGTCAGATTTCTTTAGCGATTTGTGTTGTGCATTGGTTAGAGCCGATATTCCCATTTACAAAGTCAGCGACCCAGAGTTCAAGAGCTTCTTAGAAAAATACACTGACAAACAAATTCCGGATGAAAGCACACTCAGAAAAAATTACATGAAAACTATTTAGTTGGAAACTCTGATTAAATTCGAGAGGAAATAAAAACTAGTAAGGTCTGGGTTTCAATTGATGAAACTACTAACGTTGAAGGAAGATACATTGCAAATATTAATGTAGGAAAGATGTGCCCTGAATCTCCTTCGACACCATTTCTATTAAATTGTGAAGTTTTAGAAAAATGCAACCATGCTACAATTGCCAGGTTTTTCAATGACTCGATGAGTCTGCTGTGGCCTAGTGGTATCATGCATGAAAACGTGTTGTTGTTTTTAACCAATGCTGGCCCTTACATGGTGAAAGCTGCATGTGAATTAAAAGTGTTCTACAAAAATGATTCATCTTACGTGCGTAGTACATGCTCTTCATTGAGTGGCAGAAACATTTTGACATCAATTTCCTGATGTTGATACTTTGATATCGACTGTTAAAAAAGTATTTTTGAAAGCACCAAGCAGAGTTAAAATATTTAAAGACAGTTATCCTGAACTGAATTTGCCTCCACAGTCAGTAATTACAAGATGGGGTACGTGGTTAGAAGCAGCTAAATATTATTGTGAAAACTTTGAGCAAATAAAAGATATTTTTTTGAAGCTGGACTCAGTCACCTGCGGCACAATAAAAAGCAAAATCTTTGATTTATGATTCCAGTCAGAGATACAATTTGGCTTTCATTTCTGCAAATGCAATTTTTTTTAGTAAATGCTATCGCAAAGCTTGAGGCTCAGGACATGCCATTAACTGCTAGTATTGAAGTTATTAACAGTGCATTAGCAAAATTAAAAGACATAACAGGTGAAAACACAGAAAAAATGAAAAAGAAATTACAAGATTCATTGGAGAAAAATCCAGGCTGGAAAGACATGAAAATCATTGCCAACATTCTCAGCAGAGGAAGAGACACTTCAACACTGGAACTAGAAATGACCCCAATGGACATATCAGCATTCAAATATGCTCCAATTTCTTCTGTAGATGTGGAACATTCCTTCAGCCACTACAAATTTATTTTGAGAGCTGATCGACGACATTTTCTCTTTGAAAACTTGAAAATACACGTATCTAATAATTTTAAACTCTAACTTCAATTTTTATTTTACATATTTTTAATTTTTTCCAACATATTTTTAAAAATATAAATACATATATATATGTACATATTTTGATTTTTTTATTACAATAAAATCCGTTCCCTAGTAATGATAAATAACTAAAGCAAATGAGGAGAGAAAAAAGGGCAAAAAAACTAGAAGTGATTATAGTATGGAATAACTTGTCAAAAACAACATGGTTTACAGAATGATGGAAGAATCAGTGACTGAGATGGAAATTCACTCAGTTACAAAAAAATGAAAATATGATGACTCACCCTCTTTCTGGCATGTTCCAAACATAAAGGTAGTTCATGACACACATCAAATACAGGAACACAGCACTGAGTATTGTCAGAAAACTTTGCAGTACAGTGCTCATATAATAACTGGTCCACATTGTACATAATATGACGAACACAATGTTGTGTGCACGGAAGTGCCAGATTAGAACATGCATCTGATTCACCCTTGCGATAGCTACAAACCCGTTTAACAAGCATTGTCAGCTTTGATCTGCAAAAAACAACAGGTTATAGGTAAATCTAGCAAATTAAAACACAAAATTTTACCATTGCAGTAATATCTAGCATATTTAAATACACAATACCAACAAAAAATGTGTAAATATGAAAGAAAACTACATCAACATTGGTGGGTGTTCCTGGACTTCCTAGTGCACATACAGTAAAGAGCCAATTGGCACTTTCAAACCATTACCTATTGTGTTTTGACTGACGCCAATGTCGTCTCCCTGCTTGAAGAAGTAAAGCTGACTGTGTAGGATGTGTGCGTGCTGACTGTACAAGAGCACCAACCAAAACACCTGCATGGTGTACAGGCATACCAGCCCACATCTGTCCCAACTTTCGACGCATTTCTGAACGCAACTGTGCTAAACGTCCTTCTCTTTGTCCTTCACTATCACTAGTACCACACACACCTGGCTCTCCACAGCCTGAGAACCAATGCCGTTGAAAAATACTGGTTTCTTCTTCAAGATCACTTTCCTCACTATCTGAAACCTCCACTCCTGCAACAGTGTTTTTTCTCTAAACAACATGTAACATTTCAAATATTAAAACAAGTTTCATTTGAAATTGAAATAAAACTCTACCTAATGGAAAAAGATCCTGTTTGTAGTCCAAGAGAGAATTATGAGCTACCTGCACTTGCTGCAATTTCTCATCCAAATTCTCTCGAAGAAACTTCGGCAAAGGTCTCCTCTGCTGCCTCTTGGAAGGCAGCATTATCACATTAGTTTGTGAAGGACTTGTGGCTTGTGTTTTGTGCCATGAAGTACATGATACACTATTTGGCTCCTTTTTAATAGTTACATCAGAACCAAGTCCTAACAATTGTTCTTCCAGAAGGCTACGCTCACGTCTTTTTGCACTTAGCACAGCTTCCTGACAAGGACTAGATGATCTCACCTTCTTGTGTTTTCCAACAACTTTATTGTGGGATATCTTTGTGTGCAGTTTACTAATGGGTTTAGAACTTTCATCTTCCAAACCTTTGTGTTCAGTAACTCTATTCCCTGTCGCCAATTGGTCTGTTATAGAAGAGGTCACAGATGGAAAAAGTCTTGCCATTTTCACATTTTCCACTTTCACCTTCGTTTCACCAATATCAGTCACTGGAAGTTTTGAATTCTTTCCTGTCACTTGACAAATTCTATTTATAGCACTACACTTCTTAGTATATGAATTACTGACACTAGACTTTTGATAAAGTCGTAGTGCTTGAGGTTCTGGTTCACTAAAAGTATATGGGTCATCAATAACATGTTCTTCTTTCAAAGATGCTCCATTTTTAAGAAGAGCTTTTAACTTGTCAGAAAACTTTACTCTGTCATCAACTAGCATGGATGTAGGAGAAGTAATATCATCCTTATTTGGAACCATTTTGCCTTTCCTTATCTTGTGTTCTTTTTTGGTAGCCATACCATCAGCCACTTGGGCATGGCCGTTACAATACCTGTAATTATAAATAACAATAGTTGTTGAATTTAATTAACGATACCAACACAAAGAAGAAACAAAAGTTTTCAATACTTATAAATTAGGGGAAAAGGACAAAGCATCATGAGCTGAACTTTTGTTAGCATATAACTTAGCAAACATCCATTGTTAAAGTATTTTGCATTTCCCCTCAACAGAATTATGTAGTTAACTTCATTTTTAAATTCTTTAAATAAAAATCCCTCAGATATTAGTAGTGGTTTTAATAGATTTTACTTAAATTAACTTTGAAAAGTACAATGATATTCAAATCTGATAACCTTGAAAGTCATAACAATCTTTAGAAGAAAAAGAATTTAATAGGAAATTAGTATTTTATCACATACAGTTATTCAACATGCAAATTTAAATAAATTGACCTGCTCATTTCCAACATCAATCTGCCGAAATTACACCTCTACAAAATAAATCCATTTCCAGCCAAAGACATTTCAACAACCATCTGTCATAAATTCTTCAGTTGTGTTTTGCAGTCCAAATTTCACAAAAATGGATTTCAGGAGAAGAATACATCTGAGGCAAAAAGACAAACTTCATAAAAATTAGGAAATTTAGCAGCACAATGGCACAATACATTTAATTTAGGTCTAGAATTACCAATTTCTCATTCATTATTCTATTCCTTTTCATTATTCTAATGCCATGATACATCAACATAGAGCATATCCTGTAGTGTAATGAAAATATATTATTACCACAGCCAATAGTGCAATCTACCCCTATCTTGCCAAAATTTTGAGTTCTAAATAACAGAAATGACAAGACAGGAAAAAGGCAGTAAGAACAGCACAACTGAGATTGGTAAGACAAACATAACTATTTTACCATTTACTTCACTAATACATAATAGAATAAATCATGGTATTTCTTCTATCAACAGAAAAGAAAACAAAATGCAATACAAGTAACACATGATGTGCATCTGTGTTTGAGTGAGATTACACATATAAATGAATGAGAACAGGGCAAAATTGCAGGACAAAATTTAATATATTATTCCCGTTTCACATCAATCACATAACTACTTTTTCTCATGAAAGAAATATTATTAATCTTTAAATGGGATTGTCCTTTTCTTCTGAATTTTACAGTTAATTATTTAAATTTTTAATGAATTCATTACCTTTCATTGACTCTTACTCCCAAATACATTTTCTCTTCATTTTGATGTAGAATATATTTTCTTCTCTGATGTCCACCATTCGTAATGACTCAAAAACAATATTGCCATTTCACCTACCAATGACCTAGTGGCATACTGCTGTACAAACATATTCAGCTTCCTTTCATCATTCTCCATTGCCTGTAAATGAAGTGAAATCTCACAGATTATAAGTAAAAAAATTAGAAACAAGGGGGGGAGGGATTAATATAGGCACTGTATCATACCAGAATTTTATTCATATATAAAATGAACTAACACACTCACATACCTCTAAGCAAAGAGATTTAACAGGATGATTCTATTTTTAACTCTTATCTTTTCCCACATTGGAAGAATATATAATCGTTAATCCTGGAAGTGCAAAAAAAATTAAAAAATACTTATATTTACATGATTTAAATTTTTAAATTTTACATTGAGATATCATGAAGATAACAAACAATAGTACAAGCAATAGACTAACATTTACATTGTATAGTTCAGTAATGAAAACTTAAGATGTCTCGTAGCACACACAGAAAATGAAACAGCAACAGGAAAGTTCTACTAATGTTTATAGATACAAGTTCTATAATTAATGACCACCAAAACACTCAACATTTGGTTCAGTCATAGAAGACTCACGAAATACCAATAGTTCAGAAATGGTAAAAAGTGCTCCCTTTTATCATTGAAAGTTCAAATGCTTTGCAAGATATGCTTTCAAGAAAATCAAAGGAAGATTTACATATTAACAATTACAAGCACATTCATATACATTTCACTTAAAAATAATTCAGGACTTAGCAATATTCTATATATACATATAAATATATTGTGAAGCACAAAGTAGAATTCTCTCACATCTAATGAATAAGAAATCACTATACACAGATGAGAAATGTAATTGACCCACATTCAGAGTACATTTTAATAAGTAGCAAGCTCATTAGGAATGATGTCATTTTCTAGATATCAATAACTGATAAATGGTTAGCATTAACAAAGCGTTTCCTTTGCCATTGTAAGTAAAAATGCCTTGCAAGACGTGCTTAAAAGAGAATTAAAATACATTTAACACGTTAACAATTAAACTTGGCATACCAAATCTAATGTCAGTTGAAATTGCTGACTGATATATTCAGATACCATTTAATTGTTGGAAAAGAAACTAATAGCACCAATTAACAGATCTTTAATAACAATTTTGTTTAATAAAGACGAGTGTGTGACAAGTATTAAAATAAGGAAATACGTCAAAAGCAAACCAAATCATACACTTTGACGAGCCAATTTTACGACTCATGAATAGCACTACATTGTGCGTTTCACACCAATAATAACTAGAGTACATCGTCATAAAAAAATTATTTACAGAACACGCGAGAAAATAAGTATTTACAATGAACAACTATTTTAGGTTAGGTTGGCATTGACAATCCTTCATGTTATTCAAATGATTGCGAAGAAGTACTACAATAACCATGCTTAAATTAAGACGAAAGGTTTGGTGTATATATATAAATTTTACTAGCAATAGGAATTTCACAGGATAACGAAAAAGAATAACCTTTTAATATACTAATAACTACCAAGCAACCGTAGTACTGGAGGGACCACTTACTAGAATGTACAATACACGTAAGAACTTTGTTAATTGGTTGGCACTTGCTCTACATTCCAAAATACAAAATAAAATCAATAAATTAAGGGAGACAACAAAAATTAATTGGAGTTTCACATATTCTAATACAACACAAGACTATTGTCAGAAATTTTCATCAAAATGGCTGCCGCGTAGGGATCTCTAACAATTGTTTATTTAAAAAATTCAACACTCTGGATGTTCAGGCCGAAATCTCCAACAAATATATTAGTTTTAATGCAAAACAACATTAATTCAATTATTCTCAATTCAGCAAATAATCTTTATTGCCTTAATTAACCCAAAGCTGAGCAAATTACATACATCGCACACAACGCTTGTGGTGCCCAGTCACACATCAATTAAAATTTTAAGTTTGTGTAGAATCGTGAAGCCAGTGTACCGCATATGATTTTCAAAAGCTTCTGTAGATAAATTAAGCATTTTCCGGTAAGAACATGAAAGGGAAACTTGTGTGGACTTCCTCAACGGAAGTTGCACTATATTTCTAGCTTCGTTCAAGAAGAAAGAACGAACATAGATAGTTACTACAATACGTACGTAGGTAGCTAGTTACTACAATCGTTACAATTGCCACGAATTTGTCGAGCGAGTCGTACTAAGGAATTATTCTCCGAATTGTTTGTTAATTATTTGAGATGGCGATTAAATTAAATTATAACAGAAACATCACCTTCGTTTCATGTGAAGTGAATAGGCATTTTTATACCTGCAGGTATTATTGACGATCTCTTAGCATTTGTGGGAGGCCAGCCAATTTTGGAAGTCAAACCAATTTTCTCCAGAAAACAAATAAGACTTTTTTAAAAATAATTTGTTTATTTTCTCAAAATGTATGATTCCCATGACAGAAAATGAGATGTGAAAAGCTCTTTCCGTAAGAGAAACTGGAAGCTTTTATACAATAAGCAGGCTGTCTTTTGTAATTAGATTAATAGATGCGGCGCTGAGTATTTTTTTTAGTTACTATTTAATTTGATAGCGTTTGTTTGATCTGCTAGAATCAATATTTAACATTATGTATTCTCCGTATGTTGTATTATTTGGACATGCGCACTGTTCAATATAATTATATCATGAATGAATTATCCATTGAGACAATTGAAGTATGTCTGTTGACAGCACCTCCACAAGATTTAGTCGGCAAAGACCGCAAAGCAATAGTTTTTACGAGCTATACTCCGATTTAAACACAGTGGCACATTTCAGTCAAAAGCTGAATGAAGAGTACACTGTCGTCCAATTGGGAGCTTCGTTATGACTTCCATTTTTACTATTGTAGCTCCTGAAAAAATGACTGTCCCCCGCTTCTTTCCGCTCGTAATCTCAAAGTGCCACTATGTTTAAATCCAATCGAAAGCTTCAATACCAAAAATTGAACTCGTAATGAAGTTCCCAATTAAATGAATGCCGCTCCTTCCAGCTCGTGATCTTTGGAAGTCACTATGTTTAAATTAGACTGTATACTCCGAGTTACGAGTTCCAGGAGATGTCAGCCCAAACGTTCTACGAACCAAATGAGATACATATTCATAGAGGAATGTTCTATCATAGAATAACCATGGTTCCAACTTTTCATCCATGGTTCTATCATAGATCCTTCCATCTATTCCATCCATATCTCCACCCTTCCATCCATTCGTCCGTGGTTCAATGGATCATATACAGTGAATGTAAAAGATAATGTTATCACGAAACAAACTACCAAACGGACCAAATGCATGACTATGTATGCAGATGAAAACTAAATGGACGATAAGTGCGAATTTCCACCATTATTATACTCAGTAATAAATGCGCCACGAGTTGACTTGATAAGCTAGAATGCGGTTGTCCAATTGAAGGCTTCAACATAAAGAATTCACGTTGTAACGAAGCTCTCGATTGGATAATTTTTAATAATAATAATAATAATAATAATAATAATAATAATAATAATAATAATAATAATAATAATAATAATAATAATAATAATACAATTATAGTAACAACTGCATATAATTTAACAGTATTAGTTCATTCAGCGCTTAAATTTTGAAATGGTGAGCAGGAGGCAGGTTTTGTAATTCTATACCTTCAGTACCGACAGCGTATAAGCGACTCTGACAGTTCTCTCGCCTCTTGTTGTAGTAGATCATGTGACCTGCTCTGAAGCAATCAGCTTGCGAGGATTTGTTTACTTTCTCACAGCCAGCGCTCCGCGTTGCCGCTCTTCTCACTAACACGAAATCAAAGAGGCGATGAGGTTCGACTGTGGCGAAGGTTTTGAACACGATATCAAGACGTGTCATCGCCTGTCAGCAAGTGTTAATGTCTCGAGGTTTAATTTATTTGTCATGTTGGTGGTGCCATGAGTGCCGTAATGTGTGGCAATAGCGCATCGAACTGTCAGAGTCGCTTATATGCTGCCGGTACTGTAGTCGCATTGCAGCACCTGAAATCAGATATTACTTAGCTACTGAGGTATTTCTGAACACTATACAAAATATTTAGCTCAAGGAAGTGTTTGAATTTATTCTAGAAGTTGTGTAATTCTATATCTCTCCAAGGTATAGTCGCAGTACACGAATTTATTCTTGGGTTTTCGTAACGTGGCGCCTGTGAGTTTTATCTTGAAGATGGAATACGACACGACTTTACGTTTCTTAGTCGTGCCGCTAGAGTCGCTTGATCTGCAGCACTGCTTGATACGGTCGCGATTATGCGACATCTTGCGACAGGACCAAGAAAGACGCAAAAAGTCTTGCCATAGTCCATCGTGAAGACAGGCCCTCAGGCGCCACGTTACGAAAATCCAAGTATACAGTTGCGTCTCAATAACTGCCAATGGACCTCCGTGTAGTCAAATCTCCGTACATTTAAATCAAAGTATATAGCAGGCTCTGCACTATTATTTCTGATTCAATTATAGTGACTTCTGACGTTTAAACATCAGGGCAATACGTGTACAATCGCGAGCTGAAAATCAAAAATTAAAACATACCGAAGCTCTCAATTGGATAACGGTATCCAACTTTTCTAACGTCAGAAATCACTTTTTAAAAATATGAGTGTAGGGATTAGAGAGGGATGAACCACGGCTATCTTCAGTGGTGAAGTTGGCCATGGATGATCACAACTTTCTTTATACTTCGGTTTTTATAACATGGCGCCTGAAGACTTGTCTTCACAATGGAATATGGCACGGTTTTTCGAGTCTGCCTCGGCCGTGCCGCTAGATGTCGCTTGATCTGCAGCACTGCTTGATACGGTCACGATCATGGGACATCTAGCGGCACGACCGAGAAAGAGCCGAAAAGCCGCACCATATTCCATCGTGAAGACAATCTTGACGCGCCATGTTATAAGAATCGAAGTATACACTGATTTATTTAACGTGGCCTCAAGGTCACGAGCGGGAAGGCGACGGGGACATTGTCATCCAATTGGTGTTTCCAATACTAAAAGTTTTAGTCGTAACGAAGCTCACGTTTGGATGATACTGTCCCCCTCTTCATCTACGCTGTGGCCTTGAGGCACCACGTTAAATAAATCGAAGTGTAATGTGACATTTAGTTTTAGTAAGGTGGTAATATGCAGAGGCGAATTTTGTTGCAAGCAAAGGCGATTGAGTGCGATCAAGTGTTTCATAATTCATGTGTCATAGATTCAAATAGATGTATTTCTTGAAGTGTGCCTTACCAGCATTCACTATTTTCAATAATCAATTGTAAAATTAAGTAAAACATAAAAATTTGTGGAGATTGCTCTTGTGATTTGGTTAAGAAAGTTAGGAAAATGTTATGATAACCCCCCTACTGTTAATAACAGTAATTCTCAGCATTTACTTTGGAGATTGTAAAAAGAATGTGTGGAATTGCGATTTTCTACCCATGTACAGGTCAAGTCTCTGCCAATGAATTAGTAGATGTTTTAACCAGGAAATTTGTGTAGATTATTCACTTAAAGAGCTTTATAAATATCTGTCCAAATGTCTCAACTAGAATGGTTGGAAACTATGAAAAGAAATTCGTAGATATTCATAGTTATAAAATTGTTTGCAGGATCTATTATTATAGAGCATTGGCTGTGTGAAGAAAACAAAGCATTTTAATTCTGTCATGTTATGCACTGGAGATTCAAACATGCCACAGGATGTGGTTCAGAATCTCTCTGCAAAGCCCCCAAAAAGTAAACGTATTAATATACCTCGTGTACAAAGTAATGCTGAGAGTGAAATTCAACCATTTTTGACGAGTTTTCGTTCCGATATGGATGGAGAGAGCATTATACCACCAGTTTTCAGGTACTAATAATCGTTTGATTGCAAATAAACTAGCAAAACCTTATTACATTCTTGTTCTTTATTTTAAGGTCTCGACTTCATGAACTTTTTATTCAAATTGAAAAAGAATTTGAAACGTTGTATGCAGAAAATATAAACTGTAAGTGATGAAACACAAGTTAGTCAATTCTGTCCATACCTAGAATTTCAAGTATTATTTACTACCATGGAAGTTAATAAATGAAAATGTATTTTTTTCTTACATTATGCCTCTATTTTAACTTTTTATGTGGGTTTATCTTAATTTATGTTTGTTGGAATAGTACATGAAAAAATTGAAAGCTTAAATGAGCGTTTGGAGAGAGAATCATTTGTTGGTGATAAACAAAGCTATGATTTCCCTGACTTTGACAATACATCATCAAAAAGTTTCTCAAAACAGAAGTGTAAGTTGTATGCATGTTTTCCTACCTTTGGATAAGTGTTTGAAAATAAATGAAAAATTAATTGAGACATAACACATCTTAATTCCCTTTCATTTACAGCCATCACAGGCTCATCACAAAAAGTTAAAACAGCTCATAAACTGAAAGCACAGACTAGTAAAATAGTTTCAAGTTTTAAAGGTCCAAATGTGAGTTGTTCTTTAATTAGAGAATATTCTGGACACAAGGATGGTATATGGGAAGTTGCTGTGGCTCGGCCAGGACAACCTCTTATTGGTACAGCATCTGCAGGTGTGTGGAGTGAAAAGAGAAATAGAATTATTTATCATGCTTGTATAATGAAATAATAAGGCTAAGTGTACACAATATAGCTATGAATTATGCTATTCATAAGAATTTATGGTTATTTTATTAGGAAGTAAATTTTTTTAATTTGTGAATATTTACTCAGCTCTTGTTGCTTGCAGCATTTCTTACCATAATTTCATATCAGATCTAGTGGTGCTACAGAATGGCACAGACTTTCTTGTAGGAAAGTTTTCTTATTCCCTAGGTTAGGGCTCACTTGACAGTCTTGCCCCATTCTTTTGCCACCTGCCATCTATCACCTCCCAAAGTACTTTTTTTTTCCACATTTTCCCAACTTTTCAGTTTCCTAATAGTACAACCGAAATATTACCGTAAGAATATTAAAGAAGAGTAAAGCCTCGCCCTCAGACAACAAATTTGATTTGAAGGAAATATATATGTCTTCAATTATATAGTTGTAGAAAGATGCCAAAAAATTCTCACTTCGAAAATTCAAGAGTTAACTGTAAAAATCAGATCTATGTGACCTTTATAAGTTATTTTACTCTATTCTTACAAGAAATTTAAAGAAAAAATTTGGAGCAGTTTTTGAGAAAATTTTGAAAATGCCCAGGGGGCTTCATGTAAAGAACCACCAAATTTTAAAGAATATTTTTCAAAATTTCAAAGCTTCAACTAGAGCTAGAAACAGAGGTTTCTTCAATTTGTTTTTCAGTTTCTAGAACGGGTTTCTTCAATTTGGAAAAGATCATATGTGTGGTTTAGATGCTAGTAGTGTTCACAGACAGAAGGACAGAAAGTCAGACAGATGTTTTGAAAAAAAAACAACACTTTTTCGATATCAGGGAACCCCAAAATGTTTTGTTTTTTTTTTCTCGTTGAAATCTCGAATTTGATTTTCCGTAGCACTTTGTAACTATCTCTATACTACGTATATTTCTCCATATATACGTATGATAGTACGAGAAAGTTATGTTATTACTCTAATACTTGTAGTGGGTGCAAATCGACAAGGGGTAATCCTGTGATTAACCCCTCTGGAGAGTTTGTCTGTTACTAGAGAAGTAATAATTACTTCTTGTTAGGAACTCAGTTAATTCTCACTGTGTGTCTCATTTATGATTTCCATGATTTGAAATGTTCAAATCAAGGAAATTAGATACGAAAATATCGTTGAGAGTATTCTGGAGATTGCTTCAGGCTGTATTAGATAATCAAAGATGATCTGCACTCATTAATTATTCAATTCATCCCCTCCTGAAGGTTTGAATGTCCCTTCTGAACTTTTTAAAATTTTCAATTCACACACATTGCGCTTATGTATTCAGCTGCTGGTTGGATTTTGTACCAACTATAGGAACCACTCTGTTGACAGGTTTTATAAGAGAAATATGAGTGTGCAGAAAAGATGATTCATGAGGTACAAAACACACAGTATTGGGTTAAGCAAAAGTTGCTATCTCCTCTTCCTCTGCTGCCTCCCCCCCCCTCACACACACACACACACACACACACACACACACACACACACTCTTCCAACACTATGCTTTAACCGGTCTTCTCACTTCTTCCTCAGGAATAACAATTCCCATTAGAAAATTAATTCAGTTATACAATATTACAAAAAAAGAGATTTTAACCGCATTTCAATATTCATGTGCATACTGACTCAGGTGTTCACAACTGCAGGACTGGCTAAGAATTCCAAAGCTAATTTTTCTTCCCTCTTTCGAGCTGCTACCTATTGACACCTAAAAGTAATTTTTTTCATATTTTCTTGATTTTTCAATTTTCCTATAGTGAAACTGAAAAATTACTAATAATATTAGTAATTAAAACATGGTCTTTTGAAGAAAATTTAAGTGAAAAATTTGAAGCACTTGTACCCACTAATGCGATAAAGTATTAAAAACGCCCATAATGTAAATATTAATGACAGAGAGAGAGAAGAGAAAATTACATTTATATAAATTTTAAAAAGTCAAAGAATACATAAAAATAATGTTTATGTCATGGAATTCAGTACAATTAGCTCAGTTCCAACAAAAAATGCTAAAGAAAAAGTTTGGACCAGTTTTTGAGAAAATCTTGTTTTTAAAATTGTGTTTATTTCACACAAAATTATGCTAAAATGGCTCACACACACATACACATGTCCATTTCTCTTTCTGTCAAGTACCTCCAAACATTAAAATATTAGTTTCAAATTCAAGGGGCAGCGACATGAACCAAATTGCTCAATCAATTTTGGTGTAAATCTTGTTTCTGGTTTAGCTGCTAGCTTTCCAAAAAATCTTTTTGGAAAATTGTCGTTTGTCATATGACCGAAAATTATGTGGAAACTACTTATATTTAAGAGATAATTATTAGACTATACACCATTTGTTAATCTGATTTCGAAGATGACATTTGATTCAGAAAACAGATGGTAATGAGAAATTTGATGGATGAAACTAAACCAGAAGCACATGTTTTGATTATTATTTTTAAGTTAGGTAACATTGTAAATTAAACTTGTATACTCTGAGTTCTTAAGCCATCTTGTAAAATACTGGCTGAGTTGGCACAGGGGCATTACCTTCATCTCTGCTGCAACTGACCTGGAAGCCCTGGAGTTCAATTCCCAACGTTGGCCGATTTTCAACACTAGCTATATAGCTAGGTCGAATTCATTGTGTCTGGAGAATTCTAGCCACTGGCTGCTCTGATCGGTAGTTTTCCGTGGTTTCTCCAATCAATACAAGGCGAATGCAGGAGAAAATACAAATCGGCGGCGGACTGCACGCGATCTTTCCTTCCCCAACCATGTCCTCCCTCACACATATACATTCCCAAGCCACCACACGTGTTGGAAAGCATAGAGGGAGAGTTAGGCCTACCTGTAGAGGAAAATCCCGTAAGTCATGTAGGCCGGCGCTGAATCTCACCATCCAGCTGGGAAGGAACAGCGCCTCTCAAGATGAAAACATTCATCTCACTAACAGAACTAATGACCTTAGCAGTCGACATGCTTTAATACTAGTTTCACTATTTGAACCCTTCAATGAAAATAGTTCTATTGTCTTGGAATTCAGAGGACTGTGCTCCATAGTACAAAAGTTAAATTAAATTAGAAAATTAAAATAGAACCTATACCATATTTCTAATTTATATATGCGCATTTTTCTCAATTTATTCAACCAAATTTTTTTTAAAAAAATAGAACTTTTTGAGAAAATGTAGTTTATAAATTTTTCGATAATTTGACTTAAAATTACTCTTAAAGTACTCATCCTTTTAAAACTATGTGGCATCCTTTAAAGATCTAATTTTGAAGAACATTTCATTAAGAAAATATTTTTTTACAATGAAAGTGGAGGATTTTCGAAAACTCGAGGGCTTTTAATGGCCCCAAACATGCGCAGGCAGATCTTATTAGGGAGCTTTAGCGCCAGGCGTAAGGAGACATCCTTAAACTCTATTGATCACGCGACTAACGACTTTATATGGTCGTAATCAATAACGATCAGAAAAGTTTTAGCAATTGCGACGTTGCGTTATGCATTATAACAAAAGAAACATTTCAAGCGTTGAACAAAGAAGTTGCATAATATACCAGTCTAGGCTAGTGGTGAGACTAACCACAATACGAGACAAGAGTTTAATAAATGTACAGTGTGTTCGGAGTTTTAGATTTTGTGGCACTTCGCACAACACATTAAAAGAAAACATTTGAACCAGATTTGAGAACATTTTTAAAATGCCCTCGCGGTTGTAAAGTATTCCCAGATAATTAAAATATGAATCAAATTCATACCAGACCGACGTGATCAATAAGTGAATACCAATTTTGGAGAACATCTTATGAACGGGTGAGGCCGAGGGTGTCCAACTTCCGAGGCCCTAAGGGCCGCAACTAAAATCTTTAATATGGCTGCGGTCCAAATTCCAAGGCCTCAAGGGCCGCGATTAAAATTCTTTAATATGACTGCGGGCCATATTTTCATTACCCAGGCTATCCAGACGTGACTCCGTGTGGTTGATATCGGCAGTTTGCCCGAATGCTCTGAAACGTGTGGGGGGGGGGATGAAACCATGCGTGGTATCAGGTTACACATAACACAGTTAAAAACATTGGGATGATTTTGAATTTCTGAATTAACAAGAAAAAAAATTCATTAATCTAAAATTAGCATTTGTCCATGAAAGGGATTGTTGATTCCAACAGGGAGGGTGCGCTAGTCGCGCAATGTGCTCGTCCGACATTAACGAAAGGGATTTAAACATTTGTCTAATAACCTTTCGCGGGCCACAGTAAATAGCCCCGCGGGCCGCCAGTTGGACAGCCCTGGCACTGGTGTTGCCTGTGAAAGGCTGGCAGAAAGGCACGGAGCTTTTTTGAAAACCACTTTCGGGCTGTTAGGAATCCACAAAACGCGTATTTCCGTTGATATCTCTGCATCGATTTTTTGCAGCATTACTTTCTATGAATATATATTTTAGAAAATAAAGTCTTAAAATTAGGAAATGGTTCTACAAAATGTGTCGCTCCTCTTTTGAGTAGTCGGAGCTACCATCTCTGTTTTGCCCCGCCTCAATGACTGCTCGTCCACATTTCTTACGAGAAGAAAAGAAGTCAGTACCTAGCATAAACAATTTAAAATGAAGTGTGCATGAAATTAGATTACGTGAATTGATTTGCGATGAGACCCCAGAGAATGATCTACCTGTTGTGTACGTGACTCGTCGCATCGCAGCTCCCGAGATGTGTTCATTTAGTTAAAAACCAATCAAGATTGAAGTTCAGTCAAGGGAAGAATTCCTCCCTTCAACCCTTAAAGGTAGGCTCTGCCTACTCTGATGAATATATACTAGATTAATAAATTTCGTAATAAAAAACTAAATGACATACAATTTTAATACGATGTAAGTACTATTCATCTGGAAATGTATAATGAACACTTCACCAGTGCCAGATTACGGAACAGGCTGAGTAGGCTGCAGTCTGGGGCGCGCAATTTTGGGGGATGGACGAATTTCGGCGGATGCAAAATTTCATAAGGCGAACTTTTGAATATTTTTTATAGAAATATTCCATATTTATAACAAATGAAAATGTTAGTTAACCAAATGTATATTAATTGATAAATACAGATAAAGTGAATACAAAAGCGTGGTATATTTATTAAATCAATATCATGCTGAGAATTATCTATACGTATCAGGATTTCATTTTTGGTGGAACGCGACGGAACCCGCGTTCCGGTACCACGGGAATAATTATTAAATTATAATATAAATATTCGACTATTTCTATTAAATTAATCATTAATTTTGGGGCGCGTTCCCCTAAAATTTTATAGATGAAGCACTGCATATAAAAAATTATTTATACGTATTCAATATTTGCGACGGTTAAAAAAATCGTAAAACATTTTTTTTATTCAAAATATTAATAGCTTTAATGTTCAAAAAAGCATATTGAAGAGGTGCTAAAACATTTGACAGCCTAGGGCACACATAAGTCAAAGTCAGGCACTGCAATTCTCTATCGTGGCATGAACAACATTTTCATTTTAAGAGTTTTCTAACAGCCCGTGCGCGCCATGCGATCTGTTCCCGTCTCTTACCACTGACATGCGCCCGGTTGCAACTCTCCAGGGGCGGAACCAGCCAACCATTTGGGGGGTGAGGGGTCGTAGATTTTTGTTAAAAAATAAACATATTTGTTATTATATTGTATATTATTTATGTACTGTAGATATACATAAATACACTATAGTATTATTGTTTAAATAATTACATAATTCGAACATAAATAAATATTTAAATCAATTTTGCCAAATAAAGGAAAAGTCTTGACCGTTTCTTTTTTTTGGGGGGGGGCATACCCCCCACCCCCACCCCAATCCGCCAGTGCATCTCTTAGAGTAGTCAGGCCCGAGTGCTGCCTCACTTCACATCTATTCTGAGAAAAGACCCTGTAGTGAGCATAGAGCATGCTGTTTGTTTACTGATTTGTTGGAGAGTTAACAAGTGGAGAAAGTGATTATTATTTGGGAAGTATTTAATTTTTCATTTTAAATTAGTATACTGTAGATTATTAGTGTTACTTGATTTTTTATATTTAAGTTTGATTTTACGTTAATATTATGACAAAGTGAATGAACTACTTCATACACCGTTTTCTCATCTTAACATGTAGAAAACAGACAATTTTGGACAATGGTCATCTCACTCCTATGTTGAGTACGCTTGTACTACATGGTGCTGGCGAAAAAATGCAATAAAATTCAATCCTTCATGGTATTATTCACACAAATGATAGTGACGTTAAAGCAAAGCTTTGTTGGCCATGACTTTTATTGTCAATTAAATAGTATACTTGGAATAGAAATGGATATTCCTCATAACTATCAATTTAAGAAATATTAATTTTTCTTCAAACATTTTACTTGTTAATCAGGGGTGTATGTGTCTCAACAGGATGCAGTAAGTACAATAAGGCAAACTGTAAGAAATGTTTGTCAGATTTCAATTGAATCGTTTATTTCAGAAACCCATCAAACGCCAAAATTTAAAATACGCTTTAGTGGTGGAATATTGTTCCATGAGGATAGACACATTGCTTATTCCATATTTACCTGAAAAATATTCATTTATTAACTGCTTTAATATTAAAAAATATTTTGAAATCGGAAAAACTGGGACACTTTTTTCAATTTTCTCAACATGACAAATTTGGCGTTTGACGGGTTTCTGAAATAAACGATTCAATTAAGTTATGCCTGGGCTCATTGGTCATAAGCAAGCGCAGGGTTGCAATTATTCCTAATTTGTGAACAGCTGCTCATTCTTTATTCCAAGATTCAGAGGTCATAGAAGTGCAGTGTTGCTTTACTTTGTTTAACAGAAAGAATATTCCAGGAACAGATTTTGTCAAACTCTTAAATATTCTATCTGAGATATTCTGCTTCAACATACTAACCAATTTAAATGTAATGGAATATGTAGTAGTAATAGATAAAATATCTAAAAGTATGTAATAATACCAATATATAAAATAAAAATGGTGTTAATTCATTCAAAATGACTTTCAAACTAAAAAAAGAATATTAATGATGATGTCCTATTCATGTAAATAACGATTTGTGGAAAGGTAGGAACAAGTTAAATTTCCTTCTATATCTCAAATATACTAAGTGAAGCAGGTACCTCAACTTAAGATGGTTTGTATGATACATCTCTGTGAATTTAAAAAAAAAAAAATTATTAAGCAATTTTTACTGAATGACAAGTTTATAGAAAAGGAGTTGTTCAAATTTTGTGTAACATATAATTGGCTTAATGCTTATGAATGTTTTCACTGTCCCAAAATCTAGTTTCTTAGTGATCAAGAAGTTTAATGTTTATTTGTGCAGATCACACAGCTTGTATTTGGAGTGTTGAAGCTGGTAAATGTCTCTTACAATATCAAGGGCACCAGGGATCTGTTAATTCAATTAGATTTCATCCCTCAAGAGACTTGGTTCTTACTGCTAGTGGTGACCAGACTGCACATGTATGGCAAGCAGTTGTTACTTTAGATCAGCCAGTAAGTTGTTGATTTTTAAAATTATTAGACCCCTGAATATTTCATGGAAATTAGAACAAAACAACAAAAATCTGTTGTATGTGTTTCTCCACTAACAGAAATTTTCTATAAAAATAATTGATTTGTGGTTTTCCACACTAAATGTTTTTAATTGATATTCAGATGTCTTCAGTACCTATTTTATAGAAGTAACATATGCCTGGAAACTATTAATGTTATCTAGAAGGGGCATTCATCAGAAGAAGAACTTGGAACTGGCGAGAAAGATGACTTTTGTGATGATTCATTGTTAGAAGGAACACCAACTTTGCGGACTCCAGTGTCAGAGTTGGTGGGTCACAGTAGTGTAGTAATGGCAGCAGACTGGTTGCCAGGTGGAGAACAAGTGATTACTGCTTCATGGGATCGCACAGCAAATTTGTACGATGTGGAAACCCGAGATCTTGTACAATCTCTTAGTGGTAAGAATCTTTCCTTTTCTTTATGACTTTCTTCCTAATATTTAAAATTGTTTCTCTGGTAGTATTATTTATTTTTTTCTTTTTTCCTTCAAACTTTGTTGTTAGGACATGATCAAGAACTAACTCATACTTCTTCTCATCACTCTCAACGCTTGGTTGTTACATCATCAAAGGACACTACTTTTCGGCTTTGGGATTTTCGGGAGCCAATTCATTCTGTATCAGTTTTCCAGGGTCATACAGAGTATGTATGTTTATTTCATCATGTGTTTTCCCCAATGAATTGTGTCTGCAATGAGTTTTGTTTTGGTTTTTGTGCAGAACAGTTACTTCTGCAGTTTTCACACGAGAAGATAAGGTTGTATCTGGTTCTGACGATCGTAGTGTAAAAGTGTGGGATCTAAGAAATATGCGATCCCCTCTGGCAACTATCCGTTCTGATTCAGCTGTGAATCGTTTAGCTGTGTCTGGAGCTGGAGTTGTTGCCATTCCTCATGACAATCGACAAGTTCGGTTGTTTGATTTGAATGGGCAACGTATTGCACGTTTGCCAAGGACAAGTAGGCAGGTAATTATTACTTTTCATTGCGCAAATGTTTCATTCTATTCATAAGAATATTTTTGTTCTTCATTTCTCTTCATGATTGCAACGTATCTTCTTTAAATAAAAGTTTAATAATTCATACCATCTTATAATTTTGAAAAATATTTACGTAATGTTTATCCATTATGGCTTTGAAAACCATTTATTTTATTGTATTTGGCAATGTAAAATAAAATAAGATAAATATTCTCACATGAATTAGTTTTATTCTCTAGTAAATTAAATCATTTTAATTCATGGGTGAGATTTTTATTAGGCTGCTAATACAATTTACATCACCTTGATAATAACCCCATGAAACGATGGAAGATGTATTTATCAGACATGCAATGTTTAGATATTTCATTTTAACTTTCGGTTTTGTTAATGTGGCAGTATTTGATTAACTGATGTATGAAACCATAGAGAAAAAGGATTTTATTTGCTTCAAAATTAATGTGTGTTCTCACTTTTAATTTTTTTTTATTCTTCTTAAAGTAATATAAAATGATATATTTAATTTAGATGGTTAATAGAAATTGTTCTTTTTCCTTCTCAGGGTCATAGGCGAATGGTATCTTCAGTAGCTTGGGCAGAAGAGAACTCTAATCTCTCTTGCAATTTTTTCTCTTGTGGTTTTGACCGGCTCATATTGGGTTGGTCAGTTCAGTCATGTAAAGATGCATAGAATTTTTGTTAATATGTAAATAGTTGTAGATCAATGTACAATAATTATGCTTACTTGTAAAATAATGTATTTTGATTTTTACTGTATGTGGTCATTGATGTACTGAAGCAGATTTAAACTCAAAAGTATATTAAGTAAAAGTTGGAAAGATCTGAATCAAATTGTGATTATAATTTTACCCTTGGGAAAAGAACTAAAGTAATTAAATTTCATTTAACAAATAAATTTAAAAAATCTTTCCCAATTACAATACAGATTACCATAAACATGTGCTGTGGATTGATGCCATCCATAAAATCCATTCATAACTGAAGTTACATTACAGAATTCATAAAAATTCAGGGAAGGGGAAGATTTCTTCAAAAAAGTTGAATTCAAAGGATGTAATTATTAAGTCCCCTTCATTTCCATCTATACTATTTAATTTTATTCATGAATGTTGTTTATTCCATATTTAATAAATATTAAATGCTATCAAATAAAACATTTATTTATTTATTTATTTACTCATTTGAAGATTGAGTAACTTTTAGAACCATTGGGTGAAATTTCTGTTATCCACCCCTCACTCCCTGAAGTTTTGTTTGTTACATGTTGAAAATTCTATCTTATGATATTGAATAAAATGTCCTACAGCTTAGAAGTACATTCAGAAATCCTCTTTCGATCTTACAGAAAATATAAGAATGTTTTTATATTTCTCATTTCATCGGAACAGACCGAAGACAATAAAATTCACATTACATTTAGAACAAAAAACTGTTAATTTCTCCATTACCAATATGTTGAAAATTTAAGATTAAGGGGTGGTAGTATGCATCAACAGACATATTATTGGTAATAATAATGTGCACACTCATGTCTCACTAACACTTCAGCCACCATTGGAACAACTCCTAACCGAACAAAACACAAGAGATTTTAAAAAAATTATTGTAAAGTGTAAATGAAAATGACTTCTGCCATTGATTGCAAGTGTGTTCAGTGTACTCACATACACGAAATGACCATCAATGCTCTCCAATGCATTAAGTAAATGGCTTATGTAAAATTAGAAATAGTCCATAGTATGAAGTAAGTGGGGAGTCTGAAGTCGAGATTTAACTACTCCGTTGTGCAGTAACGACTCCATTGTGATTCAGCAAGTTGCTGCAACTTCCAAGAAGAGGCAGGGGCGACTACAAGCTTATCACATGGAATACCCACACAACAATGTATTTTTACTTTTACATATACATACGTTCATACATAGTATAAAGTTATTTGATGCCGCAGCAAAAAAATACGATTTTTTTACCGAAAAGCTTGTATTGTGACCCCTTGGGTCCTTGATAGCAAAATATTGGTGTCAGGTAAAAAAATTAGAATTTGGAGACTCAAGTACAGAGTGGAACCTGTCTTCTATATTGCCTGTTTATAAAAATGGTGATAAAATTATGTGCACAAATGATAGAGGAGTATTTGTTATACTGTGTATAGTAAGATTGTTTTCTAATATTTTGAGTACAAAATAGAAAAAGAAATTGATTTGAGTGAGGAGCAAAGTGGAATTTAGATTGAGATGATCAATTTTTTGCGTGTTAAATTGTAAATTTTAAGTGTTATTGAGATATGCAAAAGCAGGAATGTAGATCTTTATCTGACATATTTAGACCTTGAAAAAGCCTATGATATTGATAAACAAAATAAACTATGGGAGGCAACAAGAAAAGTAAATCAAAAGAATTGGATCAAGATTGTCAAGAAATTTTATAAGAACACTGAAGTGAAAATTAAAATTGGAAGAAATGTAACTCAAATATATTTGTAAACAAAGGTATTTAGCAAGGATTTGACCTGTCATCAGTTTTCTTCAACATTTACCATGAACAAGCTCTGCTGTACAAAAGTACTCTGTGGTACAAAAAGTGTTCGGGCATGAGAAGTGAAATTGGAGATGACAACCTCCATTCTCTCCTTTACGCAGGTGATCAAATCATAATTGCTCAAGATGAAAAGGACAATGAGTATGTGCTAAGAAAACTTGAAGAGAAATACAACAGAAGGGGTTTGGATTTAAATTTTAATAACTCGTAATGTAATTATATTCTGTAACAACTTAAAATACCTTGGCTTAGTAATAAGGAACATTGGCATATTTGATGAAGATATTTACTCCAGAAGAATAACAGGTAAGGAAGCACTAAAAAGCTCTGCAGATTGTGCTATGGAATGGCAATATCTGACAAGTAAAATAATATTCCATAGTGTGATAGAAAATATAGTCTTTAATAGAGGAGAAATGTGGCCCCAAACTAAATTAGAGGTGCTAAAACATACATACTAACTCGCGTTATTGGAAACAGCTACATAATATTGAAATATTGCATTATCTGCACTACTAACACCTTGGCTATTACTTGAAAACATCCAAATCAAACAAAGTGCCTGTAATGCGTATCTGCATTCATTTTGATAGTCAGGAGCAGTAATCATTTCTTACCTTGACAAATGAAACAAACAGGAATACATTTGACTCTTACAGTATTCACAGCAAATTATTACAGAAGTGAGCAATGCACTGTTGCCAGTGTATAGATGTCAAAACTGTGCATTTGATTGGTGAATAATATCAATTCTTGGCAAAAACAGTTTATTCCATCTGTATTCAGATTTCAACTTGTTTATCAGTTAGTTATAGTATATCATACACAGTTGAAAAATTAGTAATAATAATAACTAGTAATAATAACTCTAATACTAATTACATTTCTAACAATCTACATTCGTAAAATTAATTTATTACCATGTTTTTATATATTGATATCACCTCAAACAAAGCACAGGAAAATAAAACTTTAGTTTATAATAATGTGATTCAGTGAATGTGTTTCAAAATTTTTAAACTAGTGTCCATGGTCAAACTCAACTAATATAATATATATTTAAAATAGTAAAATGAACCCTTTATCGTTCAATAACCGAGAAAAGGCAACGTGATTATTGTGTAAAAATATAAAATAAATTCTTAAGTTTTGGAAACACTTGTTTAATTTTCTACTTGCAGATTGTTTACCCAAAAAACTAACCTACTTTTTATAAAAAATGGATAATCGATATTCTATTATATTGCTTTATACCCGTTAAAATTTTGAAAGTATAATATGGAATATATTGCTGGTGACATGCTGAAATATGCATAGATAAGTGACCTTTCGTTCTGTGAAAAAATCTATGTTCTATACCTCGCAACATGGAAAAAAAATATTGATTATCAAATAGGTTTCAAATCATTTCTAAAAGGTCTATTTGGAAACACAAGCTCGATTAAATACAACAGCTGTATCTTACCACCGCCACCATCTCGATGTTCAAGAACAATGAACTTCTGAAATATCAATAGCGACATTGTTGCGCAAATTTTCATGTATGCTTTGCAGTTTGTTTGAAAGAAATACACCAATACATTGAGAATACAAATTGTAGAATGGAATAAAATATAAAAGTGCGAGAAAGTAAAAATAGAATTAATATTGCCATTTTCAATAGTGAATTATAATTAAAATTTAATTATTTTTCATATCATTCATTCAATTTTTGTTGTGATCCATTGTTGGTGGATACCAGTCTATATTTCATTCATTTCAAGAAATTATGCAAAAACTCGTTTTTTCCAAAAATTGTACATGATGTTTTTAAAGAGCTAATTTAGAAGAACATATTTTGTCTGAGCCAAAAATCTCTATCTTTAATTTTGTAGTTTTTTGTTGGAATTTTAGAAAAATCAGAGATTTTAACGAAAATGTGACATCAAAATTTAATCAAAAAATTTGGAGCTATTTCTTTGAAAATGTCAGGGGCTCGATGTACCCTCCAAAATTAAAATATTGGTTTCAAATTCCAGGGGCTGACACATCAGACAGAATGATTGGAGAATATCAATTTTGGAGAAAATCGACTCAACGGTTGCACTAGCGTTGTGCACAGACACATTAGCCGTTATTCGATTCGGTACGAAGGGCGCACAAACCATGGATTCTGGCTACACCACGTGTTAGAGGATTCTTTTTTTAAATTTAGCAACTGTATCAATTCACTTTTTCGTTACCAGGGCCCGGAAATAATTTGGTGTATAATATTCGTCGTTTTCCGACACACGATTGCAATACTTTCTCTTCTTGCGTTAGTAAGTACGAGAAAGTTAAAAATACATTTGCGTAATTATTGAAAAAAACATAAGACAGCAAAATGACATCCTCAACTGTACATTTAGTACTATCGTACAGTCTGAAGAAAAAAATGCGCGGTCAATTTTGAGAAAAGTTAGTTTGAGCGTTTCTGAAAATGCGGAAATTTGTGCTCATGTTTACAGAAAACTTTTGAGTTTTCGAGAAACTTTTATAAGACATCATTTGAAGCACTTGTTTTAAAAAATTTAATAATGTATACAAAACACCGTTAATATAAATATTAACGACCTGAGTGAGATGTCAAGACGAGTACAAGTGTGTAATTTTTGAAAAACTAAAGAATATAGCAGAATCGCGTTTATGTAATCTTAAACAGGACTTTTAGCAATATCGCTATTGAAATGGATTTCCTTTGATCTGGGTTTTATTTTAATAATTATCTAATATTTTTATTTATTGCATCTCTGCGCATTTTACTTTTATCACCCGCTTCTGCTCACAACAATATTCTAAACTTATTCTATCGCGTTCTAACACATCCGCCCACGACCACAGTTCGAGCTATTCTGATCAAGCAGTTCCTAATCCGCGCCGCTCGCTTGTCTTTTCGAAGCGCAGTATTGTCTCAAAATTCGTTCCTTCTTCCTCATTCTCGTGATGTACCCCTCAATTTGTCTCTCTAATTATTGAATGACCCCCATATTAAATAACTTTTTTAAGGTCTATCGGGAACACATGAATATTGGGGGCCCTGGGCCCAGGCCCTTGGGGCCACTGAGTTAACAAGTCTAGGAAAGGGAAATGGAACAATTTTAAAATACTAAATTATGAGCATACAAGGACCAAGAAATGATAATTGTTCGAAAAAACAAAAAAGTTAATAAACCAACAATTGCCGATTAATATACCAATCAGTTAATTTATTCACAGTTCTGTACAGGTGATGAAGGAATGGATGTTATTTTTAATTGATGTGAATGTGATTTTATTGGTAACAAAACAAAAGGTCATAATTTTATTACCTGAATTTGCCCTATGTTACTTGTCCCATAGTATTCGAAGCAGATGCCCAATAAACCAGCCAAACAAAGCAGTTTTTTCTCCTCCTTTTTCAATAAGAATTGTTTTCCACCAGTAATTTTCCAATGTGAAATTAACATCCAAAACCTTGTAGAAGATTTTTTTTAAAAGACCACACGCAAGAAAAATACCTGAGATAGAATCATTTCAGTATATTCAAGTATAATAAAGAATATAATTTTCACTGCAGCACATGCAAAATGTGCTTTTCTTTCAATTGAGTCCCCTTTTTCAAACTAAAACAAATAATATTGTCCAGGAAAAATTTATTATCACCACCAAATGTCTTGTAACTCATATGAGAATATCTATTACATAAAATGACACAGGTTTTAATACATTAATAATCAAGTGTTAATAATAAGTATACCTGCAAAAATAGAATTTCTGTTCAGGCATCCTCTGCATCCCACCTCCCTACTTAATTTAAAGCCACCAACATACTTTCATCAGAGTTAAGAATAGTAATGAGTACGTGAAAGCAGAGAGAAAAATCAACAAAACCAATACACTTTAGGCTCAATATGGTTGAGTCCTTGAGGAATGGTACAAAGATGTTAAATATGTAATGATACATTTAAACCAATTTATTTATTTTTTTTTAAAAAAAAAGATGAAGAGCACACAATTACATGAGCATTGTACAAGGCAATATTGTGTTTACAAAATTTTAATTTTTTTATATTCAAAGCAATTCAGGGAGATACAAAGTATATTTTCTTTACTTTCAGTACTGTGGACAATGTTTGGAACACTGTACCAACAACAATCATCAGAATGAGATTTCTCTAATACATACTTTCAAGATAATATCTATGAGAAAATTATACTTTATTTCAGAAAGAAGACATAGCATCAAATTATTGCACCTTTAAACACAATAGAAAATAATGAAAATGCTACACCTTCTAGCTGAAAAAAATCTCGCCATGAAAATGAAGTACAAATGGAAATGAGCTTGGGACAAACATCTACTCATTTAAATATTTCACAGATAACTTCAGGGATAAATTTTGAACTTCATTTCCCATAGTTTATATATATTTTCTGTGAAAGAAAACATTTCCACCAATGTACAAAAATAACATAATATAAATAGAAAACGTGCATATAAAACTTGAAGCAATATCTTATTATCACCATATCTATGCACCAGGCACTGAAAGAAAATTGCAGACTCAATGAACCAAACACCTCTTCTTCTTGTAGGCAAGATGCAGTATTTTACAAAACAATCTTTCAAGAATACTGAAATACATAAGAAGCAAGCGGATCACTTCCTTACATTCCTCCACAGTGTGCCCTATTCTCACTAATTACAAACACCATGATATTTTCATTCCTTCAGCAGATGTTTTATTTTTGCAATAAAAACTCATTAATGGATTTTTTAAAGCATTCATTGATGTGCAGTTGCAATTTAAAAAGTGCAAAATTACTGCACAGCAACAAATGAGGGATGTAATATTGTTACACATAAATTATGTGAATAATCAGATCTATTATATAGCATTTGCTTATAAGTTACATTTAAAAAATACAAGATATCTGTATTACTTGCCAGAGCTTTTCATATAAATTGAATTAAAAATTCTGTGCAAGTCAATTGATGAATGGCATTCCATTCAACAAAATTTGTATCAAAATTTCAAGATTGAATCAAAATCCACAGAAATGTTTTTTTATAATGGTCCCCAATATATTGACCTTGACAATAGTAAATAATGTAAATTCAAAGCAAAGAAATAGAAGCAAAATTAGATTTATATAAATTTACTGTACTGATAGGTTGTTTGGCAAGGCTATGAATAACTTTATATTGACTACACTGGGTAAGGAAAGAAACGATCACAAGAGCAACAAACCAAATTCGCAAAGTCAAGAAATACAGTTCTAATAAGTACAGATGTAATAATTATACCAAATTCTGAAACTTGCTGTGTTTTTCCATATCAAGAAAAGCCACACTGTGCGTTTGCTCTCCACTCAGTGCACCAATTCAGACATGCAACATGCATCCTTAGGCCAATCAATTTCAGAACTTTTAACTCAACTGAAACAACCTGTGCAACTTTGCTGACTGAAGAGATCAAAAGGGTAGAGTCAGAAATACCTAAAATTCTGTCATTATTACAAACATCCTGGAAATAAGGAATAAGCCAAGCACACAACAAATATTGGATTTGAAATATTGAAGAGCATGTCAAAATTTTATATGTATATATAAATGATTAACATAAAAAGCTAACATAAACTTTGCAACATACATATCAGTATTAAGTTCCAAGGTTTCTCAAAGCCTTTTTTGATATCACGCATAGCGATACCTCTTTAGGAACAAATATAAATGCAATTAATTGTGAGAAGTTTCATTCTTTTATACTGAAGAACAAGGTACAAGGTTAACCACTAAGGGTAAATGACAATATAAATGTGTATACTCAATGTCTCATTTGAAAATATGTGAACACCATTTTGACCCTACAACATGTCATTACACAAACATCCTAAATTTCCAGTAAATTTCCTAGAATTAGTCTGTCATGGATGTATATCTCAGTCAACATTATTTAACAAGTAGCAGTTGTGACAATTCTGGGTGGCAACCACATTACAAAACATTCATTCCACTAGAAGAATCTTTCAGTTCCAGTTTTAGATAGCATCCACCCTTGATGAGCTCATCTAAAGAAGAGAAGAAGATGGCAATCTGAACCAAGCACCATTCCAAGCTACACCCTTTTGTGCACTACATCTGTTGAGTTTCATGAGTAAATAAGATTGAATTTTCTCTTCACATAAAATGAGTACACAGTTCAATTCCAGTCAAAAGGTTCATGTTGGCATCACTTTACAAAATGTATGCTTCCACCAGCTGCTAATCGCAGAAGAAAGATGACACATAATGTCCTCCAATTTTGTGGTAGAATGTCAAATAAAAAGGGTTCTCGATTGTCAAAGCAAAGAGCAGCGAGATAGCCAACTAGGAGGTTTTCTAGGAGGATCAAATGGCTGTAGTCTCTGACCTCCTTTGGGAGGATTGCTTGCTTCCTGAAATCAGAAAGAAAAACACTATTTATTTAAGTTCAGAAGAATCTAAATTAATGACCTTCATTAAAAATATGAAATAATTTTTAAATTCATATACCTAATCACAATAATAAAAATATTTTATTTAATTTCAGATAAGCTTTCAGTTCAAAATTTCTTTACAGATCATAATTTTATAATTGTATTTTTTCACAATTAAGTTCCTAAATTCAAAGTACTGAGGCATAAAGAATAGAGGCATAAATACAATGAAATGAAAAATACAAAAGGATTATTGTCGGCCCGGTGGCCGAGATCGCTAAGGTAGTAGTGTCGTAGTGATCTCGGACCGAAGGGTAGCGGGTTCGAGTCCTGCCTCGGACATGGTTGTATTTGTGTTCGTCCTTTCACCCCTTATCATCACCATTTCGTTTCGCCTTCATAGTTACCATATTATTAAGTCCTAAAAACCCATATTGAGAACATTTTATATTCAGATCTTTCTAATATCAAAATCTTCTCTCCAAATGTATGAAATGCCTTCTTTGTGTTCTAACTAAAGATTTTATGTATCCATCATCTTCACTCCAATGGCTTTCACACAACAGACCAACATGCTGGCTTATCATTTATTCGATTTTGAGAGAGATTTGAGAGGCAATTAAGTATCTTAATAATCTATATGACAAATTTATTCTAATCTAACACATCACTCAAAGAAAAATAAACAAAACTTCAAATTGTAATAGTAACCTTATTTAGAGGCATTTTATGGAACTGAAACTTCTCAAAAACATTAAGCTCAAGGGCATGCTTGTATAGAATGTCATTCAATCAAAAATTTGGAACCCCAATTATTACTACAGTTAGTTTCACCAATCTACTCTCATTATAAAGCACATGCATTGCCATCCTTTACAAGAACACAATTTTTGTATTTGAGAAAAAATCTTCAATAGAGGCATAAATTTAGTGTGAGTAAAGATATTCTCATCAGCTATAAAATAACATGAATAAAATAACGAATAGACCTGCATGCGAGGTTACTTCCCAGAATAACATTCCTAATTAAATTCAAATTAATTCACGAAATCTGGTGATTTGAACTACTTGTGCAACTGCACAATTCTTCTCAAAATGTACAGAAACCATTAGGCATGCTAGAAAGGTCTTAAGGGAATAGTTAACAATTTATCTTTCCAATATATTCTTAAATCAAACTGCAGCATTTAGTAGATTTTACTAGTTCTAGCAGTTACTAGTTCAAAAGTTGAAAAAAAGATTTTTCAGAAGAAAGAAGAAAAAAAACCATATGTTGTTTAGAATATTTTTGTCAGCTTTCCACAATCAATTTTAATTACATTGTTGTCAGTTTGTCCAAATGTAATAGTATTGATGTTTTTCTCATTTTACCAAAAATTCCCAGTTTACAATCAGTGTTTTTGTTTTGTGTTCATGTGGAAAATTTTCACTTTTGCTGTGCGATTGACTTTTCTTTGTTTTTATATTATTGTTGCTATTCTTACTGTTATTGTTACTGTTATTTTTACTATTATTGTTATTATTCATGTCGTCGTCATTATTATTATTATTATTATTATTATTACTATTATTATTATTATTACTATTATTATTATTATTATTATTATTATTACTATTATTATTATTACTATTGTTATTATTACTATTATTATTATTATTATTACTATTATTATTATTTCAGAATTATATAATGCAATGCTGTTGTTGAGTGTGTGGAAATGGTGTTCTGGAGCACCAAAAATTGGCTGTTCTGAAGCAGTCCACTAGAATACTAAAGCTTCTTTCTTTCTATCTCATCACAGGACCTCAGTTGTGTCATAAGCAGCTCATTTCAGCCAGTGTGCACAGTATGAGAATAAGTGGAATAACACAAATCAAATATTTTCATCTTGCAGTCAAAATCAAAACTGTTTCATTGTGATTTTTCCCCGAGTTAATAGGAATCTAATTAAACCACAGACACCTCTCACATAGCTGTAGGCTGAATAGTTTGTTTGTTTCTTTGTTTTTATTTTCCCTTCTCTCTCCCTAATTTCTGCATGCATTGGAAATTAGTAATATATATTTTTGTTCAATATTCTCTGAAAAGAACTTATCCATTAAAGTTGCTATCGACAATTGTGTGGTACAAGTTATGTTAAGTTATGTGATACAAGTTATATTATTGGGAATTCGACTCTGCCAGATGAACACCACTGAAAATCTCAAGCAATTCTCCAGACCTAGACAGAAGCTCTTTTGAAAAAAATATCTTCAAACATTGTCTCTCAAAGTGACCCTGCTGCAACATGCCGTACATCAGAATTTCAGATCCAAATTGACAGAACGTCAGAAGACTGACCCAATGGCAACCATAAAAACAAAAAAAGCACACCGAATATAGTGAACAGACTGTCCAACAAACAGCAAGGGAACTAATAAAGGCCACAGTAAAATTTCTCTCACTATTACAGCCAGGTATTTCTCAAAATTCGATCAATTACTTCTCAAAATTGAGAAAAACCTGAGAAACATTTATCAGAGAATAGGTTAGCAACAAGCCCAGCAGCTGCAGGGGGTGGCATTTTCAAAACAAAATTTTTGAGATTTAAAAAAAGAATAAATTGCCTTGTGGAGAGTGACGGGCAGAGAGAGGCGGGCGGACAGAGGGACGGAGAGACGGTTGGACAATGGCCGGCGGCGCTAGCCGAATGCGTTTACTACGCTCCGTGAAGTCACAAAGGTTAAGCGCATTCGAGACTCGCGGGTTCGTGGTTGGGTGACCGGCCAGGAACCCCGGGACCTAACGTCGTCGAGCCCCTGGCCGAAGGGATACAAGGCAATGACTGACTGCGACGTGACGAGACTTGACAAATATTAAAAAAGTAAAAAGCACTTTAATGGAGGATTACTCCGCAGTGCAAAGCGCTCAACGCCCTTTAAGGGGCTTGGAGACGCGTTGCGTCAAGGTGGAGACGCAACAAATTTTTAAAAAAATGGCACACGTACGGAGTGATGGGTAGTCGGACATTACATAAATTTCTCAATTCTACTTATTTAGAATTTGAGAAGGTAAAAATACATTTATGACTGTTTTTACAATATCAAAAGAATACATACAATGACCGTAAAATTATATTCATCATTGCATTTAGGATTATCCATAGAAAATAATTGTTTAGAAAACATGAATCCGTTATTTAAGAAAATCTTTATTTTAATATTATGTTGACCATATCACTCAAAATTGGACGAAAAGTAATAACATTGTTTAAAAAAATACGTGGCGATAATTGAATAAATTTCGAACCCCTGAAGAGAAGACCAAGCTCCCCGCTTCCGTGTCAGAGGAATGGGCGGACTGCGGACGCGCAGGCTTGTGTTAACTCACGGGCCTGAAGGGCTCGGGCCCAGGGCCCCCAACGTTGAAAGGGTCTCGTTAGTTCTTAAAAAAAATTAATACTAACTTTTTCAAAAATAAAATAAAGAAGTGATGTGTCGCGCATCATGGATAATATTGTAACGAATATTGTCATCTGCCGGCGCCTTTCCGAACTAGATGGTCCCGGGGTATGCACGGATTGCGACATTTTCTGGCGACCCCCGAACTAGATGGTTCCGGAGTGTTCGCGATGTTATCGCAAATTCCAGAAAATTCTAGGCGGTAGCCAGCCGAGTAATAATACGCGGCGGCCGGGGCCGTGAGTCAGTCTGAAGTAGAAGCTGAGCTGTGAAGTGTGTGCATCGCGGTGAATAGCAGAGCAGTGGATTGTGCTCAGCGCGTCAGACGGTGGTCAGCGCGTCAGACGGTTGTCACTGCAGTGGACTGTGGTCAGAGCTTAGGACTGTGCGACAGTACAAAAGAAGTGAACAATGAAAATTAATAATCAAGGAAATGTAGTGAAAATAAATAAAGAGAAATTTTGCCGTATCAAATACAGAATTAATCACTTCTCTGGAACCACGACAATTGAAAATATTGTCTTACTCGTAAACCAATGAACATTCTTCAACTCTATTCAAATTTTTTCTTGTTTTTTCCCTTACAAGGTTACCAACTTTTTTTATTTTGGTTATTATCTTTTTATAAAGAATATCTTCATATATTTTCACATTTTCCTTCCCTTTACACCTGCTTAGTTACGATTCCAGGTACAATGAAATCTTAAATGAACTTGCAGAATGGCATGAAACACAAAATGAACATGATCTCAATGTGCATCAGGATACTTATGAAGAAGTTGAGCATTGAGGATGAAGTTAGTTTTATTACCGTCTAGATCATAAATGGCATCGGCAATAAAAGTGCTTTTAATCAATCAAGCATCATAGTATATCCATCAATATATCTTTGTTCCATTAGGTTATTGGAAAATATTTTACAAAGCAAAATAAATTTTATTTCAATATTCATGTTTAATTTAATGAATTCACCACTGAAATAAGTTTTATTAAATTCAATTCGGTTCTCACTTCTTTTTTGAACGTATTACTGTTATTCCAAGAAATAATTCCATTCTATTCAAGAGATATGTTTTCTATGCTTTTCCAATTTGCACACATCAATATTGTTGGTACAATAAATTCAGGTAAGCACTTAAATCCTGCTTACGCAGTGAACTTATGCAATGTATCATGACCATGCTTTGTATGTGATGCTGCATGAATTTTAGATAGGACACCGAGGAGAAAAAGAGGGAGGAGGAGGAGGAGGAGGAGGAGGAGAAGAAGAAGAAGAAAGATGAAAGTAAGAAACAGAATAAGAAACTACTGGTGGTGCTACAAAATAGTGCAGACTTTCCCGTCCTAGATAGTTGCCCTTTCAAGACTGGACAACCTTTTCAGTTTCCCCACTTACAGGCTTCCATCTTTCTAGGTTTAAGGGACCTCCCACAGTAATTACCCTGCAGCCGATTAGCAGAGAAGAAACATGCTCTCACAATCCACACAAACATCATGCCCATGTAATCCCTATATCCGTCTTTGTGCTGTACGATGTAATATATGCCAATGACAGCATGCCCAGCTCAGTGTTCGTTCCCTTTCTGGGAGTAGGGGTCACGCACGCATAGGCACACACACGCACAGGCACACACACGCGCACAGGCGCGCGCACACACACACACAGCGATGGAAAAACAGCCGAGTTCCAGGCTTCCCTGAAGGTGCTGAATGGGAAAGCTGAAATAAAAGCTCTCACGAACCAGATCCTTATTGAGATGAAAGACCTTGTCGAAGTAACCAATGAAGACGAGATCTGCCATGCCTTCTCTGACGCATTTCAGGAAACGAGGGGATTAATGCCAGCCGATATGAAATCTATTCGATGGACGTACGGAGGGACACGGACGGCTGTAATCAGTATTCCCATAGCAACAGCAAACAAGATCTTGGAGGCAGGCAAAGTGAAGATTGGCTGGGTAGACTATCGCATCCGCGAGAAGGTGCGAATGACCCGGTGCTACGACAGAAAATAGTATCGGTGTACAGGAGAGGTGCACTGAGGGTGGCTAGCACTTATCGCACGGTCTCGTATGATGCAGTATGTGTAGTCACAGGCATGCCTCCAATTGAGCTCCTAGTGGCAGAACGACACAGGCTCTACCAACGCCGCGGACCGAACAAAGGAAAGGAAGACGTTATAGGCCGCGCAGAAGAGAAACGCAAGTCCATGACTCAAAGGCAGAGACTATGGGACAGCTCGCAAAAAGGGAGATGGACGCATCGACTCATCCCAAATATAGAAGTATGGGAAGGGCGAAGCTTTGGTGAGGTGGACTTCTATCTCACGCAGCTGTTAACTGGACACGGCTGTTTCCGAGGGTATCTCTTTCGCTTCCACCGGACTGAAGACAGCGTACCCTCACTGCTCCCCAGTATCGGAGGATGCAGAACACGTTTGTTTTGTCTGCCCTCGAATCAAAGAAGAGAGGACACATCTCTGACGGCAACTCAGACAGCAAGTGCAGCCCGAGAACATCGTAAGGGGAATGCTGGCTTCTAGGGAGAAGAGGGAAGCAGTGGCGGTCTTCGCGGCTCAAATAATAAAGAAGCTAAGGCTCGAAGAACGGATGAGAAAGGTCCCCTAGGATGATGCCCAAAGGCTAGGGGGCGCACGCCCTATTCACACTCACGAAGTAATGCCTAACGGCGGTTTCGTGGGGCTGAAGAAGCCTAGAGAGGTGGTCTTAGTGAGTAAAAATCTCACACTACCATGTGGTATGGGCTACATGATGCCTTTTGAAGATTCCCACCTACACTCGGAAGAAAAAAAAAGAAGAAAAAAACGCGCGCGCACGCACCCCCCCCTCACAATTAACAGTTACAACATAGTATTATGGAAGAAGGATTGGGGTATTGCCGTGAAGGACTGCCCCCCCCCATGCCACAAACATAACGGGAAATATGCATGTCTTATGAAGGTTCTGAACCCCCAGACTTGGTGTTTGCTTTCTTCAGCCCTCCTACCCTGATCCACCAAGCTGACTGCTTTATAATGGTTAAGAACAGAGCCCAGACGTTCAGGCATTTAATTCCACTAAAATAGGCATGGAAAATATTTTGGTGAAAGAAAGGGAATGGAAAAAGACCCGTAAAATATAACAAATAAGAAATAAAAAGCTTTTGTAGCATAACACTCGCGCTCGTGGCATGTAGCGAAGTCGCTAGCCTTTCAACACCGGGTTCGATTCCGGGTTCGATTCCCGTCGAATCTCATGTGAAATTTGTTCCAACAAACGAGTTTGGCTGCTTCACAAGGGTTTGACCAACCCCTGTGAAGTGTCCTAAACCCTACCCCTATCTTTATTCCTTTCCAGTTCTGGCCGCTGGGTAGTGACGCAGGAGTGCGTAGCAGGAGGCGCGTACGCCGAGACGCTACCTGGCTCCTCTTGACAACTGACTGCGACGGGATCAATGAAAGAAATCAAAGAATTTTTACTGATACCATGATTTCTTGCAGATTTTTAACACTTCCTAGCACTGGAACCCGAGTTCAACTACAACGAAGAAACCTCCAGGCTCTAGTTATGTCAAAAAAAAAAACCGATCCGATGCCGAGATCTAACACAGAAGTGCAGTAACAGTTTTCGACCAGAGGATCGCGGGTTTGAGTCCCACCTCGGGAATGATTGTGTTGGTGTGACTTTGTATGTTTGTGTATGTCTATTTCATTATCCATCATCATCATCATCATCATCATAACATCACCCTATTCCCCACGGCTAATAACTCAAGGATACAAAAATGGAATCTGCATTAAATTGCAAGATTCCCCCACTACAGAAAGTAACGTGCACCTACCCCAATATTTCAGTCTGAGTCTGGTAGGATGCATATATCGGGTGGCCCAATGATGGCTTATGAGGGGAACCTTACATGTGTTATCTAGACATTGTGTTAACGAGACTGAGATCGTTTTGTGCACTTATTTTGAAATTGTCATTGCTCCCTTTTGAACTTCTCCTTTGTACTATGCTATTTGGATTTACAATGCATACTGCAGTAACAATGTGCCAGTTGTAAAAATAAGATTTTTACAGATGGCTAAAAAATTCTTTCATATATCTGTTGGAAGAGCAAGAGCTGTTCCACCTGTTTGTTTGCACTTAGCTGCTGTAATGTGCAGGTTCAAGTTCATTAATAATATACTTCATATGCTTTTTACTGCTGACTACCTGCAAATCATGTGCCAGATGAGATCAGCAACCATAAGTTACCACATTTTGGAAGTTCTTTTTTGCCAACTCCTTTCTCAATTTTCTTGAATTGACAGCATTATTGATTACAAACTGAACTTTACAGCTATAATGTTGGCAATTGTTAATTGATTTTTCTGGCAGCAGTAACAGACATCAGGCACATACTTTTACCTTCAGTGTCAGTAGTATCAGTTATAACTAGAGAACGGATTTCCATATATATAATTGCATAATATATGTTTTTACAGGAACTAGATACCTGCATTCAATTATATTTTTTAGAGTTTACAAGACATTCTGAATGAATTAGAACTATTTTATATTACATATTTTGGTATAATTAAATATTGTTACTTATTTTACCTATTACGATATATTTCTTACATAATTCACTACATTTTAATATCTTTATATGTCGAAACGGAATGTTCCGATGCGTGTTTGCATTATTTCTTATGGAATTTCTCTTTCAATTGTGAGGCTTTCATTACCACCATATCTCTGGCATGAATTGTAAAACTTACCTCCCCCCACCCTCGATTATGTGTACTTGAGAGTCAAGGATGAGCGGATTTTTATGAATGAAAGTAAGTTCAACTACGTTCCTTCAAATGTTTCAAGTAGAAAATTTGTTACTTAATCGAAAACTAACAAATATTTTTACAGAAAATTGTTGTGTTGCTCAGTTTGAAGGGTGGGGTATATACAATCCCCCCCGCGGGATCCATCACGGTACTACTATTCACTTGTACACCAGCTCCTCTTAAACATTGTAATATATACAATGGACATATTTTATATTTCAAACAAAATTCTTATATGTGGTGAAGTCTAGTGTACAATTACTTCAGTAAAGATAGAACCTACTTTCAACCACTCTGAATACTTATCAAGAACTGATCGGCGACGTTCTATGGTCGGAAAATGCTTGTAGAAAACGATTTTAAACACCATAATGAATTTTTATTTGACATATTTTCTATTTTTTCTTACACGTTTTGGAAAAAATAAGCACATATATATGTGCATATTTTGCATTTTTTATTACAATAAATTCCGTTCCCTAGTTATAAGTGTATCGGTCGAGAATGTCAAAAATAGATTCATAAACAATTGTACCATAATGCATATTGCTCCAACTCTCTAAGCAAACAGATATTCAGAACTTCGTTTTGTATAGTCCAAGTGGTTTAGACCAACAAAGGCCTTATGTGACTTATATGCCTTACGTGCCTTCTGTTGAGCAGACATTACTAAACACAATGATCAGGAATTTCACAATGATCTTCATATTCCATTAAGGAGACATCATCCTGTACAGTACTTTTTCCACAAGAACACTTTGACTTATTGTTGTGCTTCATTCTTGGTACATGTTCAACTATCTCTTCTTTACATGCTCTTCATTTTGCCGACATACACGTACAATCAGAGCTTCAAAGTTTCACTAAGTATTGCCAGACTTAATCCTTTCTTCTGCTTTTCAGACAATCCAAACCTTCCTTTAATTTTTGTTTTATATCTAGAATATCTCTGATAGTACTAGAACTTTAAACTCCCCTGTATGCTTCCTATAACAGGCTCCCAATTGAAATATGCAAGGAATGAATGATGACAAAAAGTGACTATTGGCTACTTTTTATTTCTGAAAATGTAGCCTCACAAAGCTCCCAAACACAGCATTTTGTTGATGTTTACAACAACAAAAAATAAGTTTTAATAATGTGATGAAGAAGAAGAAGAAGAAGAAGAAGAAGAAGAAGAAGAAAGGCAAAAAGGAGAAAAGGAAGGAGAAGAAAAAAAATCAGCAAGAGAATAAGAGAAAGGAGAAAGATTAAGGGAGAACTGCTGACTTAGCCACATAATCTCTGCTCTGCATTTACATACTGAATCACCACTTCTGTAATTCTTATTTTTGTTTAAGAAAACCCAGTAAAGCAGGGCCCCAACAGCTTGTCAGTTAATATAGTAACTAGAGCTTAGAAGTTCAGGCATTTATTTTACTAAAATAGGTATGCAAAAAGGTATTTATTCCAACTAAAAGAGCTATGAAATCAAACAATATTGTATTTTGTTTAGCTTTATATTCAGATTACAATAATTTTTTCATATAATTCTTGTTATATGTTTTCTGTAAAAGCCATCCTGTTCTTTGGTTGAACTGTAATTGTTGGACAATTTAATGTCTCGACAGTAAATAAAAAATGTAAAAAGAATTATTGTAAAAAATCAATATTAATTAAAATGAATTGAATATTTTACTATGCCTAAGCTGAAAATAATAATTATTATTATTATTATTATAAAAATTATTATTATTATTATTATTATTATTATTATTATTATTATTATTATTATTATTATTATTATTATTAAAGAAACACTTCCGGGCTCTTGACAATAACACTTATGATTACACTCATAGTCTATGGACATCTGAAGTACTTTCATTTTCCATTGTTTCTTCCATCTCCTTCTGAGTTCTTGCTAAGAATTGAATAGAAACTTGGCTTCCAGGGTGCCCTGCACCTTACCAATATTTCGGCTGTCATTCTGTGACCTACCTCGGAAAGAAACAACAACTATGCCTAGGACATGGCATCTCCAGGGTAGCCAAGTTTCTATTCCCTCCAGTCCGAGAAGCCTACGCTTTCATTTACACTCCTTCAGGTTTTCTTAGAGTCATTACTGTTCTCGTCATTTGTTGTTTCATGGATACAAACGGGCAGATTTCATACAGAGGGAAAAATCATCTTTTTTTTTTAACGCTCTTAAACTACTTAACCACACTACCTTTAATTTTTTACGGAAATTCTGATCACAATCCCAGCCACAAGGTACACATTTCAAAAGAGAAGCTAGGGAAATTTCATTACAACTAATGTTAACAATTAGCTAGGCAGCCCTACTATACACATTCTTGTAAATTTTTTTAAAGTATTTCTGTAGTCATAAGTTATAAATTTACTTTACTTATTAAAGATCACATTCAACTCAGACCGAAAAACAATTATTTTTACAAATTGAAAATGTAATCTTTAATATTTACTTGATAACATTGCAAATCTATATTTTTCATTTCATCTTAAAATACATCTAAAGTTCTGCAGCATAATAAGATAGAAATTTTGCTCTATCATGAATCTGCTTCAGTTGATTACCATAAATAACTAGAGGTGCTACAGGATGGCACAGACTTTCTCGTAGAAAAATTTTCTAATTTCATTGGTGTGGTTAGCTTTAAGATATTGCTTCATTTTCTGACCAGCTGCCATCTATTGTCATCCAAAACACTAGTTTTGACATTTTCTCAACTCTTTGCTTTCCTAATAGTACAACCAAAATATACCTTCAAGAATATTAAAGAGTAAAACCTTGTATTAAATAAAAATTTTCATTGAAAAATTTGAAGCCATTTCAAGAAAATGTACTGTACATGCGAAATTTGAAGCTCTTTGTGACAGGAATCTACGGAGTTTTCAAAAAACATCATTTGAAGTCATTTGAAGCACTTCCACTCACAAATGTAATAATGTATACAAATCAATGAAAATGTGCTTATTGATGATGTTAATAACACATTTCAAAAAAATTACACTTGTGTAATATTTCAAAAAACAAATGACTACACCAAAATGAACTTTACATTATATTAAACAATGAAATTAGCACTATCTATTAGAAAAATTTGAAGAAAAAATTTGTAGCCATTTTTGAGAAAATGTGGAATTTTGAGCTGATTTTTATAAAAAATGGTTATTATCAAGAACGTTTATTTGACATTATTTAATGGGAATGTTCTCATAAATACAAAAACGTCAAGAAATCGCCTCTAATGTAAATATTACCGATGTGAGACACAGGTCAAAAAAATTACATTTTTGTAATTTCTGAAAAAACAAATGAATATGGTGTTTATGTCATCAGATAGGGTGCATTTGGTACTACCTCTACCAAAAATTTAAAGAAAAAATTTCGAGCCCTTTTTGAGAAAATCTTGTTTTTGTATTTTATTTAACTGCAAATATTTCACGCTCTATTGCATGAAAACTACTAAAATTTTCGAAAAAATGTACATGACCTTTATGATACAACTATTTATGGACAACAAATTTCGTTTGAAGGAAAAATCTGTATCTTCAATTTTATAGTTGTAGGAAGTCGCCGGAAAAAATTCAAACTTCCGTTGAATAACCAAACTTCCATTAGCCCTAAATATTAAAGAATGTTTTTCAAAGCTTCAACTAGAGCCAGATCGACAGGGCTTTCTTCAATTTGGAAAAGATTATAAACATGGTTTAGGCGCTAGCAGAGTTCACGGACAGACGGTCGGACGGCCGGACAGACGGTCGGACAGATGGACTGACAGACGGACTGACGGTCGGACAGATGGACTGACAGACGGCCGGACGGACGGACAGAGACGGACGGGCGGACAGACGGACGGACGGAATGACGGACAGAGACGGACAGACGGTCGGACAGACGGTCGGACAGACGGTCGGACAGACGAACGGACAGACAGACGGACAGACGGACGGATAGACGGACAGACGGACGGATAGACAGACAGACAGACAGACAGACAGACAGACAGACAGACAGACAGACAGACAGACAGACAGACAGACAGACAGACAGACAGACAGACAGACGGACGGACGGACGGACGGACGGACGGACGGATGGACGGACGGACGGACGGACGGACGGACGGACGGACGGACATTTTGCTTCCAGTAGGTTTTTCGGCATCAAGGACCCACAAAATAAGGATTCTGGCTACACCACGTGTTAAATGATTTTTTCTCTCTTAATTTAGCAACTGTTTTTTTGCACTTTTTCGCCACCAGAGCCCGGCTATGAATTTTTTCCGCCGATTTTTTGTGCAGTATTACACAACTTTCTCTATACTATGTATTCAACCCTTTGTATATATGTACATATACAAGAAAATAAAAATGGTAAGTCACTTTTACACACATTTCTCTGCAAGAAAGCCTTCATCGTTCTCATTAAAGCCTTCTTTTCCCCATCAAACATTAATGAGCATGGTAACTTAGGACAATAAAATAATTAGAAGTCATTTAAATTTGTGCTGAAGCTAACAGATGTAGGATAAAAAAAGCTCATTAGGTTGTTTAACAATTGTGTATTAGAATGAGACTATATCCATTCATTAATTCATTTGATTAGCGGAAATGTGGATTTGCTGAAGTTATTTTTATAATTTTAACTTCCTTAAGAAAATATAATAATTTTCATTATTAGTCACTGGACAAAAAAAAAACATTTTCCTTTAATACTTTTTTATTTACATTTAATGTCAAAACAAGTTGAAACTCGTAATAATGGACATCAGTTAGTCCACTT
The DNA here is from genome assembly GCA_011170035.1 of Teleogryllus occipitalis. Taxonomy (NCBI): domain Eukaryota; kingdom Metazoa; phylum Arthropoda; class Insecta; order Orthoptera; family Gryllidae; genus Teleogryllus; species Teleogryllus occipitalis. The sequence continues at coordinate 176,865 of BLKR01000080.1, read as the reverse complement.
TTTCTGAATATGCATATTTTATTTAATATTTCCATTACCATCATGATTTTCATAATTATTACTACTACTATTCACTTCCTTGCAATCAATTCTGTGGTATCTATATTACTAATTTCTATTGCACACAGAAATTTAAAGAAAAACTGATCAAACATTCGAGAGGTGTCTATGGTTTTATTAGATACCCAGGAACTCTGAAAAAATCCAAAAGCAATTATAGTTTCAATTTGGACTAAAAAATATAAATGATTGAGTTACTCCGCCTATTTTCAAACTACATAAAGTAACTGAATTATCACACTAAGCAAGTCACTGCTACAGTCAGGCCCCAAGAAAAGACGAACCTATTGGTGTAGAGAAAGCTCCGACTCTTAGCAAAGGTTTTGAAGATTTGATGAATTTTTTTTATGCTGAATATTGCTGTGCATAAACTGAGAGCCCAGAACATGTCTCCATAACCATGATGTCTCATAAATAAGTCGATCTACACAACTAAAATTGAAACTACCTTCTTTATCACTACATAAATTCGTCGGGTGCTCTAGTATCTTCAAACGAAAAATTAGGGGGAAAAAAAAAGATCCAATATAAATTTTAAAAGATACATACAGCACATTCAAGATGTTAATCATACAAAAAAATTTAAAATAAAATTAATTAAACTCTATTTAATGGTAAAAAAAAACAAGCTCTATTAAAAGAAAGGATCTATTAAATGTCAAAATTCATTTGATCATTTTGTTCTTTAATAAAACATATAGCACAGACTATATAAATATGTACACTGCAGTCTTACTGCTTCGTCAATTATTTCATAAAATGCATTTCTATATTGTATATGGACAAGTAAATAAAAACAATAAAAAAATTTCTACAAAAACCAAATTTTAAAAAACTCTGAAAAGTATGAAATAACTCTATGGAAAGTATGAGAAAACATCATTACTACAGTAAATAATACACAAGAAAATTTGAAATCCAAATATCAAACTGAACTGCATTCCACTCCTCCATGCATAATGTTCAAAGGTCATATAAAGCAAGATGTCATGCTTTAACAAAAGCATGCTTTCACAACTGCATTCAATTTTCTCACAGGCAATAATAAATGCATTACACCAATATTAAAAAGCTTCAATACATTTGAAAAGGGTAAAATGACATTTACCTTCTGCCATCACCAGACCATCAGGACAAAAATACAAAAAGAATTAGAGGAGAAATATATATATAAATATGTGAATTATTAATATTATAGACAGTTCCCTACATGGCAATAATCATGCAGAAAGCCATGTTATGTAGTATCAACAATATCTGACAATAGTAGAAATATATAGTATACACATTAAAACCATTGTGAATAACTAAGACCAGAATGAGTCAATGAACTTAAAACATTTAACAAAACATTGGAATTGCTCACCAACTTCTTCTCCATCTTCGTTTTAATATCTCTGGCAAGAGTAAAAAAGGCTTCCTCCACTCTTATAGACGCCTTGGCACTTGTCTCCATGAACTTAATACCATATTCAATGGCCAGTTGTTCTCCTCTTTCTTTTGTAACCTACAAAATGAATGAGATTTTTTTATGTCTGTGATTTCAAGTTTGAACTATTGCAAAAGAAAAGAAAAAATATTTTACCTGTCTTTTTTCATTCAATTCACATTTATTTCCAAGCAGCATTTTCTCAACATCAGCTGAAGCATTTTCTTCGATATTTCTGATCCAATTTTTTATATTTTCAAAACTTTTCTCATTTGTGATATCATAAACTAGCATTATACCCATTGCACCTCGATAATAAGCAGTCGTAATGGTTCGAAATCTTTCTTGCCCAGCTGTGTCCCTGATAAAAATTAACATGAAAATTTAATTTTATCAAGTTCAACTACTTGTAAACATTTGCCTTAAGAGTTATTTAAAAAAATGTTTATTTATTTATTCTTACCATATCTGAAGTTTAATCTTCTTGCCATCTAATTCTATTGTTCTAATTTTGAAATCTATACCTAAAACAAAATAGTTTATAAATCCAGGGTTTTGGAACACAAAGTCAAAAAGAGGTTCAAAGTTTGTTTTTTTAATTGTAAATCGTCATTAATATACACAAGACAGATCGAACATATACCAATACTACATTAACTGTCAACTTGAACAAAGCTACTTAAGAGAACACGTTTCTTTGCTTTTCTACTACCGTTCACGTCTGTCATTACGAATTCATCACTCCATTAGACTCACGACTGTTTCATTATTTCCATTCAATCACTTGATGATGACTTATGTAAGAAATGTTCAATGTATGCTACAGTGAAAGAATACTTACAAAATTAGTAATAAATTTCGTTTCACCGATGCATGGAAGCATACAAAACCTCAATTCCAAAGGACAAGATTCCATAAACAATAAATGGACCAATAAAATAATTGCTTAGTTATTGGTATAAACACTATTATAAATACATAATAGGGTTATTCTTGATTTAGTTTACTTGCTTCTATTTCTAGCTTAATTAGTCCTTCTGCGAAGTCTTTCACTAGTCTTACCTATAGTCGAAATAAACGTTGTATTGAATGCATCTTCTGAAAATCTAAACAGAACGCAAGTCTTTCCTACACCAGAATCACCAATCAAAAGTAATTTAAACAGATAGTCATACGTCTTTGCCATGTTTCTTAATTAAATATCAAGTTGAAAGGACTAGTCATGGCCACCATCCAATACACTTGTCGACTGCTACGGGCTGCTACTGACGTGTGGTCGGGGATGGGACGGGAGGCTGAAGCGGTGGCGGCGGTGGGACTCAGCCACAACCAGCGGCGGCCTTTTACTAGCAAAGGCTGGCTGTATTATTCTTGACCCTCTGCTGCCTTGAGCGCTTCTGTCAGTTTGTGGACACAATGAATAGAATGTAGTTGATAGTGGGGCATGTTACTGATAATTACCTATTGTAATTTGCAAGTCAATGAAACAAGGATCCTGCAAGTGTACATCGGAAATTATAAATAAGTAAGTTAGTACCTAATTAATGAAAAACGAAAACGTAAAATACGGAGATATTGAAAAAGTGGGTGTTGGCTGTCACGAATGTAAGAGAGATAACATATAGTTTTTGTTTGTGTATATGCTTATGTGAAATAGATTGTCGTTAACAATGTACTGCAATGCCAGCGCAGTACGATTTTTACATTATAGTAGTTTCCCCGTCACATGGCCGAAAATGTTGTCTATTGCGGATATAACGTTTATATTGAAAATTGATAACCTTTACAAAAAATGATTTGCTAAATTGTATATTAATGTAACAATCAGACAACAATAGGCTAACCATAATATTATGATGTGATGCCCCCCAAGATTCGAGTTTGTTATGAAATAATACAGTCGCTCTTGGAATCGTTCTTGTCCAAAATGAACCATAAACAAATGAGAAAGATCGTAATTGACGAAAAGAAAGCAATGATAAAAGTCGTTTTCTCTCTATTTGACGAGGAAAATAATGGGTATTTGGATTATGAAGAATTAAAGTATGCATTGAAAGCTTTGGGATTTACGGCAAAGAAAGCAGAGGTGTTAAAGATGCTGGAAACTTACGATAGAAAGGATAAGAAATTAATATGTTTCGAAGATTTTAAAACTATTGGTAGGGACTAATAATTTTCTATTAATAGAATTAAACATTTAAATGGCTATTATTTTTATTTTTTGTACTAATAGCAATTGATAAAATAATGAGATGTCATCCTATTGAAGAAATGAAATATGCCTTCAAATTAATGTGTGGTGATAATCAGAAAGGTATTGGAGTCAAAGAGTTGAAAAGAATTGTTGACTTGACAGGCTTGGAAATTAATTCTGATGATATTGAAAGTATGATAAATGAATTTGATACTGATCAAGATAATATAAGTGAGTTTCTTTTCTTTATCTAGTTAATTACCCACTTTTTCACTTTATTTATTTGTTGACATGTTGATTCTAGTAAGTGAAGAAGAGTTCTTGAAAATAATGTTTATAGAAGATTAAAACCCAATTTAATGATTACATTGCCCTCAAGAAAAATCCTTGCTGATATTGCTAGATTCTGTTAATGGTGTGAAATGTAACACTATGAAATGCTGAATTTAATCATTTTTATTATGGATATAATAAAAGAGTTGTGAGATCTTGACATATATAAATGTATATATACATATATTTCTTTTTTTTTTTTTGTGTGTGTGTTAAGATAAAGAATGATCTTTCCAATATTAAATTGTTAATTGTATAATTTATTGAAGGTTGTGATGGCTTCTACCAGTTATGCATGGGAAGATGAAGCAAGGCGCACAGTTCTTGATAGCCACGCAGCTTTAGGACGAATGCAGCAAAGTCTTGCTAATTCCCATCGAGTTGCCATTGAGACTGAAGAAATAGGAACAGAAGTGGTTTCTGAATTGGAACAACAACGAGAAACACTGTTAAGAAGTAAACAACGTTTGGAAAACACTAGTGATGTTTTAGATCATTCCCGTTCTGTTATGAGAAAAATGACATGGAATGTTCTAACAAATAAACTGATTCTCATTTTAATTATCATTTTGGAAGCTGGAATATTAAGCTGTACAGTTTATTTGAAATTTTTTAAAAAGTAAAATACTTCATAATGTTGAAGATGTATTGTAATGTTCTCTGCATGAGAGTCAAGTGAAGTTACTGAAAAGATTTCTCAAAATGACATAACTGAGTGTGGTGGATTCATCAATTGGATGTGGAAAGGTCTGAGATATTTTGTATGTATGTTTCTTCATATCTTTTTGTAAGAATATTATAAAACTGTTTAAATGCACGTATTATGTTGACATATAAATAGATACAATTTATTTCATGTATTGTAAAATTAGAATGTATTGACATTGAGTTAAGGTAAATAGTTGTCCAACTTTTTGGAAGTATGAATATTGTCAACTTCTATCAGATGAAATGTATAAACTGCTACATATAAATAAAAAGCAGATGAAAAAACACTGTTAAACAAGTTCATTCCCTTTTGCATTCATTTTATTGTGTAGAAGTTTGAATATGGTTGTAATCATGTTTCCAAAAACAGTAGGCATATGCTTAAGAAAGTTGAAATGTAATACTGTCTTTCTTATCTGTGAATGTATCTGAAGATAAACTCAAAACAATAGGGTAAATTACTGTAATATATTATTGCTGTGGGAAGAGAGATAACATCTTCGACTCAAATTCTTAAATGTGAGAAATGATGTGAAACTTATAAGTAATTTTGATGTTGTTCCCTTTTTCTGAAAAATTTAATTTTTTATGTTTCAAATCTTCAAGAAACATCCATAAATGAGGTTAAAAATATATTTTTATGAAAATATTGGTAACTTTTTTGAAAAACCCTTGTGTCCATATGGACACACTGGGCAGTTATATAATTTTCTACAAAATCTGGTACGTGTTTGAAAATGTTTAATGGTAATAAAAAGAATAATAAATTTTATAAAAACTGAATGATACAACACTTATTTAAAGCAAAAGAAGAAACATAATAAAATAATTATTTGAAAAGTTGTAATGATGTGCTGTCATTCGGGACAATGATAATTTCAGAATATTACAAACATAAATCTACAAAGAATTTACACACTAGTGATGATTTGCGTGAACGATTTTCCCTGCCATCTCCTCTTCTTTTAAATTTTTTTTTATATATAATGCATATGTCTATTATATCTGGTGTCCTCTGTAACATTTGCTTTATACGTGATGAGAGGACTGGTTGAGGGTGTTTCCGCATCTTTTACTAGAATTATATACTTTGTGAAACTGGAAAAATTTTTCACTTAAGTCAAACTGTGACATTTTTAAATGGTCTTTCTTCAGTTGCTGAGCATTGTGTATCGATATGACGATTAACCATGAAAACAATTTCTTGATTGTAATATTTATTCTGTACATGGCAACACTAACATCCATCGGGCTTCCCCCCACCCACCCGGTGTTTCTATTATTTTCAACTATTGTGCGTGGCGGATAGCCTTTTTAACGTTTGCTGAATATCATTTAACTGAGGACATAAGATCAACCCCAGCACACATTGAAGATACAGCAACAACAGAGTTGCCAACCCACTTACACTCAATAATTCCGTCATCTTTGTGATGTAATACACAAAAAGTCCCTTGTATCGGCTACTTGTACATTACTTCCTCCTTCCAAAAGTATATCCTGAACCTCTTGAACAGTAACATTCGAATTTGATATCCTTTACAATCCTCTGACAGAAAAATAATGATGAAAATAGAATGAAAATGTTATTTTGGCAAGAAAATTTGACCCCACAACTACCCAGCTTGTCCAAATGGACACACTAAAATATTTTTAATTATACAGAAACAACAATATCTCCATAACTATTTTTAAAAATATGTATTCTTATGTTTAGAGTGCCTAAATGTATTTTTGCAATTAAACTTCAATTAAAACTGAAACAAAATTATAAAACCCACTTACTCCACATTGATGTCTATGATTTTTCAGCACAAAATATTCTGTGTATTTCAGGAAGCGATTACAATGAACTGTCTTACAATATACCATTCTAACAACAATGGACGTACAGTATGGACTTTCTTTTACTAGACAAACGATTGCAAACTGTTTTATGTATTCTCATCAAAAGAGTCCCATGAATGAACATACATCTTTTTGCGTGAAATGGCTGACACGCAACCTTCATGCCTGTGCATGCATTGTCAATTTCAATGAAGTGAAGATGATGTTGAGAAGAAAACCACTGGTTGTATGAACTTAAGATGTATACAAGGAAGAGATCATTTTCCACTTCATTTTTATTTGTAATAAGGAGATTTTATTTCATAAATTTAAAAACTGCTAACGTTTTAAATGATGTGAAATGGTAATGACATTTGTCATAACATTTTTATCTTTTTAAATTATTTATTAACAAATCAAAAGAATTTTTTTATTTTTATTTTGAGAATACCATACAATATTATTAGTTTGAATAAATGAAGTTATTTACTGTGAGGGATGAACGGTTTTAAAAATTTTTGCAAAATGAAGGAAAAAAGTTGGGAGACACCTGTTTTATATCAAGGCAATGGGGATGAAACTAGTGGTGCTCCAATAGCACATACTTTTTGCGATATTGTTGATGGCTATGTAATATTACAACATGACTTGTGTAATATTATAATATGAATTTTTATCTTACACTTCAATTACCTTTTGAAAAATTCTTGAACAAACAAAGCATGAATATATAATTTAATTCAAATGTTTAAACGGAAACACCTTACTGCCATTCAATTCAGTGTTTTTACGTTCTATATAAATGTACCAACGATCCACAATGCATATTTTAGCCGTAAATAAAATTATGCCAACCTGGATGGCCGAGGTGGCTAAGAGCGAGTACCGACTCAGTGCTTCGGTCTGAAGGGTCGCAGGTTCGAGTCCCCCCTTGGGCATGGCTGTTTGTCCCTTGACTTTGTGTGTGTTGTCGCGGAGGGCCTCGCGTTCTGCTGACCCCAGATCAGAGGAGCCCGCAAGTGTGTTGGTGTCTAGTGTATGGTCGAATATGCATTCCATCGGGGCGTAAAGGGTAACCGGCTGTTGGCTGGATAAAAGCCCTAGATAAAAAAAAAAAATAATAATAAAATTATTAGTAGCCTTCTGATGTCTGCAGTGTTACAACAAGGTATGGGTTGCAACAAGCTACAATGACTGCTAATTCGTTTAGGATACACATCCTAATTAGCATTGTTGATACCACTAGCAAGCAAATGAATAGAAAAATACAGTAATTCAATATAATATTTTTATATTCATCAAAATTACTCAGTTATAACATGCATTACTCTTCTTTCCCATATCTTATTTAAGCAAAGCAAAATTATCTATTCGTTTTCACATTTAACTCAATTAAAGGACACAATTTAAAAAAGGTTTTAAATAATTTCTAAAATATTAATTTTAAAGTGAATAACAAAAGCTTGTATGTAAGAAATGAACGAAGAAATATGAAATTATATACACATTCTAATTTACGAAGCATCCAACTGACTGGAATTGCATTCACGAAGCACAGTGATTCGGAGCAGGCGACTGTGTTTGTCACCAAATTACACAAAAAAGACTCATATTTTCTAAAAATTCAACATAACCTTACACAAAGATTTTGTGATTAATGCAATTCGTTAAAAAAATGTATCTTCACAATTGTAGTTGAAGGAAGATGTCGAAAAATTTTTATTTTATTTTAAAAAATTTTTGAAAACTCACTTCAACTCTCATTTCAACAAACATGAGATTTGCACTGTTCTCTTAAGCATCCTTTATCTAAAGTCTAAATTTAATCAAAAATTTGTTTGGTGTTTTTAAGAGAAAGTGGTTTAAAGATAATAAACATTGCCTGTGTTTGACACAAAATTTCACACAAAATATTCATGTTTTTGAGAAATTGAACATGACATTAATTTTTAGATCTTTTTTTGATGAATACATATCATAAAGAAAAAAAATATCTTCATAATTATATCTGTAAGAAGAAGCTGAAAATTTTGAATTTTTTCAACTTTAGAAAAAATCAGGGTTTTTAGCAAACTTTCCAATGTCCTTCACACTACCCAATAACTCAAAACTTGAATTTCATCTCAATAATCCAAAGTTGAATCAAAAAAGTTGGAGCCATTTTTTTTTTAATGTCCCATAGAGATGTCCAGAATGATGTCACAATGTTTGGCAGGAAAGTTTTGGGTAGCAACCTCTGCTGTGCACTTTTTTCCTTTATTTTTACTAAAATGTAAATTATCTAGTGATCTTATCTAGTATTTTCTTGTTGGCTTCTTGACGTCCACAAATGTGCTTGTTTAACTTTAAATGCCTCATACATATCCAGATCTCCACTAAACACTAACAACTTCATCATAGAAATGTATTTCTCTTCACAATACATAGATTTGGTTTATTTAATAATTTTGTTGTTTTAATAACACCAAAAATATTTATTTTTAGGTACAGTATGCATCTGAATTTCCAGTTCATATCTTCAATAACATTTCACATCACAACTCACTCAGAACTGTAAGCTTCATTGTTAATGATAAATACAGCGTTTCTCATAATATATTACAAACTTCTAGGGCATGTAGAGGTGCCAATCACTTTTTGCTTTATTTATTAAATTTACATGTTAAAATTGCATGGTATTAGCCCCTGATTGTTAGGCAACTTCGCATGCACCTGTGTTCACCAGGTAGAGAAACGTGGGGCAAGAGTCCGCACTTTTTATACACAAGAGAATTCCCAATCGTGTCATCGATATATTGATTCGGTTTTTACACTTAGCTGTGTTTAATGAATGGAGAATAAACTGTACAAACAAAAATTACGTCCAAAACAAAAAATACTGTCCAAACAAAAAGGGCAAAAGTCCGATTATACAAAGCACATTATCTTCCTTAGAAATAAATTAATATTTGCAAGGCTCATACGCATTAAATTAATGTATGTCTCTCTCTATCTATCTCTATCTCACTCCCACTCTCTCCCTCTCTCTCCCCCTCCCCCTCTCTCTCTCCCCCCAATCTCTCTCTATCTCTCAGGAAGTGCATTTTTCGTCCCTCCACTTTTTACACGAATCATATCGGATCCACTCTTCAGCTGGTCGGTCCTCGAATTTTATTTCGCAAGCAGGGGATTGCCTTATTGAAGTATTTTCAGTGAAAACTGGTTTATTATTCTTTTCCTTCCCTCTCTGAATTGTTGAGTTGCAAATCGATTTATTATCGGCATTTCTGGACTACTTATTATCCATTTCAAGTGCAGTCTTGTGAGGTGACGATGTCAGTTTTGTGGACTTTTGCTCTCACTGTGTTCGTTTTCAACCCTATTCAATCCTGACTTTTGGGATGGACATAATGTCCGATGAAGAGTAGTGTGGTTTTTCGTGATACTGTGGTTTCATAATTTGGAGAATCGCGTTCCTTGGGGGGTGTTGTGGCCTTGCTAGATTACGATGGCTTCGGTGAGTGATGGTTTGATCTGACACTGATGTTCTTCAAGATCTTTTCCATTTCAAGTAATTTTATTGAAGCCCATTATTTGGGCAACACTCGTTCTCTGTGAATTCGTTATTAAATTAGTGAGTTATGTTATTTAATCCAACACAATTTATATGCTAGAATAGGTAATGACGTCAGCGACAAGCCAAAGAACATGTCACAACTTTCAATGTTTGGCTAGTTATCATTCTTGTTTCCCTAATAAAATACATGTAAACCTCCATTATTTTGTGGCTCGAGTATCTTTCTTGCGTCTTTTACGGAGAGTAGATTCGTCAATGCTGAAATGCTCAGTAACTTTTCTTTTCGATTTATCACTGGTGATTTATTTGTTGTTGTGCTTCAGAAAGCATGCCTGAAGTTATTATTTTTCTAGATGTCTTCCTTTTGTAGTCTTTGTAATTAAGAACAAGAAGTACAAAGTATAAATTTCACTATGCGTTATAATTCTCTACAAGTGGGGCAGATGTCCGCACTAGGACTCTTGCCCCGACATGAATGCTGGCCGTTGCCCCAACCGTCAAAATAATATTTAATGTGTGTTGCCTTCTCTCGAGCATCTACGAAACTATTTACTAGTGCGATGTGTAGGCTATATTTTACACATCCGGATTCGTAATTGTAGATTTTAATTAATGTGCTCTTGATAGTGTAAACATATTTCCAAAATCTTGCAAAACTATATCAAATGAGTTCAAATTATAGATCACCTCATTGTCGCAGCAATAGTTGCACAGGAACTGCCACATTCCCCTCACTGAACAGTAATTACTCTAATCTAACTCTTACTCCACGCGTACTATTACCCTCTGCTACTCTACACAATCTCTCGGCTGCGTCAGAACGTGGCCGCCAAATACAAATGTATGAGATGTTGCCTAACAGTCTGGGGAAATGTCTCTTGCATAATTCCGTTAGTATATGAAATTTTCTGGTCACATGCAAAAATTATTGTCGATCATCTATATGCCTTAGAACAGAGATTCCGAACTCTTATCGTTCATTGGCCCCTTTTAAAGGTTGGCTCCATCGATCCCCTTACGTTGTTCTGTATATCATTCATAATCATTACACAAAGAATTGCACTTACATGTCTTAAAGATAACAATTTCGTACAACAATATTTTCGTAAATATCTTGATATTCGAAGACCCTTCCGCTTCTGAGTAGCCGCCTTCCTAATATTTATTGTTGTGGAATGGTTACAAAATGTTGAGCGTTTTTTAACTAGCCATAACATTTCTCCAGGGCGTATTATAGGGGATATTTTATTCCGCGATAAAAACTAGTTGGGAATGTATAATGTGTTGAGTTTTCTAACCATCCTAAGCAGTTGCGTACTTAGGTTCTCGGATGCCCCGATGCAGAAAGTGGAAATGGGGCCCCATTATCAAAAAACGTCAATTTAAGAGTTTTAAATCTAATTGGTAGGCCCTATAATTATAATGCTGATGCAATGAAGAAAAAAACGGGTTGCAGTTTGTTTCATTATTTGCCGATATCCTTCTGAGGAGGTCCTTATTAAGGACCCCTTACTTTGGGGAACCGGTATGGTGCACAGAGTGCACCAGCCCAGCTCTGTCCCCGATCCTGAGAATAAACGACTGATACGAAACAAGAGAAGCGAATTTCTTATTTTTTATTATTGTTGTTTTGGTCTCTAACAGAAAACTATAAAGTTCATTTAATATTATTTTGTAATCACTGAGATCTTTGATTACACCTATAAATAATTGATCAAATATATCAAATAATTGATTATTCCTATAAATCGTCGCTTCATACCCGGCTATACACCCCCAAGCAACTCCTTGATTGTCATTGAACACTTTCAAAATTTCATCGACTCACATGGAGGCGATACCGTCCCCGTTGGGAACCCCTGCCATAGGAGTTGCCAACATTTATTCAGAGACATTTTTTATCGGGATTATTTGCTCTCATGTTAATATATTACTTTATCATATTTGCCAGTACAAGTGCTTCAAATGAAGTTTTGTGAAGTTCCTTTAAAAAAACATTTTCTCTGCAATTGAGCTCATAATATTGCGCATTTTCAGAACCATTCCAATGACATTTTCTAAACTAGTAGTACTATATCAGCATAAAATTGAAGCTCTTTTCACAGGAATCTAATGAGTTTTCGATAAACTTCATTTGAAATTATTTGAAGCACTTCCACTCACAATTGTAATAATGCAAACAAATCGATGGAAATGTCCTTATTAACGGAGTGAGATGAATTTAAAAAAATACATTTGTGCAATTTTTGAAACAACAAAACAATACATCAAAATAAACTTTACGTCATATTTAACTGTGCAATTAGCACTATCCATTAGAAAAATTTGGAGCAGTTTTCAAGAAAGTGCCGATTGAGCATTTCTCAAAATGCCGAATTTTGAGCTCATTTTCATAGAAAACTGTTGAGTTTTTGAGAAACCTTGTATGACACTATTTAAAGGACATGTACTCGTAAATATAATAATGTGAAGAAATCCCCTCTAATGTAAGTATTACCGACGGGAGAGAAAAGTCAAAAAAATACATTTTTGTAATTTTTGGAAAAAAACAACAACAAAAGAATAGGGCTACATGTCGTTCATGTCACATTTGGTAGTATCCCTAGCACAAATTTTAAGAAAAATGTTGGAGCCTTTTTTGAGAAAATCTAGTTTTTGTAATTTTCTTTAAAAATGGCAAATATTGCATGCACTATTGCAAGAAAACTACTAAAATTTCCAAAATAATGTACATGTCCTTATTGAAAGAACTATTTTGTAGCGGCACAGACCACCACGAGGTATTTCGGACATAATCCCTTTCAGCCACAGGAAGTCGAACAAAGGGACGGAAATGCCCAACGGCTTGTCAAACCCACGCCAAGGAAAAACCCCTGACGTCATGGGAAGGGCGCGTCTCGTCTTGTGAAAGGGCGCGAAGGCCTACGTCACAGGGCGGTTAATAGATTAGGCAGATGGTGCTACTCGACGGTTTGTACGCCAAGATGAGACAAGTCACGTGACGCACAACCCGATGCGTGATTGGCGGAGAGCCACCGCATCATCATGACGGGAGAGGGAATGGCACGTGCCATAAATAGGGAGAGAGGAGCTTCCACAGTCTTCTTATTTGAAAATTCTTCGGTGAGCGAACTTCTGCTATTTCTGAGTCGGAACTGGCTCGGCTCCTCTGAGTATCGCGTCGCCGTATGGCTGCCGAGTGCCGCGATCAGTGTCTCGCGCTGAGACGTTAGCCGCCGAACGTGAACTGGTACAAGCGTGGACGTTACCGCGTGTACGCACGCAAGCGTGTCCGCCCCACATGTGCGGGCACCACCCGAAGCAACGGAAGACGGAAGGCGCCGTCCCTGCGGCATCGCTCTCACCACGCCGCCACTTCAGCGAGTTGCGAGGGAGACCCAGCGTCGACTGGAGCTGACTGAGCCTCGCTGCCACCGGAGACCACCACCTACCAGCGCCGGTCACGGAGCATTCGGGTGAGATCGCCAAATGGGGCAACCGCCCACGAACATTTAAAAAAAAGGTGGAGAGAAAGACGGTTAAGAGAGAGAGAGAGGAATATATAGTCAGAGCGCAGTAGGCGCCCATTGTAATTTAGTACTGATATGATGTATGGGGCATAAGTGTTTATCTTGGGTGGGTATTAGTATAATTAAAGCAATATTTATTATATAATCAGCTCGTTCAATGATAGAAAACCAGAATCCAGTCATGCATGTCTCCCGAATCCTCTGCCAGATTCTATAAGTGGCTACGCAGGTGAGTTCTCACTACCACTGGCAGCCGGGCAAGCAGCCAGCCCACGTTGGACAGGGCAAAAACTCACAATTTATTCACAACAAATTTCATTTGAAGGAAAAACCTCTGTCTTCAATTTTGTAGTTGTGGAAAGACGCCCAAGAAAATTCAAACTTTTACAATTTTCCAAAATTCAGAGTTAACCGTAAAAATAGGGACAATGCCACCTTTATAAGTGTATTTTACTCTATTCTTACAAGAAATTTAAAGAAAAAATTTGAAGCCGTTTTTGAAAAAATTTAGATAATGTCCGGAAGTCTTCATACAAAGTACCCCCAAATATTAAAAAATGTTTTTCAAAATCTCAAAGCTTGAACTAGAGCTAGATCGACAGGCCTTTCTTCAATTTGGAAAAGATTGTGCACAAGGTTTAGGCGCTAGCAGTGTTCACAGACGGACGGACGGACGGGGGACAGGCGGGCGGACAGACGGACGGACGAACGGACGGAACAACGGACCAAAAAAGTAAATCATATTACAAGGCATCCTATAAAAATTTTTGGGAAACTCTGATTGAATTACGCCAACAAGTACAGCGACGTCCAGAAGATTGCCATGTCCAAACTAGGATGTGGTTTTGATGGACTGAACTGGAGAATAGTGAGAAGCATGTTGAAAGTACTATTCCGGTTCATTGGGGTTAGCATCTTAGTCTGCAGCTACCACCATGGAATGTCGTTATATCCAAAGAAGACAATTGACTGTCACTTCTTCTTAAGCGCCAACAGCAATAGAGGCTCCAGCTGCAAGTATCTGCATGATTTCACTAAAAGCGCTCCGAGAATTATCGCATCCAAGATGGGGGTAGTGTAACGAATATTGCGTTATCTGCCGGCACCACCACGAACTACTTGTATGCGCGGAATTGCGACATCTGCCGGCAGCCCTCGAACTAGACGGTCCCAGAGTGTTCGCGGCGCGTATGGCAAAGTCTAGAAAATTCTCGACGACACCCGCCGAGTATAAGTCTGAAGTGGAAGTGTGTGCATCGCGGTGAATAGGAGTGCAGTGATTGTGCTCAGTGACGTGAACCGTGGCCAGCGCCGTGAACTGAGGTCAGTGCAGTGGACTGTGGCCAGTGCATCGAACAGTGGTCTGTGCTTAGGACTGACAAGAGAAAGTGTAGTGTAAATAAATAATCAGAAGTGTAGTGTAAATAAATAATAAGGAAAAGTGTAGTGTAAATAAATAATCAAGAGAAGTGTGCCGTATAAAGGATAATCAAGTGAAGACTATCTGTACATAAATCAAGTGTTTTCAGTTCACCACCTAGAAACGTAACAATATTTATATTCGTCAAATATTTGAGAAATGTTATGAACATAACATTGAACTACATATCCTGTTTGTGGATTTCAAGGAAGCGTTTGATAAAATTAAACGTCCTAGATTAATGGAGAGGATGCAAGATACTGGAATACCAAATAAACTAATTAGACATTGGAATGACACTACGGCATATAACTGGAAGAGTCAAAATTGAAAACCTACTATCGGATCAATTCGACATGTGTACAGGAGTACGACAATGAGATTCATTATCAGCAATTCTGTTTAATATAATATTAGAAACAGTAATTAGAAAATTAGACCTAAGAGGAGATATAAGTTTTAAAATGACACAGCGTATTGCCTATGCAAACGATATAGTAATAGTAAGCAGGAAGAAGAAAGCACTTACAGAATTATATAAAATATGACATATGACAAAAGGCGCCGTATATGCAGTATAGTATATGCATCTGACGATAAAATAATCACCAAGCATTAAAGAATAACAAATAAACAACTACCATTTCCAAAAAGTGGAGAACATTAACTCGTATGTGGGAGCTATGCTGAACGAGAAGAATATAATACAAGCTGAAATAAATGAAAGATTAAGAAAAGGTCAGAAAGCATACTATGCAAATCAAAATGTATTACAATCAAAACTACTGTCAAGAGATATAAAAATTAGGATATATAAATCTCTAATAAGACCAGTTGTTACATATGTAGTAGAAACATGGACACTCAGCGACAAAGATATAAAACAACTGAGAGTATTCGAAAGACAAATATCACATAAAATATATGGGCCAATTCAAGTAAATGCTGACGTCTGGAGAATAAGAACAAATCAAGAATTAGAGAACCTAATAAAAGGGGAAGATACAATAAGATATATTAAGGCTCAAAGAATCAAATGGCTGGAAACAAAGAACCAAAGCTGACTGGTAATGGCTGGAATCAAAGAAGATCATGTCATGGATGGCAACAGGTGGACGCAAGAAAGAAGGCCAAGAACTCGGTGGATGGACGACGTGTGTCAAGATCTTCAGCTGCTACACAAGGGAGAGTGGAGAGTTATAGTAAATGACAGAAAAAAGTGGAACGGTTTAGTGGTTGAAGCCAAGACTCACACAGGGGAATAGTGCTAATGGAAGAAGATCTTTAAGTAAGTTCATGCACTTTTTTAAAAAAGGCGTACTTTTAATTTTTGCTTGATCACGCAATTTTTTAAATTCAAATTGGTTTTTTCATTGCAATTGCAAATTGCAAGACATTTTTAAAAAATGGCGCAGGTATAATTTTCGTTGAACACTTGCATAATTTAGAAATAATTCGGGAAATTATGTGCTGTTGTAATATCGATTGCTTTCTCTTCTATACATACGTACGTGTATATGCGTAGTAAGAAAAAGTTATGGAACGCTGTGGAAAATAAATTTCGAAATTTCAACGGAAATGTTTTTTTCGGTACCCTAAAACCGAAAAAGTGTTTTTGTACTTTCTCGTTTCACGGCGGACGTAGTAAGAAGAAAATACTGTGATCGGGTGGCAGAAATCCGCGATTTTTCGACAGAAAAAACTTATTGTTGCGCCCTCGTAACGAAAAGTGGATAAATGTTCCTGTGTAAACTAAATTACTTCCTCTAACACATTGCGTAGAGGAAAGACTTTTTTACTTTTAGACACATTTTTAGACGAAAGACTAATTTTACTTAGATTGCAAGGAATCGCACTTACATGCGCTCATTGCACATACTCGACCGCCGCACCCCGCTCTCCCAACCCTACGGATGCCTTCACTCGGACCGACTCAGTGGCCCCACCGAGAAGCTGCAGAGCTCTTCCCACACCAGAGAATATGGGTGCTACCAACAGCAAGAGGGGAAGGTTTCGGAAACAGGAGTTCCTACGGTATGTCAGACATGGCACGTGACAGAGACGCCCCTATTTAGAGTATACCCGCTAAAACAAATAACAACCCTAATTTGAAGTCTCTGAACAGGGGCGCAAATTCTATGCTTGACCCTCAATGGCGCCTGAATACCTAGATACGCCATTGATCGTGAGTCACACCGCTGTGGGCTCAGGCGTTCGACAAAGACCCGTCGGAGAGGGGCGGGGCGGCGGACAAAGGCAGGCAGCAGGCAAAGACCGGTTCAAATGCGCGTCTCGTGTCAGTGCCTGACATTTAGATTTGTATTCTGCTAGCGGTGGGGCGAACGCACTTCTGCGTTGCTGGTGCACAGCTGCGCGACTCCGCCTCTCGTGTGAATGCCTCCATTTAAACCAACGCTTTGCTGGTAGACGCCCTACTAGGAAGAGCTCCTGAGCGGCGCCGCGTGAAGGGGCACTAATTATTCATGCATTGGCCAGTCCCTTCCCTGGTCGAACCGCCTTCGCAGAACGATGTCTACGAGTAGAGTTATAAATCACGGACGCTCCCAAGTTTACAGCCCTCCACCCCAGGCGACAGCCCACCCCAAAAGGAAACTAATGATGCTACAGAATGACACAGACTTTCTCGTAGTAATTTTTTCTAATTTCCCTGCTGTGGACTGGCTTTAAGGTCTTGCTCCTTCCTCTTGCCTGCTGCCATCTATCGCTCTCAATGTACATTTTTTGACAGTTTTTCAGTTTTTCTGTTTCCTAATTGAAGAACCGAAATATTATTTTAAGAAAATCAAAAAAGAGTAAAATTTCGTCCTAAATGGCTCATTGAAATTCACTGAAAAACTTACAGAAGTTTAAAAAAAGACGTTACTGTAAATGCCAAATTTGAAGCTCTTTTCACAGGAATCTATTGAGTTTTCGAAAAACTTGATTTGAAGTATATTCATTCACAAATGAAATAATGTAAAGAAATTACTGGATATGTGCATATTAACAGCATGAAAAATTATTTAAAACATGTACACATAAATACAATGTGAACTGTCTTCACCTCTTTTTTCATTACCAACTTTTCATTTCACACTTTTATAGTATATACTATATAGTATACACTATCTAGTTCTGAATACAGAGATGACGGCAGATAAGACGGAGAGAGATAAGAAAGGTAGGATGGAAGGTGCTCGAGCTAACGGTAGTGAACACGGATGGGGTTGCAACTCAAGACACCTCATATTGTTGACCTTGTATTATTGCCTCAAAATAATACTGTAACGATTTGGGGACTAGCCCGCAAGAATGCATGGAACACGGAACTTTTATGTAAGCAAAGAGGAACTAATAATGAAATAAACAATAGACAACAGCGTCGCGTGATAATTATTATTAGGAAAGTAATAGAAAACAAAAGGAGCGGAAATAGGCGTTATGAACAGAGAATAGAATCCAAATTTAGGAACATTTTAAACCAAGAATCACATTATTCGAGCCACGGGTTCCGTAAATATCATAAATTGTGTAAATTGCATGTATAACACGGCGAAGATTGAAGACATGGAAACCATTGTTGTACTTCTGGAAGTATACAAGACGAGTTTTATTGAATATCCGGTGAATGCCTGGGTGGATTTTGGCCAAACTTTCAGAAATTATAGAGAAAAATATTTAGATCAGGGCAAAATTAGTCACGGCGCGGGGTAATTTATGTAGGGCTCGGAATAAATTATTATCCAGTTTCATAGCATAGCGGATTAAGAAAGAATTGAAGGAGCGACTGAAAATGTAAGTGACGTCATCACGAGTTGAGAAGACGAAAAATAAAGGTTTTTGGAAAAAGGAAAACAGGAAAGGGGAATTCGGTAATGTAACGATTACAAAATGAAAGCTAGTAAAATTATGAAACAGATAGTAAGACGCAAGATGCCCGAAAACAGTGAAAATGTAAACGTTTTCGAACATTTCTTATGGTGATGGGCATGTGTTTGATAAAAAGACAGTCACTTGGATTGTGTGGACCAACAATGTAAAAATGTGTTACAGACAGAAAGAGTTCGGGTTTGATGAGGATCGCACGCGTTTGGATGCTATGTTAAATTTTTGGAGAAATTTCGAGGAAGTGTTGTGCAGAAGTTCTTGAGTTACTTTCGGTCGTATAACATCAGTTGTTCAGATTAGGTCGAGCTAAAATTCAATTTAATTTATTTAGAAATTCACGAGAAAATCCGCATGGACAGTATTCACGCAAGTTAGGCGCAGGAAACAGGGGCGTCGCAAAATCTAAATGCGTCGCGAAAGAAAATAGAAGTAACGTTTAGGGAAGACGCGATTAATGCAAGGAACAATAAACGGAAATACATTTGGTAATTTTTAAATGGACGAGTGCATCTGGGATCTGATGGCAGCTGAGCGGGAGCTGCGTGCATGAAAAATGCACGTTACAACTAGCAACGACGGGCGCTGACAGGAAGTGACATCGCTGCGACTTTTCGCAGCGATGTCACTTCCTGTCAGCGCCCGTCGTTGCTAGTTGTAACGTGTAAGTTGGAAGTGGCACGAATTGTGCAATTACTGTTTTTTTTGTTGTTGTTGTTTGTTCACGCGCAAGTCTAAAGAAAAATTCTGTCGAAGATCAAGTCCTGATATTAGGTTAAGGATAGGATTATAAAAAAAAGAAAAAAAGGGGGGTCACGACAGAATGCGCATTCTGATGTATGCATGAGATTTTTGTATTATATTTTCAGTGTGTATGGTTGTATTTTCTTTTCCTGTATCTTTATGTATTTGTGTTGTCATGTTTCGCAAGCCGGAGAGGCAGATTGTGTTTATGGATAGGATATAAGCAAAGGAAATCCGAAATTAAATGTCTGAGCATCTCACATGGCTCATGATTACCTTGAATCCATGTGTTTTTATTCAATAGTTGTATAAAATTTGACCCAGGCACGAACGAAGCGGACCCTTACCTCAACTCCGTATGGAGTGAGCGCGCGGACTACGACCAGGTAGGATATGAATAATGATTCGAGCTAGCAGAGGTGCGGGCAACCGATAAGCGAAGGTATTGTAGCACCCAATTGCAAGTTAGAGCTAGGCAGGGCAAAGATAGTGCACGTGACGAGTAGAGAATACAGCACCCCGTTGCATTGGACGCGCAACGTGTGGGCGTGATTAAATATAGTAAGAGTAACCGGAGAGAGGATACACGAAGAGAGGATACGTTGCATTGGCGCACCAACGTGGGCCGTAATATATATAGGAAGAGAGGAGTACGTTGCAATACCAAAAGTCCAACCCTCATGGTCATGTACTCGTGATGCGTAAGTTGGAACGGCACTCGTGGCAATGAACATAAACATACTGCAACGTTTCTATGTGGTGAATTAAAACACGGCTATTATTTTAACAAAAAACATTAATTTTGTTTCTTAACACAATCACTGAAAACACTTGATTTATGTACAGATAGTCTTCACTTGATTATTCTTTATACGGTACACATCTCTTCATTATTTATTAACACTACACTTCTCTTGATTATTTATTTACACTCCTCACTTCTCTTACACTGTCGCACAGTCCTAAGTACTGACCACAGTTCGATGCACTGGCCACAGTCCACAGCACTGACCACAGTTCGATGCACTGGCCACAGTCCACTACACTGACCACAGTTCGATGCACTGGCCACGGTTCACGTCACTGAGCACAATCACTGCACTCCTATTCACCGCGATGCACACAGTTCACAGCTCAGCTTCCACTTCAGACTTAAGACAGCCTCGCGGTCGCCGACCGCCGCGTATTTATACTCGGCGAACGTCGTCGAGAATTTTCTAGACTTTGCCATACGCGCCGCGAACACTCTGGGACCGTCTAGTTCGAGGGCCACCCGCAGATGTCGCAATCCTCGAATAGATGTAGTTCATGGTGGCGCCGGCAGATGACGCAATATTCGTTACACTACCTCCTCCTTAGATGCAATCCGTCTCGGAGCGCGTTTTGTGAAATCATGCAGATACTTGCAGCTGGAGCCTTTATTGCAGTTGGGGGTTAAGAAGAAGTGACAATCAATTGTCTTCTTTGGATATGACGACATTCCAAGGTGGTAGCTGCAGACTAAGATGCTAACCCCAGTGTGCCGGAATAATATTTCCAACATACTTCTCACTATTGTCCAGTTTAGTCCATCAAAACCACATCCCAGTTTGGACATGGCAATCTTCTCGACGTCGCTGTACTTGTTGGCGTAATTCAATCAGAGTTTCCCAAAGATTTTTATAGGAGACCTTGTGATATGACTTACTTTTGTGACAAGGTAATATACATATCTACTCACGTCATGCAGTTATAGACACACCTTCACAATATCTGGTTGCTGGTTCTCTAATTCTTATATTCCTACGTATTTTCTCTTGAATACAGCAGTAACTCCTCTGGCCATATCTAGATCCTGGGCGACACAATGCGCCAATGAACATTCCTGGGGTACCGAAAACAGACCCTGTTGCACTTCCATTGTTACACCATAACGCGCTTTATGCTTTTCACCATAATGAGACATAAACTTGTCAAATGTGAACTCTTGCATGTCCAGCTCACAAACTCGTGCGGTCTTTTCTCCAGCATTATTTTCTTTACTTCCTGCGTACGGGGCCAGCCGATTCGAATGGACGACTTGTGGTTTTCCATTCGGCAACTTTTTAATCCGGTAAACAACAATTTATCCTCTACACCAACTCGTACGGTCCTTCCCACTGTCGTAATTTTGGACACAAACCGCGGCGTCGTTGGGGGTTGAAAAGCCAAACATGATCTCCAGGTTGATAACCTCCTCCTTCAGCTTTGATGTCATACCGGTCTTTCATCCTGTCACTTGCGATTTGGATTCGTTCACGCACCTGGTTGTGAATGACGTCCATTTTCTGTTTTAGGCCATTTACAAAGTCTTCGCCGGCTATTTCTTCATTACTTTTACAACCAAACTGTAGATCACATGGTAGACGCAGTTCCCGGCCGAAGAGGATAATAGCGGGTGTTTGTCCCGTTGTCTCATGAACAGAGGAGCGGTAGGCTAGAAGAAAAAGATGTATGTATTGGTCCCGGTCGCGTTTGTGATCTGACACGACCTTCGCTAAATATTTTCCCATTGTTCTGTTCATGCGTTCCACCATTCCATCTGACTGCGGATGTAGGGCTGGTCTCTTTTTTCTTATTCCTAGAAGCTCACACAGTCCTTGAAACACTGCAGATTCGAAATTCCGTCTCTGATCTGAATGTCAGTGTCACATCAAATCGACTCACCCATTCCTTAACCATTACTTCGGAGATAGCAGTTGCCTCTTGGATAGAAAGAGGATATGTTTCAACCCACTGACTAAAATAATCCATAGCCACGAGTATGTAATTATTTCCATCATTTGGCATTGGAAATGGGTCAGCAAAGTCAATGGCAATTCGTTCGAAAGGACTTCCAACGTTGCATTGCCTCATCTTCGCTCTTCTCTTTTTATGTTGACCATTACTAGTAGCACAAACTTGACACTTTGTGCACCATATCTTTACGTCTAGCTTGCCATTAACCCAGAAAAATTGTTAGCGTAATTTCTCTAGCATTTTCGTTATACCGAGATTCCCGAAGTTCCATCATGCAATTCCTTCAATTTTTCAGGTACCTTTATTCTTGGTATTTGCGTCCTCCTCTGAGAGCCATCTTCCTCTTCAGTAATCGAATCCCACTGCTCCCAATACGATTTTACAGCTGAAGAACAGGGAGCTATTTCTTGCCAACTTGGTCTCCGTCGTGCTATTTTCCATTTCGAAATATGTTTCAATTCTGCGTCCTCTTTCTGATCTTTCTGAAGTTCTGGGTAGCCATCGGTCATTACTGACAGTGGCTCTTAAGGTAGGAGACATATTCTCTTCTGCATGACAATGTTTGCAGTTTTCAGGGTACGGTCTTCTCGAGAGAGCATCGGCATTCCGGTGACTACTTCCGCTCCGATGTTCTATTCTAAATGTGTATTCTTGCGATCTTTCAATTCATCTGGCGACTTGACCTTCCGGATTCTTGAAATTTAACAGCCATTTCAAAGTAGCATGATCCGTTCTGAAAAGAAATTCTCTACCGTAGAGATATTTGTAGAAGTTCTCAACGGATTTCACTACAGCAAGTATTTCTCTCCGGGTTACAGAATAGTTGCGTTCTGGTTTTGATAGCACTAACTGTAATAAACTGACATTTTCGTCCATCTTGTATCTGCGATAATACTCATCCAATGCCAACGTTACTTGCGTCAGTATCAAGTACATAATTCCCTTCAGTTGTGGATAGCTCAACACAGGCGTACTTAGATAGCGCTTTTATTTTTTTCGAAAGCGCGCTGGCAATATTGATCCCAATGAAAGAAACGCTTTTCTTCTGTCAGCTGAGTTAGTGGTTTCGTGATGCTGGCAAATCCCAAAATGTATATGCGTTAATAGCTGCATAGACCCAGGAAACTTCTCAATTCATGTTTATCCGTTGGAACTGGTCACTCGTTTACAGCTTTAACCTCCAGATCAGGTTCTATTCTCGTGCCAGATACTACATGTCCAAGGAAATTCAACTTCTTGCGAAATAAATGGCACTTCTTTGGGCTGAGTTTCAAGTTCGCTCCTTCCAACTTCTTGAACACCTGTTCGAGGTTGGAGGTGTGGTTCTCGAAAGATTTTCCGACACCAATTATATCGTCGAGGTAGACAAGATATGTCTCCCACAACAGACCTCTTAGCATCTTAGTCTCCATCAATCTTTCGAATGTAGCTGGAGCATTACACAGTCCGAAAGGCATTTCCGTCAACTGCCATAAATCTGATCCGAT
This sequence comes from Teleogryllus occipitalis, assembly GCA_011170035.1. NCBI lineage: Eukaryota > Metazoa > Arthropoda > Insecta > Orthoptera > Gryllidae > Teleogryllus > Teleogryllus occipitalis. Next base: position 152,935 of record BLKR01000080.1, on the reverse strand, counting down.
GGTAAATGCTGTCTTCTCTCGATTTCTGGGATCTTATTATACTTTCCACTATCCGCTTTTCAGGTCAAGTGTCGAGAGGATCTTGGCATTAGAAAGCGTATCCAAAATGTCAATAGGGGAAATAGATAGCTATCCTTCTTCATTAGATTGTTGAGCTATAGGAAATCGACGCAGAACCGAGTCGACCCGTCATTCTTCTTTACAAATACGACAGAAGAAGCCCACGGACTACTTGATGTTTCGATTACGTCATCCTTCTTCATTAATAATCGATCATTAATAATTTTAATCGACTCCCTCCTGTTGAATTTTTCAAATTTCGACCAGGCGACAACTCTTCTGAAAACTAGCGTCCTAACTCGATATTTAATGGCGATTACAATGGTAAAGACCATTTTTGTATCTGAGGCTTCGCTTTCCCGAAATTCGCGAAAACGTTCATAAAATACGCCATTTTAAACCAAAAACCAATCTATATTGTCGCCGTTCTTTTTACGTTTCCCGTATTCAAAATACCGGTCATCAATAGGAAAACAAAGGGAAGAGTACTCTTCGTCTGCCGTGCAGATTTAGCGTCGTCCAGCGAATAATTTACGAGATATAGGCAGTCAAAGATGACTGTATTCTAGAAATGTTGAAAATATACTTACATGAGAAACGGTCTAAAACCCGTATTTTTCGTCCGAATAAAGAAATAATGGTTTTTCTACAAGTTTATAATATTCTGAACCCGCCTGTTTCCTTAGAATTGCAAAATTCGCAATAGTTAAGGAATATGAGCCAATCTTGATTTCTTGTCAAAATCGTGAAATTTTATCGACCCCCCCCCCGGTTAAATTTTTCAAATTTCTACCGGACGCCAACTCTTCTGAAAAATAGCGTCCTAACTGGAAATTTAATGTCCATAACAAAGGTAAAGATAATTGTTCTATCTGAGGCTTCGTTTCCCGAAATTCGCGAAAACGTTCATAAAATACGCCATTTTGGACCAAAATGCAATGTATATTGTTGCCGTTATTTGTACGTTTCCTGTGATCAAAATACCAGTCATATATAGGAAAACCTAGAGAAGAGTATTCGCCATCTGCCGTGTAGATTTCAGCGTCGTACTGCGAATAGTATAGAAGATACAGCTATTCAAAGATGACTGTATTTTAGAAAATGTTTTTGAAAATATACTAAATGAGGAAAAGCGTCTGCAAGCCGTTGTCTTCGTCTGAATGGGGCAAATGAAAGTATTTTCTGAAACTTTAAATTCATCTGAAGCCGGCTGTGCCTCAAGAATTTAAAAATTCGCAATAGTTTAGGAGAAATGAGCATTTTTGAACATATCCTTTTTTCGGGTGAAAATCGCAAAATTTAATCGACCCCCCACCTGTTAAATTTTTCAAATTTCACCCTGACAACGATTCTTCTGAAAACTAGAGTCCTAACTCGAAATTTAATGGCTATTACAATGGTAATGATCATTTTTCTATCAGAGGCTTCGTTTTCCCGAAATTCACGAAAACGTTCATAAAATACACCATTTTAGACCAAAATGCAATGTATATTGTCGCCGTTATTTGTAAGTTTCTCGTTCTCAAAATACCAGTCATCAAAAAAGGAAAACCAAGATAAGAGTACTCGCCATCTGCCTAGTAGATTTCACCGTCGTACTGCGAATAATTTAGGAGATACAGCTATTCAAAGATAACTTTATTTTAGAAATGTTGAAAATATACTAAATGAAGAAAAGCGTCCGCAAGCCGTTGTTTTCGTCTGAATAACGCAAATGATGGTATTTTCTGAAAGTTTAGATTGATCTGAAGCCGGCTTTGCCTCCAGAATTGAAAAATTCGAAATAGTTTAGGAGATATTAGCTTTTAAAGCATATCCTTTTTTTCGGGTGAAAATCGCAAAAATTAATCGACCCCCCCCCTTGTTGAATATTTCAAATTTCGACCGGACAACGATTCTTCTGAAAACTAGCTTCCTAACTCGAAAGTTAATGGCGATTACAATGGTAAAAGGTCATTTATCCATCTGAGGCTTCGTTTTCCCGAAATTCGCGAAAACGTTCATAAAATACGCCATTTTAGACCAAAACAATGTATATTGTCGCCGTTATTTGTACGTGTCTCGTGCTCAAAATAGCAGTCATCAATAGGAAAACAAAGAGAAGAGTACTCCTCGTCTGCCGTGCAGATTTCAGCGCCGTACAGCAAATAATTTATGAGATACAGGCAGTACGTGTGACGTGTATTCAAAATAGCAGTCATCAATAAGAAAACAAAGAGAAGAGTACTCCTCGTCTGCCGTGCAGATTTCAGCGCCGTACAGCAAATAATTTATGAGATACAGGCAGTCAAAAGTGACTGTATTCTAGAAATGTCGAAAATATACTTGAATGAGAAAAAGGGTCCGTATTTTTCGTGTGAATGAAGCAAATGATGGTTTTTCTGAAAGTTTATAATTATCTGAACCCGCATGTGCCATTAGAATTGTAAAATTCGCAATAGTTTAGGAGAAATGAGCATTTAAACCAAGCCTGATTTCTTGTCAAAATCATGAAATTTAATCGACCCTGTTGAATTTTTAAAATTTTGACCGGACGCCGATTCTTCTGAAAACTAGCGTCGTAGCTCGAAGTTTAATGGCAATTACAGTGGTAAAGATCATTTTTGTATCTGAGGCTTCGTTTTCCAGAAATTCGGGAAAACGTTCATAAAATACGCCATTTTTGACCAAAATGCAATCTATATTGTCGCCGTTCTTTTTACGTTTCCCGTGCTCAAAATACTAGTCATCAATAGGAACACAAAGAGAAGAGTACTTCTCGTCTGCCGTGCAGATTTCAGCGTCGTACAGCGAAGAGCTTAAGAGATACAGCCAGTCAAAGATGACTGTATTCAAGAAATGTTGAAAATATACTTAGTGTTCATTATTCTCACAGGTATTGTTCTATTCACTCTGACCAGTTCTTTGGCTACTAGAATTCCTATACCAATCGTCTTCGTCGTGACTTCTGGGTTTCATGATAGCAATCTTTCCAGCTGGAACGTCGCTCTTAGGGCTTGTTTCTATAAACATCTCGCTGCGCTCCGTCAAGATTACGTCATCACCCGTAATATAATTCACGGCAATGTTGTTACGCAAATGTAGAACCACCTCCACTTTGTTGAATCTCACACCGTGTTGTAAATCCAACTGACACACATATGTCATTTTTAAAATTGCTTCTTCTATATCAGAGACCAGTAGACGATGATTGAAAGCAGCAGTTCCAATGGCAAGGAGGGTATCCATTTCTCCAACGACATTCCCCGAGTCACCAGTGGCTGTTTGAAGCTTCCACTAGGATGTCATAAGATGAGAAAACTTGGCAAAATCTGTTCTTATGATGATGCTCTTTGTTGCATCAGTATCCAGAAGTATGACGCATGGCTTTCCATTTACGAGTGCATCCACGTAAACGCTGTCAGAGCGGTGTCGATTGGACGCTACGTGTACTTCGTAAGGTGGGGCTCTTGTTTCACAGGTCGATGGATGCCCCCTTCCATCAACCTGCTTTAGTTTCCCTGCTGACTGCTGCGTTTATAAACTGACTGCTGCTCTCCTAGTTATTTCCGTGGACGGTCACATCGACTTTTCACGTGACCTAATTTTCCACAATTCCAACATCGAGGTTGTCACCTTTTGCCACCAAAAATGTGTGCCTCTAACAACCTCTCCATCATTGCCTCAAAATACTTTTCGTTATATGCATTGACGTCGATCTGCAATTCTCGTACTCGTCCGTCACGTTTCGATTCTCTTTTTGCAACCTGGAAGCCTAGTGCTTGACTTAATGCGCTAGCTAAGATTTTCGGTCTTGCCAGCCTTAATGTCTGTTGGGTTTCTGCATCATGGAGCGATTCAATAAAGCACCGGACGGCTGTGCGTTGCAGGGAACTTTCTGAGGCATCACGGTCCGAAAGGCGCAGCAAACGAGAAATATCAGCTTCCAGTTCTTGAAGATTCTCTACAGGCTTCTGAACATGATTACTTAGCTGGTAAAATACATGTCTTCTAGGTGTGATTACCCGTAACGTGTTTCAAGTCTCTTCACAATTTGTTCGAAGTTTGCCTGATCGTCGGTCGGTATTGTCTCTAGAATATCAACGGCGTTTGTGTGGTAAGCCACACAAAATATAAGCCACAATCAGGGCTGCAGCACATTCTATCGTGGACCAGCCATTTACCGTTGCAGCAGCCTTGAATTGTTTCAAATAATTTGACCATGAAGAAGTGCAATCAAATGTAGGTGGTTTTACTCGTGGCTTTCCCAGTGGTTCCTGTTCGGTGGCAACTCTTGCCGTTTCCAGTGGTTCCTGTACGATATTTATATTTGATTTTGCTGCTGGGGGAGTAAAAACCTTCAGCTTCTCTTCTAACAGATTTAGTAATTTTTCCTCATTCTTCAAAATTTTCTCATCTTTCTTCTCTATTTCCTCTTCCATTTTTTTCGTTCTTCAAAATTTTCTATTCAACTACCTCTTGGACCAATTTATTATTCTGGGTTATCTTTTGTTCTAGATTTTGTAACAACTTTTCTTCCAAAACTCTGGAATTTTCTGTCAGTTCTTCTTTTAAAATTCTGGAATATTCGGTCAATTTATCTTCTAAAGTTTTGGAGTTTTCAGTCAGTTCTTCTAAAATTCTGGAATTTTCTCTAAGTTTCGGTCTAAAATTCTGGAATTTTCCGTCAATGCTCTTTTTAAAATTATGGAATTTTCTACCAGTTTTTTCTAGTATTCTGGAATTTTCCTCTCTTAATATTTTGGATAGGTCCGAAAAGTTCCCGGTTGTCTTGAAGAGAAAATTCTCTGGATCCTCGCCTGCTGCCTTAATCACGTTAGCAAGACGTTCTTGTAATATTGCTTTCGTTCGGAAGTGTATTGTTCCCTCTCTTCTAACTCCTTTAACTCATCTCTTTCAGATCCCGTATAACTTTTGTGCAACTCATCTTGATAAGGGTTTTAATTCACTACATACCATATTCCACACTTGGCACCAATTGTTGCGATTCTATGTGGTGAATTAAAATACAGATATTATTTTAACAAAACGTAATTTTGCTTCTTAAAAGTACAGTAAAATACTTGATTTAAGTACAGATAGTCTTCACTTCATTATTCATTTTCACTGTTCACTTTTTTTCCACTGTGCACAATCCTAAACTTTGACTACAGTTCACTGCACTGACCACCGTCCCACGCATTGACCACTGTCCGATGCACTGACCGCAGCCCACTGCACTGACCACAGTTCACGGCGCTGGCCACGGTTCACGTCATTGAGCACAATCCACTGCACTGCTATTCACCGCGATACACACACTTCATAGCTCAGCTTTCATTTCAGACCGACTCACGGCCGCCGGCCACGTCTTGTTTATACTCGGCTGGCGCCCGCCTAGAATTTTCTGGAACTTGCGATAAACATTGCGAACACTCCGGGACCATCTAGTTCGGGGGACCGCCGACAGATGTCGCAATCCGCGCATACCCCGGTTACCATCTAGTTCGGAGGGCGCTGGCAGATGTCGCCACCCACGCATACCCCGGAAACTTCTAGTTCGGAAAGGCGCCGGCAGATGACGCAATATTCGTTTCAGTAGAAATTAGTGGAGTCCTTAAAAATTGTCGAAGACATTTAAGTGTCCGGAATTAATACTTGGAGATTAGAGTGAGATTGCTGAGAAGAAATAACAAAGCGTTAAGTACAAATCATAACTTGAAATTTCTCCAAAATGTAAAAAACATTATTTGTGGGGAAAATCATAAAATACAGAATTTACATTGGCTTATTTTCTGTGAATTTACATTGGCTTAGATTTCGTCTTTGAAGAATGCTCCAATTGTGTCTTGTGAGGCAAAAGGTCATTTTGTCCATTCAAAATCATTTTTTCTGACAAAAGAATGAATTTGACACAGAACTTTAGAAAATTTGTTAATTGTTTACTTTTACAAAATGCAATATAACTGAAAATTTTAGTAAAATAAAATTTGATTGTGGATGTTTTGCCCATTTTACCCTGCATCGTGCGTATTTGGTTATTTGATAGTACATGTTTGCATACATGTTTGCATGCATATTTTAGCATTCGATAGTGCTTGGAAATCCTGTCTCTAGTCATAAAATTAAAGTTTAAGTGAAAGGAAATCTGACTTTTACTCTTTCGGTGATAACCGGCCAAAGCCCTTCTCTATTACACAAAAGCAATACGTTTCAAGGTTCATAAAAATTAGTTTATTCAATTCTGAAAGTAAAAACAATTTGGTTTAAATGAAATAAATATTAGTTAACTATTATTCATTTCGGAGATTGTGAATAAAATATACATTCACTACTACAGTAGAATCCCACTAATCTGAAATTTCGGATAATCAGAACAAAGTGCTTATTTGTAATATAATGTGATGTATCACACATCTCAGTACGAATGTAATACAAATAAATGGAGATATAAAGAAGATTCTTAAGTCGCACGTGCAGAAAGGAGGGCGTTTGTGACAATAGACCCTCCTCTTGCGGTACATGACGAATCGGGAGAGGCGGCCACGGGCGCGCGAGACGACGCTGGCGCGCTGGGCCAGACAGATTTATGACGGAGGCGCGGTGGCCGCGAGAGGGAGTTGAGACTTGGGCGCCAGCCGAGCCCAGCTCAAAGAGGGTCAATTATGCGGTGACAATAGCTGAGTGCGAGGACTGCTACCGATAATTCGCAGATGAGCGTAGAGAGACGCGACGCGGGAGAAGTGGCGGCGCGCATTGTCGCGCTTCTCAACGATTACCGAAAATCGAGTGGAAAGGCGTAGCGATAGGCTTTTAAGGAGACTATAATTTGTCTACTGAATAGGTCTAGCTACGACGCAACGGTAAGCACTCCCTACGGGCAAATTAGATATGCGCACGTGCAAAGGGTAACGGTGCCACTCTGTAGGAATGGAAGAGAATAGTGACCCCATTTACGCAGCCGATGAACTGACCGATGACCAGGATCGCCGTCTAAAATGATTGCCATTGGCGAAATAGAGAGGATGTGGGGATTCGCCATTCCATTAGGGAGAGAGGAAAGTAGGCTTCGCGACAGGCGGACCGAGGAAGGGAAAAAAGAAAGATTTTGGCTGAGGTCGTGATTAGACGTTCGCTGAAAGCAACAACTTTTCGTAAGTCGACTGAAGCACTCTCGCGGCAGAACTTAATTTTGGGAGGTCGAGGCATGATGGTCGCGAGGAGTAGATTGCAGATGTCTTAATCTTCGGAGATTAATTCGACTTCTGTTCGATCTGACACAGTGTTTAGCTCACCAACGTAGGTCGTTTAGTGACGCAGCCCGCTAAAGGACAATTACAACTGTAGCCACGCGTTCTGGCCGACACCGAAGCGAAAGTACTCCCATTGAGTACCCGCGATTCCGGTGAACTACACATTCCCGGATGACAGCGACCGCGATCGGGGCTAATCAACTCTTCTTGACTGGCGTATGAATGACGGGTACGCGGCGCTGACTGTATCTGAATGAGAGGAGGGCCAACGACCCGAGATTTCCAGCTGAGGGCGCGGAACCATTGTGCGCGGCGGACGCGAGGGGAGCAGGAGGGGGCCTACCAGCGCCTTTCAAAGGGCGACCCATCTCTCCTCAGCTGCTTGGCGGACGAGGCAGCAGACTTTCACTAAAGGTATGTGCAAACAATACATTTACTCAAAGACATTGATCAAGAGAGAAGAAAGAGAATATTAGTAATTCAGTAGTAAATTTAGTAATAGTTAAAACAATCTTGTATCATAAAACCGGGGATTACGAATTGACGGCCTGTTTGTACTCAAATTTCTTTAGTTTAGTAAATGACCTATTTGTCAATCAAAGTCTCAGCTTTTAAATTACCACCTTCAACATCCATTATTATTATTATTATTATTATTATTATTATTATTATTATTATTATTATTATTATTATTAATTATTATTATTATGTTTTGTGAAATATTTTCGACCACCCTTGACTTCACTTCTGTCGCGTGATAGCTGTCCGACTACACACTCTCTGGTTGGCACGGCTGTTATTATTATATACTTGTTCATTTATTACCCAAATAACACATGTAAGTTTCTATTAACTACCGGCGGGTTCGAGTCCCGCCTCGGGCATGGGTGTGTTGGTGTATGTCTGTTTGTGTGTGCCGTCCATTTATCCTTCATTATCATCATTCTATCTTCCATCCCCCAGGACTAACAACCCTGGGGTATAAAAATTGGATTCAGCCTAATGCTGATCATCCTGATTGATTTCATGCAAGACTTGCAACGTGCTAAATGATACTGAGCTCGTGCAAGTGCATGTATGCGTGGTCCAAGACGGCCAATTCGCGAACAACAACAACAACAACAATAATAATAATAATAATAATAATAATAATAATAATAATAATAATAATAATAATAATAATAATAATTGGGGAGCAAACTCACAGACCCGATGATAACCAAATTCCCGAGTCACAATACGACGAGGCTTACCATCACAGTAAAGAAAGGATTTGATAATTACTGTAGTACTGAACAACTAATTATTGAAAGAAGTTGCCGAAATGAAACGTTTATTGTACTAATAACTACGGTGTGCATCACATGTTTATGTAGCAATAATTTTCACTTAACAGGAACTAGCAAAATCGGTAATCTTTTGCCGTTAGGAATTGAATGTGCCTGATGATGCGATATGGCGATGAGATCGCTATACTACTCGTTGGTTGCCATTTTCTCTCAACGCACTCTACGTTGTAATGTGTCTGGAATCCCATATGTGTATTTGTATATTATGGAACATTTTTACTGATAATCGAAGAGACCACACCCCCAATTATTTCGGAATACCATGGTTCTATTGTAAGGTCCCTAGCCATATTATTTAGACGCACAACAATTTTTAACAAAATGCAAGCATAAACAGCAGTTTATGTTTTTTTCTATCGTGGTTATTTCGTTTCAGAAGCACTTAATATTATACGGAAAGGCTAATCGTTTTCAGTCTGCTTAAGGAGGGTGAAACAATTCTTTGGGTAATTTCCTTTCCAAACGTTTAAGATTGGGGTTCTGTTTTCCTACTTTGAAATAGGTAGCTGAAGGTATCTCAAAAATTTTGTAATAGAATTTTGCAGATATTAGGGAGAAATGTACAGTGATGGGGATGATACCGAGTTCTTGATTGAGTTGAGAGTTTGGGATAAACCAGGGTGCTTTTGTATTTATTATTAGGTATTTATTTTGGAACGTTTCGATTTTGTTAATATTGGTTTTGGATGCTGCGGCCCAGACTGGAGATGCATAACATAATAGGTCGTATCATTGTTTGGTAGAGATGGAGGGATGTGTGTAACTGGAGCGGGGATTTATTTCTTAAGTAAGGGATATAACTGCTGTGTTCTAGTGGTAGCATATAGATATTTGATCTCCATGTGAGCTGCCTGTCCAACTCATAGGTATTCTGCCGTAGCGTTTGCGGGAATCCATGGTTTGGTTTTGATAGGTGAGTGTGGGTGGGTCGAAGGGTCTTCGAAGAATGAATATTTTTCCTCGACTTTTGCTTGAGTTTATCTGAATAGGTAATTTTTGTGCCCGCCCAGTCGTAAAATACGGTGAGATGATTTTGTAGATCCTCAATTGTTGTTTCTATGTCTTGGTTTGTGGAGTAGATTGCGGTGTCATCTGCAAAGGAGGCAACAGATGTTGATGGTGTGGTTAGTATGTCGGTACGTATGTAGATATTGAGTAGGGTTGGGGGACAGGCTCGAAATCTGTTCAGCTCCTGATTTGGTGCGATATGGCGTTGAAAATGTGCCTGGAAGTCGCATAGAAAAAGTTAGCTACTTTTCCTACGAATTACAATATTATTTGTCGTAATATACCATTGTTGTGACACCGTATTGTTGTTTACATGCAGAAACTTCTAGAACTCAGTGGAACAGGTGACGTATTCTTCATTAAAATAGTTTATTTCCATTTACTAGTTTGTGAAATAGTTCTAGCCGTGTTTATATAATAATTACGAGTTATTATACGCGAAACACTTAAGGTTTGAAAACGAGTGGTGCTAAAACAGCACGTACTTTCTCGCCCGTAATTTCACGCAAAATTAGGCGAAAAATACTCAAATTTTCCAAAAATTGTTCATGGCCTTATTTCACAATGTTTCATTAAGGACCAGATTTCAGTAAGGGGAAAAATATCTATTTTGAATATTTTAGTTGTAGGAAAACTCCGAAAAAATATTCAACATTTGTAATTTTCGAAAAATCAGCTTTCAACAAACATGAGACCTACACCTTTCTCTTAAACGTCCTTCACACTATTCAACACAAAAAATTAATCAAAAACTATGGAGCCATTCTTTTTTTAATTTGGAAAATGTCCCAGGTGCTTCAGGTAAAGAACCCCCAAAATTAAAATATCGGTTTCAAATGCAAGGGGATGCGACATCAGCCAGATCGATTGTGGAATATCAATTTTGGAGAAACTCGGCTGAACGGTTGAGCCGTTAGTGCTGTTCATGGATGGACGGACGGATAGTTTTGCCGTCATTCGATTTTTCGGCATCAAGAAACGACAAAACTTGGATTCGGGCTACACCACTTGTTAGAGGATTTTCCCCTATCTTTAGCAACTGCAGTAATCCACTTCTCCATTACCAGAGCCCTGTAAGAGTTTTTCTGCGGTAAGTTCGCAGTTGTTTTGCGCAGCATTACATAACTTTCTCTCTACTCCATAGCGAGAAAGTAAAAAAAATCGCAATTTCCGGCGCACGATTACGTTACTTTCTTTTCTTACGAAGTACTTCGTAAGGCGAGAAAGTAAAAATAATGAGAAAGGCACGTGATGTCTCCTCGGAGATCGCCGCAGTGAAAGTGCTTGTGGACACAAAATTATTCAAGCCGTGAGATCTCGAAGGTTGAACGCGTTGAGAGTATCCGTGACATCCGTTCCCCGAATCAAGAAAAGAATTGTTCTTGGTAAAGAATTATTCCCTCAGAGGAAGAACATTTGCCATGAACATCGGTTTGCTACTACTAAACAGATTAAATTTAAATTGGAAAGTAGTGGAATCTACGTACCTGAAAGGGCAATAAGGCGTACTACACTACTTCAATTGAATTTTAATGCATACAGACACGCCCACAAGCCGAGATTAACAAATGCTATGAAAGAACATCTTGCATTGGCTAAGAACCTTAAAGATAAAGACTTGAACTTCTGGAAATCGGATAATATTTAGTGTTTTTATTATAATTGTAACGGTTTTCTAAATGAAATTCTAATTCCATTTATTTGTATTCCAGGTTTGTTTTGGCGACGAACGCACTTTCGAAATTCTAGCAGACAACAATTTGTGAGAAGTCGCCCTGATGAAAAGTACCATTCAGATTGTCATACAAACATTCAGTTAAAGTAATGCTTTGGTCTGTGATTTGTGGCAAAGGCACCTCAGCTAAAGGAATGGTTCAAAAATGAAGAATTCTTTGTTTTATGTAAGATGGGGCTTCATGCCACACTATAACAAAAAATTATTTCTTTGAGAAAATAATTAAAGTCTGATACCATCATCCAAAGTAGCAAGAGACAGTTAAGGCATGCATTAATAGCAAGCCAAAAAGAATTACATCTCTACTAGCTGACAAAGTATTAAGTCAGAATGATATGGAGATTTGTCTTCAAAATTAGTTTACTATATATAACACCGACTGCCACCATTTTGCATATGGTGAGTTTTTATTGTAAATAAAAAATAATTTCAAGTGTATTTCTTTGGAAATAGAAAAATTAATTTTTTGACTCAAAACTTGATTTTTATTGAAAATTTAGGGTGAATCTAATAAAACGGCCACGGTGTTTTGTATTTTACCAACAGCTTCTTCTTTATTACATCAATGTGGATCTAAGAGAGGTTTCAAGAAATTTAAACAAATAATTTAATTCAAAAATTTAATGTTCCAGAGAACAGCTTTAAAAACTGATCTCTAATACTGTATTTACTACTATTATTGAGAAGTAATTCATTCCAAAGCTTTCAACAACTAATCCTAAAATTTAAAAGAGATTAATACTGGAAAATATTTCACCAAGTAAAATTTTGCATACACTTCAACAAAACATGGGCACATCATTCTGCTGATTTTAATACATTTTTTACTTGGAAATTACATTTGACAGAAACAAATTAACATTTCTATCTCACCACAAATCAGGAAATATGTTAAAAAAGAGAAACCAAAACTGTTCCAAGAATGTAATAACCATTTTCTACCATTAACCAAAAGAAAAAAAATTAAAAATTAATTTTAATAGGTACTGTTTGAAAGCAGGCATAGAAGAAACGTTTTAAATATCTTCTATCAATCACAAAATCTAACCAAAACAAAAACAACTTATTTTAAATCAATCAAAATACAATTGCATAGAAAACTTGTCAGAATAAGCTATAGTTTCAAACCTCAGCCTAAAAATAACAGAAATGTGGTTAATTCATTGTGTGGCAAGAAATAACAAGTCTGAAAATAGTTTTATGGATACTACGCACTATCATTGTAAGGTAAATAATTATATGAAGCAATTCTAAATAGAGGTATTTAGTTTTTTATTTTAAAAAAAATGAAGCATTAATCTACTTTAAAGTACTCAGTCTGCAAGATAATATAATTACTTGTAATACTCGTACATCTGGATGATTAAGTCAGTTTTTCATTCTTCCATGTCATCTCAAAATGCTTTCCTCATAGCATCAGTAATCGTGGAACAGTATTCAATACTAACTAAATTTTTTTAAGTTTAGCGAAATGTTTAATACTTTAAATATTTAGCTGACAAAGGGCAAATTGTTACACATATCAATATTTACAATTATGGGATCGGTACAGGTAAATGCATATTACTATAATAGTCAAGGCACCACATACGACAAGGATGTTTTCATTCTTTTTAGTGACATGGAAACCAATAAAGACCATGAAAATAATAGTCATATTTTGCATATTTATTACAGATTTCTATGGAAAGACAAGGGATTCTGTGACAAAACACAATGGAGTAATTCGGTTTTCCACATCATGTAAATAAAATCATCAATGTCAAGTGTAGGCAAATCAGAAGTTGTGAAAATTTCCTTGCAAATATTTTAAGGAAGACTAAACTATAAAAATCAAGAAATCATGTGTCCTATTCTTGAAATTGAATTCATTAGAGAAACAAGTAAATAAAGTTTTAATCTCAAATCAAAAGAAAATAGGCACAATTATATCTTTTACATTACCACTAGTTAATTTGTCAATTAAAATTTGTATGACTGAGGCTTCTCAATCATCGCAGCATTTTTCTAGAAAACATCAATCACAGAGATCAAAGAAGTAAGAAAGCAATCAATTGATCACTGCAATTGGCTGTTTTGTACAAGTGTCAACCAATATGTGTTTTAATGGGATACAACATAATGTTTCTTAAAATGTTTCGTTTCCGCACATTCTTAAATGATCTCCAGCCATAGTTTGTAGAATTACTACAGAAGATACAGATACAACACAAGGTACTACAATTACTATGTTCATATCGCAAAGTAAATATTGTACCAATATTTACATGTTTTTAGCAATACTGCTGAAAGTACGAGTTCATCTACACCAGATTAAAAGAATCCTTATTTGCCAAGTGCAGTCAGGTACAATATTCATGTTTTTTAATAGTCTCATGAGTTATGAATAATACACAGCATAATAATAGTTTAGGAACTGGTTAACTCAACACCCAATGGTGGTTAACTCAACACCCACTGGAAGCCAAATGCAGCAACATGCACAATGTCATCTAGGTAGGAACTAGTGTGCTATTATCAGAAGAAAGGCTTTCTCACATGTCCTGGCTCAGAGACAATGAGTATTTATTATTAGTTTCATCATGTTACAAAAATAGACGAGAAAGAATATGTGAATTTATGACTGAGATATTAATGCGAAAGGGTAATAATTTATGCCTCTTTTTCATTACACGCCTGAACTTTTTCATTACATGCTATGATGAGGATTCCACTTCTGTGTAGTGTAAAAATGCTCTTCCTTAATAATATACAAGAATGTAAATACAATTACATTTGAAAACCTAGTTCTTTTGTTGCCACTTAACAAAAAGCCAATCTTAAGTGCTAAAAGATGCACATGTACAACACAAATAAAGAAAAGCTGTTAAAAAATATTATGGTTTTTAACTAATATACTGATTTGTATAAGTCTCCAATGATTTAGTAAATAATGCACATTAATGGATTTAACATAAACAATCTTTCATGAACAAAATAGAAAGAAAACAACAGAAAAAAATTTCAAAATTGAAAAATAAAGTAAGGCTACATATGTGCATTTTTTCTTCATGCACTCCTTAAAAAAGATGATACCAAAATCCTTCCTTACAGCAAAACAAGAGTTAAGTAAACAGAAGAACTACAACTATAAACAAAAAGAAACTGTAGTTACATGCATCAGAAAAGTGAAACTATCACTAACATAGGACAGAAATACTTTTCAATCTAAATGAATTAAAAAATACCTGAAATTTTTGCCAGTCACAGGTTCAAATTACACAAGAGACTGATAATTTCTTATCACCAACGATTGATTTTGTTTCATTTATAAACCGAGTTTCCATAAAAATAGTGGGCTCAGACAGACAACACTAAGGCACAGAGTTCCCCTGTAAACCAACACAAATGTGGAATACAGTAGTACTGTTATTGCAGGTAAATTTTACGTCACTTTTTCAGTAACACTTGAATTGACAAAATACCTCCAAACATTTATCTGCTAAAAAGCAATCGACAGCAATATAATATATTCAAAAAACGTATTAGTTGAGTATATGTTCTGAAGGTCATGCTTCCTTCATTATATTACATTCCTATACCCTTGCTTTGTTAGTGACAAAACCATTGTTGATATCCGTAGAGAGATTATTTTAAACTGTATCAATGAAATACATATCCTTCTTTCATGATTTTGCCAATCTCAGAACATGAAGTATAACTTCATCAACAGTTTGGTTGTTCAGAAGTGTTTTTACAGCTGAATCATCAATAACAACAGTAAACAATAATTTTGCATTTTCACGGAGTCTATCAGTAAATGCCAGATCCTCTGAAGGTACTGGTTGGTGACCACATCGCCGAATGACTGCTTCTAATAGTTGATCCACAGTAGCATCTGGCCATCCAAATACTTTTAAGGTAGCTTCATCAACAAGTAAAGTAAGCAGTTCACGTATAGAATCTGCAAGTGCACTATCACTCAAAGTCCCTGGATCAGATGAGATAGGAGCAGAATCACTGGCATCTGTGGCTGCAGCAAGCAGTTGTTGTTGCAACTTCTTCTTTTCAGCTTCTGCAAGAATTTCTTCAAGCATATCTCTGTGCTTTGTTCTCATATGACGCAGC
Organism: Teleogryllus occipitalis; assembly: GCA_011170035.1. Taxonomy (NCBI): domain Eukaryota; kingdom Metazoa; phylum Arthropoda; class Insecta; order Orthoptera; family Gryllidae; genus Teleogryllus; species Teleogryllus occipitalis. The sequence goes on along the minus strand of BLKR01000080.1, from coordinate 137,444 downwards.
AAGCAATCCTGTCGAATAAATGCGCGCCCACATTCATCACAGGAGCGAGGTGGTTCCTGTTTTTTCAACAAAAAATCAGACAATATAATTTCTGAAGGTAAAAAAGGATAAAATTAAAAAAAGACAGCAAATTATATTTAAAAAATAGATGTAATAATACTACATATGGCTGTAACCAGGAGTTAACTTTTTTAAATAAAAGAACTACTACGGTATTATCTTTCTAAAAAAATATATAATATCACTATGTTACCAAAATGTAACATGGGAACAAATGAATGGGTTAAACAAGTCAAACTGATATAGATGTTTAAATACCAAGTAAAATCTTTCCTACAGCATATGTGTCTGTTTCTATATGATTAGTCACTATACTGACTATCAAAAATTAAAATGATATTTATTTTTATAATGTTATATATGCATTTGTTATAGTTTGCATTGTACCATTCTAAAAGACTATTCTAAAAGAGCTCACCTGATCGGCTTACGAACATAGCCCTACATATTCTACAAGACAAGGAAGCAGAGCACAAATTCAGCTACCAACAGTATGGCATGAGCTTAAAAAGTCCGTGTCAGAAGCCATTTAGGCTGCAATTACTTCAGGCATTGTGACCTCAGTCAATAAGATCAAAATTTTGCAATGTTGGAAGATGACACTTTTGCTGAAAGACTAATTTTTTCCGATGAATCAACATTTCATAACTCTGATAAAGTGAATCTCCACAATGTCAGAATTTGGGTGACTGAAAATCCCTGCATTGTCATCACACGTGAAAGAGATTCTCCAAAACTGAATGTGTTTAACGCCATTAGTATCAAAAAAATTTATGGGCATTTCTTTTTATTGAGATAACATTTTCTGGAATTATGTATCTAGACATGCTCCAGAATTGGTTGTTTCCACAAATTCAAGAAGATTAGGAGGATTTTATCTTTGTGCAAGATGATGCTCCACCTCACTTTCACTGCGGGGTATAGCAGTATCTGAACAGCACAATTCCAGGATGATGGATTCAATGAAGTGGGGGACATGATCTTGTTCTCCGTGAGCGGCTTGCCAGGTCACCAGATCTGAGGCCATACTATTTTTATCTATGAGGATTCACAAAAGACAAGGTGCACGTACCACCTACACCTCATACTCTATAAGATCATCGAGATCGAATTGTTACAATAGTGAACTCAATAACCAGTGACCAGTTAATTTGTGCGTGGCAAGAAATGGATGATCAATTCTTGATTTGTCATGGAACAAATGATGCTCAAGTTGAATGTACAAAATAAAACTTTGGATTTTTCTCTATTCAATGATGTGTCATATGTGTTTCTATTGTCGTTCATTGGTGGTAGATATTTCAAATCTGCTCCTACTTTTTGAATCACCCTGTATATGCAAATCACAACACTAATTAAATCTTTTTCAAAAGAACAACAACAACGTACTTAATAAAGATAATCAAGTTCTTGACTTGATATTCATGAATGAATCCAATTCAATTATACTAACATCAAATTGTTCTATAGTTTAGTGTGATCATTACCATTCAGCTTTGGTTATTTATATCTCATTCAATTATGAATGAGAGACTTTCTTAATCACAAATGAGTTTAACACAATTTCGGCTAGGGGCAGATTATAATGCTATTAATAATGAATTGATTAATTATGATTGGTTTACGCTTTTTACTACAAACTCACTTGAAAGTGAGTTTGACTCTCACTCAAATAAACCAATTATTCCATAAGAAAATTATGTAGGTCTTCATGCATAAAACCAATGTCATCAAAGAAACTAGTGGTGCTACAAAATGGCACAGACTTTCTTGTTAATTTTCTAATTTCTTTGGTTTCTGCTAGCTTTATGGTCTTGCCCCATCTTCTTGCCACTTGCTATCTAGCACTGCCAACTAACCAACTCTCAATTTTTAAGATTTCTAGTGGTAGAATCAAAAGATTACTTTAAGAATATTAAAGAAAAATAAAACTTCGTCCTATATGAAAATATTCGTTGAAAAATTTGAAGCAGTTGTTAAGAAAATATTGTTTAAGCATTAGTGTAAATGCAAAATTTGAAGCTCTTTTTCAAAAGACTTGGAAGCCATTTGAAGCACTGCCACTCACAAATGCAATAATGTATACAAATCATTGGAAATGTCCATATTAACAGCCTGAGAGATATTTCAAAAATATTACATTCATGTAATTTTCGGAAAAAAATAAAAGAATACAGAAAAATGACATTTATGTCCCCTTAAACAGTTCATTAATAACTATCTGTACAAAAAATTTGAAGGTCTTTAAGAAAATGGTGGATGACTGTTTTTTGAAAATGCAGAAATTATGCTCATTTTTACAGAAAACTTTTGAGTTTTTGAGAAACTTTATAGAACAACATTTGAAGCACATGTACTCATAAATGCAATAATTTGAACAAATCAACACTAACGTAAATATTAATGACACGAGAGACATGTCAAAAAATTACATTTTTGTAATTTTTGAAAAAACGTGTAATAAAAACTATTTGCAAAGGCAAATCTGCTAGATTATCACTAGTGTTTTACATGAAAGAATTGACTTACTGACACATTAAATGATTATTTTAGTATCTAGTTTCACAAAGAGCTCAAGAAAACATACACTGTTAGAAAAGCTACATTTATATTCAGGAGCAAAACGAGGGTCCATATCAGCATTTTCTCAAAGGATCAAGGGAACTTGATAAAAACCTGAAGATGGGTGCCTTGACTCAGAAGCTGAGGTACAATATTTGTTACAAGTCTTTTACAATTGGAGGGTTGAGAATTATAAGGGTATTATCAAACATTTTGACAAAATTGAGATATACATGCTTTCTTATTGTATTTTGTGCATAGAATATGGTCTGCCATTTTGTTTTCATTTATCTGACATCTAAAACCCCCAAATGTGATAATGATGATCTTGAACCCCCCTTGTGCCAAAATATTAGAAGGGTTCTATCTGTTCCCGTGATCCCACAACTAGCGCTCTCAGTAGGATTTAAGACGTACTATCTTTGCTGCAGTCATGGATTATTTTTGTTAATAAACAGGAAATGGTCTGTCTCTATTAAAATAGATTCAATTTGATGCGTTGGGCCACCGATTTTCTGACAGTAGTTTAACAAATTATTACGCAAAAAGTACACAAATTTTTGAAAAATTGTACATGATCTTATTTCAAAATCTATATTTAAGGAACATCTTTCATTAAGGATATCTTCATAATTATAGTTGTAGGAACACGCTGAAAAAATTATGAATTTTTGCAGTTTTTGAAAAATCAATTTTCAATGAAAATGAGACCTGCATCATTCTCTTAAACATCCTCTACATTATCCAACAACAAAATTTAATCAAAAATAACGGAGCCAATTATTTGAAAATTTTGAAAATGTTCCAGGGGTTTCATATAAAGTACCTCTCAAAATTAAAACATCAGTTTCAAATTCAAGGGGGCGTGCAATTAGATCAATTGGGGAATATCAATTTTCGAGAAAATCTGCTGAACGGTTTGGCTGCTAGTCTTGTTGACGAAAGATGGTTTAGCTGCTAGGCTTGATGGACGGACAGACACGTTTTGCTGTCATTCAATTTTTCGGTAACCAGGACCCACAAAATATGAATTCTGGCTACAGCTGTGTAAAAAGATTTTTTTCTGAATTTAGCAACTGGATTTATCCATTTTTTTCGTTACCAAGGCCCTGTACTAAGAGTTTTTATTCCGGAAATTGGAACCTGAATTCAAAGAACATGATGGAACAATGTTACAATAAAAATTATTTTAAACAGGCAAATAAAGTTAATGACAGTTGTTAAATAGGTATTTTACTAATAAACATATTATCCTTCAATTAATATCTTACACATTTTTAAAGTAGTGAGATACAGAATTTACACTCTTTGTTTTCGTTGTACTGTAAAACGTAGTTAGTACCCTTATAATTCTCAACCCTTCAATTATAGTGGTAACTAATACATTTCATATCACTGTTAAAACAAATATTATTTCCCTTTTTGTTGCTCAGTACAGTCCCTAATTGAACAGAAACAGTTATGCTGCAGAAAAGATTTCACTTGGCAGGTAAAATTGTGAATCAATTTTCATTGTTTAATGTGATCTGGCTGCAAGGTAAAATAATGAACATTTATTGTATGTGAATTTTTTAAAATATTTCAACAGCATAAGATTAAATGAGCTCTTAACATTTAAAATCTAAGTCTTAGAGAACTCAGAATGACGCAAAATTATAATTACATGTGATAATAAAATGTAAGCATATCCTTTACAAACACCAATTACATTCACAATATATTTTGATTCCCAAAAATTTCCTTGCTCATCTATTTCAAGCATTTCTTGCAACACTCAATTTTCCTTCTCATAACAGAAATCCAAAAAGAATAGTTAATTATTGATACAGAAAATAATTTTTATTTCCAAATATTCTTTATCTGCCAGTTTTGTAATTAGATCATGAATGCAACTTATTGGTTTAAATTATGAAACACCACTACAAATCTCTGGAATGAATTCCCTGAATGAAATGCACATAAATAAGCATTGTACCCTCTGTGTAAACATTGCACACCCTGTGCTGCCTTTTATTTAAACCTCTCTAAAATCTGGAAGAAATGGAATAAATTAACATATTGAAGTATTGGTTTCAATAATTCAGCACTGAACTGCCATTAATAAATACTAATTTCTTGATTAAATCCAAGCCTCATTAATTATTCACTCAGGACAAACAATTCAATTTCAGTACAAAATGGACTATCATTTTTTCCTAAAGCAAATAATAACAATAATTCACCTAAAAAGAATTGTTAAAGACAACAAAATATAATTTGAAAAATATTTTGTACTGTACACACCTTAGTATGCGTTAAAAGATGTATCTTCAATGATGATTTCATAGCAAATGCCTTCTGGCAGATGGGGCATTTATGGGCTATAACCAAAACAAAATAATAATAATAATAATAATAATAATAATAATAATAATAATAATAATAATAATAATAATAATAAAAACAATGGTTCTTATTAAAATATATAATCTTTATGTTTCAAACTTTTATGATGATAAAAAATACTGGGCAGTATGAACAATTTTTAATCTACATCTCTGAATGTTAAAAATCATGAGATAACGAATTTTTGTAACCAAATGAGTTGGGTAAAGAAATCACCTCTAGAAATTAAACTCATATTCTTAAGTCAGACTTGTAAGTAATACATAATATATTATTTATTAAACAATATGAACAAATGAATGTTGAAAGTACAAAAATAGTAACTTCAGAAATATGTGAAAAGGCTGATGACAATAGATAGGCAAAAATTACTCTGTTTTAGATAGAGTAATAAGAGTATTTACAAAATAAGATATACAGATAAAATATACATACATATAGAATAATTTAACAACAATACCTGAAGGGTTAGAAAGCTTATGAATCAAGATTTCTTTCAACAATGCTAACTTGATAATATAGGTCGTGTACAATTGCATGTACATGTACAATGTGACTTTAAATTGTACTCTTGAGTTTTGATTTAACTCTGATCATGATCAGAGTTAAATCAATATAATAAATATTTATGTACCTTTTATTCCTGAATGCAATATGTTATGTCGGGCCAAATCTTCTTTCCTCACGAATGTTTTGCTGCACTGCTCACATTCATAGGGCTTAGCCCCTTCATGGACGTACTTTACGTGCATGAGTAAACGTGCACGGCGATTGAAAGCTTTACTGCAGTGCTCACATGTGAATCCATGCTCACCTGAAAATAATTCGTCAATTAAAATACAATTATTTCCTAACTCAATACAACCGACTTAAGAGGATACCATAATATTAAAAATTTTTCACACTGTTGTAATCAAAGCAAATTCAACACCATTTTAGGGATACTATTTTATAATACATTACACCTATTTAACCTCAAAATAGAACCTAAAATATTCAGATTGAAAGCTAAAACAATCAAATTGAGACCTAAAAGAATCAAATCCAAGACCAAATTGAATTAAATTGTCACATTTCACTTTCATGTTGTTACAAATAATTCAATAATGCGAAATAACCATAATTGGAATAATTGGAACCACAATAGAAATAGGATAGTGATCAAAATTATCATGTTTTTCCGATTATGTCAGGACACAAAAAAGGGAAGCAAAAAGAATTAAACAAGAAAATTGAATCTTGTATTTAGTAATAATGAAGATTGGAGAGGGCTTGGCAATTTCACATGACAATATAAAAAATTCAACAAGGGTCAAGTCAGTGAATAATCAAAATTGAACACAAGTCACATTGCAAAAGGAACACCTTCGTGAAAATTTCTGAAAATTATACTGAATTAAGGGCTTTTTACGTTTGGGAAAATCCTGGACTCTCACTTCGAAACAAATATCAAGCATGTAAATATCAAGTTTGAGTTGGTAAAGTTCTGTCGCATTCACATCCAATACACAATGATGTTCCTAAAAGCCATTTCTTTTTTATATTTGGGTGATGTGGGTAGTGTGATTGATCACAATATGCGACATGGCATATTTCATGTTTGTTTTGAAACATTACAAAATGTGACTTATGACAAGGGAGGGGTGATGGTATGGTGTGCAGTAAACAAATAGGCCAGTTGTATGCTTCTTTTGAGAAGAAGAGAAATTTGTGACATGTGGCATTAAGTTGTCAGAGAAAGAATGGACGATAGTAGGGTGACTTCATCAGAGGAAACTAAACTCAACAAACTCTCTGACATGCCAGACTAGTTTGGCCACTCTTGGACACTCCAGCTTGTAGTTCAGACGTGGTAATTAGTGAAGATTGAAGTCATAAAGTGGAAAACTTTTAATTAATCAGCAAAGTTTATACAAGTTATCTGTAAGTTTGAAAGAATATGGAATTGAATATTTTATTTAAACTTCTTTTTGTTATTCGAAAATTCAGTGGTAACAGTGAAAATCAGACATGTGCCTCCCTTATAAGGGTGTTTCACTTTCAAAATTTGAGGCATTTCAATAAAAATGTGAAAATGTTCCGAAGGCTTTATGTGGAGAAACCTCAAAAACTAAAAGATTCGTATCATATCTGCAGACTGAGCTACATTGACAGAAAAATGTATTATGAATGGCTTAAACACTAGAATTGTTCTTGGACATATGGACCAATCAACCGACAAGAGACAGGCAGACAACTGGACGGTCTGACAACAAAATGGGCAGACAAAATAGATAAAAGAGTGCACTGACGGATAGACACAGACAAACTATTGGACATAATCGGGCTATTGGAAGGAGAGGCGGAAATACCTTTTGATATCAGAGGCCCTCAAAACGTTTTTTCGTTAAAATTCTGACATCAATACACCGCAGGATTACATAACTCTCTTTTTCACTTATATTTCTTCATATACACAGGCCTATAAATATACCTGAGGACTATGAATTTTCAAAAATTTCAAGTTTAAAGGTGTTTTGGCATGCTCCTATAACTACAATTTGAACTACCTAAGCATTACAAATAATTAAAAAAGTAGGAGCTATTGTAGAACATTTTTAACTTTAAAGTCCTTGACCCAAGACAATCCAGCCACTAGCAGTTTGGTCTTCAAAAGTCAATTTGAAATGCACATCTTTGAGAAAAAGTTGCTTGAAAGATATTTTGTCTGTTTCAGAGGTGTTTTTTTCCAGACAGTAAGTAAATTTTACTCATCAATAGTGTTGCAGGGTATTTCTGAGTAAGTTACAGTATTTTGCAATACAAGAACCAATGAAATAGTTTCTCTTGCGACTATAATGTATGATGAAGTTTCTTTTGTAAGATTTTTCAAGAAACCTGACATAAACCTACAGTATAAAGAAATCAAAGATGTAGTACACATACTAGATCTAATGTGCCAAGATAATTAATTGATTCTATGCTTGATTTCTTACCCAAAGTTATGAAAAATGTCATTCATCAATCTAATTCTTAACTATTCTCCAAATTCAAAAAATACCACAAGATCTTCCTGAGAATGACAGTATGTTTCAAATAATTAAGGAGAAAACATTTTGTCTTTACTAAAACCTTTCACTGAAAATCAAAAGAAACAGTTATAAACCTTTCTTAACATGATTTCTGTCTTTGTGTATTCCAAGATTCTTTATGAGCATTATTCTCTAATCTAAATCAATATGCTTTAACCACGAAGTAATTACAGTAGCTATAAACAATTTTAGGAATATAAAAGCATAACCCTTTTTAAAATTTAGTTATTTTTGCATCAACATTTTTGCAATTGAAAGAAATTTATTAAAGCAATTTTTCAAAAGAAAATTATGTAATTATTTTTTAACTGAAATTTCCCCGGTGTATGCAAAAACTATTTAAAAAGTTCAAGAAATCATGTAGAATATTTCTAAAGGTCTATAATGATAATTTCAATGTCTTCAAATATAACTTCTTTGCTGTCCGGGTGATGCCGCGTAGTGGGCTGAGAGGCCGACGTTTCGCCTGTTATTAGAAGTTATCGACTCGAGCCGCGGAAGCCTACGCGTATGTCTTCAAATATAACCTTCATACATAAAGGATTAATAAACAGTAAATGTATCTGTAGATTTTGAAAATCATTATCAAATGTTTCAAATAAAAAAGTAGTTAAGAAGTATTGTGTATTAAGCTCACAGAATTTAATTCATGTGAAACATTTCAAGAAATACGTTTATTAGAGAAAATTTTCCTCGAGCATTTTTGGATAAATTTTAAATTTTGGCTGAATTTTGTTGTGTAGCTCAGACAGATATCCAATTTTTCAATGCAAAAAAGTTAACTTTCTGTTGCTTATTACTTTTAGTTTAGCACATAAGTTATGAGAAATTTCTTTTCAACCATTTCCTGAATACGGGTTTTAGAAAACAAGTACCTCAACAAAAGTACCAAAGGAAAGAGATAATTAAAGAAAAACAAAACTGAGAGATTTAAAAACAATGCCCTCTGCTTTACACAATTGATGATCCCATGATCATGAAATTTTATTGTAAATATTTTTATTGACTTTTGCCAAGCACTATTTTGTAAATTTAATCATACTGGTATTTAATTGGAAGTACATTTTCTAAAAGCTTTCACTCACCTGTATGATGAAAAACATGGGCTCGCAATTGGGAAGCTTGGATAAAACTCTTTCCACAAAACTGACAAATATGGGGTTTCACGCCAGTGTGTGTTCTTACATGCCGATTGAGGGTTTCTTTGGCAGCAAATTTAGCAAAACACTGCATAAAAAATATGTACAATTAATCACACTAACATCAATTCAAAGTAAAAATATTAGATTGATAAATCTTATAACAAATTTAATAGCAAAATTATTCAGCTGGTGAGATCAAAAGTAATTCTTTCATGTAGTGTGAACATACACGAGATGGGGTGAGAGTGCACCCTGAAGAATGTCAACGAAAGCTTATTTTGCATATATCCCCACCTTGCCAAGAAATCCAAATATGACAGAAACATTTTCAGTAAAATTTCTGCTGTAAAGCTTATTAAACCTGTAGAGCTTAAGCTGCATTCATTCGTTCATTAGAAGTTTTAAATATTAACTTTAACTCTAAATCACCAAGTTAGATTTTCCCTTATACTAACTTACATACATGGACACAACTGGAGGATATGACACAGATATTAAAAATTTTGAATGAATGTTTCAGAATGCATCTTAGCAGTAACTAAAATAATAATAATATTAATAATAATAATAATAATAATAATAATAATAATAATAATAATAATAATAATAATAAGAACAACAACATAGTAACTTTCAGTTTTCTTTCTATCTTGTTTCTTTTTTCCCAGTGATAAATAAAGATTTTGGATTCAGCACTGTAATAAACATCCATATTAGTAATTTCCAATGCACACAGAAATTGAAAAAAACAAACAAAAAACACTGCAGCCATCAGCCATGTGAGAAATGTCTGTTGTTTTGTTAAATACCCAGGAACTTGTGGAAAAGTCCAAAAACATCTATATTATTAATTTCCAATACACGCAGACATTGAAAGAGAACTATGCAGCCTTTGGCCATGTGAGAGGTGGTTATGGCTTTGGTAGATACCCAGGAACTCGGCAAAAATCCAAAAACAATGAAATATTTTAAATTTCAACAGAAAAATGCAAATATTTGATTTGTTATAGTGTGCCTATTCTCATACTGTGTGAAACATCTGAATTCTCATACTCAGTGTCCCACTGTCTTTGTCATAACTAATGTTACCCGATAGTATGGCTCCAGGAAAAAGCCGCCAGCCATTACATATTTGTTTTTCAGATGTTACTTAATGCAACAGCAACTTTTTTGATATTTTTGATATTGATTTGAACTGTTGAACTCCATGCTATAATATGTTATTGCAGCATTTGTGAAGACTGTTTTTGTTAAAATATTTAATTTATTGCAGTGTTATATGGGAGTACTTTAGTTGTCATTCTTGAAAAGTGCGAGTACTACATTTAGAAAACCATTTTGTGTGGTCATGTTCAACATTTTTTTTCTGTAACAGGTCACTAGTGATTACTAATCATACCTTAACAGAGAACCTTAAAAGTAATATTAACTATGAATTAGTTCAGTATTAATATGTACTTTTACAATGATGTACTGCATATTTACGTGCTATGATTTGGACTTAATCACATTACTCCTGCAAATTAATTTACTAATAAATAAATAATTCAGAGACTGTGAGTCAATGGAAATGAGTATAGAATCACAATCTCTGTTAGCTATCACAACACAAGAAGTTATACAAGCTCTGAACAAAATGAAAGGACCAAGTAAACTGGTCCCTGAGGTTTGCCTATTGAGCTATTAAAATATACACTGTGTTATTTTAGATTTTGTAACAATGTTATTTAACAGACATACTTTAACCAATTATATCCCTGAAGAAAGGAAGATGGATGAGTTCCATCCACAAAAAAAGAAAACAAAAAAATTGTTGAAACTATCAAAGAATTAGTGTACAGCTACTATGGATAGACAGTATGAAAGGATTTTGACACAAAGACTGGAAATGGAGATCAATGAAACTGAGGAACAAAGTGGTTTGAGCAGAAAGACCTTGTATTGATTATATCTTAATATATCTATTAAACAGTTTATTGAAAAGAAAAACTTAACAAACAGAGAACTATGGTTTCATTTTTATTGATTTAAAGGCGGCTTACGATAATGTTCCGATAAATAAAATGTGGGAAGTCCTAACAGAAGTAAAGGTAAATCCTGCCTTGATAAACATAATTAAGAACCTCTATGAAAACAGTATGAATCATGTTAAGATAAGAAATGAAATATCAGGAAGGTTTATAACAAATAAGTCTCAGACAAGAATGTCATCTTCCAGCAACTTTGTTTTAGATATTTATCTGTGAAACTCTAAGGGAATGGTCCAGAAAATGTAGAAATATGGGAGTAACTGACAGAAACGAGAAGATCTCCTTTTTGCTGACGACCAGGTCATTTTAGTTAAAGATCAAGATGATATTGGATATATGCTAAAGAAATTAGTAGAAACCTAAAAAATGTGGACTCAAAATAAATAATGAAAAGTCAAGATACATGGTTGTAGGGAAATCTGGAAATGATCTAGAAACAGAATAGATACATTTTGTAATTATATCCTGTTAGATGAATGCAGATCAGATACAAGTAGATAATGCACATTGCGATACAAATGATCAAAAATGTAGAAATTAAAGAACTCCAATGGTAGGGGCATCTAGTGAGAATGCACAGACAGAATACCAAGAAAAGTCTTGTGTAGATCCCTTTCTAAAGAAGAAAACGAGGAATGTCATTAACAATACAACAGCGAGGAACAAAATAGTGCGAAGACAGTCAGTGTGAGAAATGGTCAATAGAACTGTAAAAAACTTGCCCTATAATAATAATAATAATAATAATAATAATAATAATAATAATAATAATAATAATAATAATAATAATAAGAAGAAGAAGAAGAAGAAGAAGAAGAAGAAGAAGAAGAAGAAGAAGAAGAAGAGAAGAAGAAGAAGAGAAGAGAAGAAAAGAAGAAGAGAAGGAGAAGAGAAGAAGAGAAGAGAAGGAGAAGAAATATAAAACAAATTAACAAAAAGAAATACTTTAAAGTGTAATATGTAAAATATGAAGAATAAGAGAATAAAGAAACGAGAATAGTAATGAATAATCATAAGCTTTGTGTAAGATTTTATTAAACAATGTATGTCATGGTGGCCCGAAAAGGTTAATAGCTGTTGAGTATAAAATTGGCCACAACACACAGTTGAAACCTTTTCCTCCTCACCCACCCAACAAGATTCCATGAACCATGACTGCTGAATAAGCTATTGATTATCCTTCCAAATATCCGCCATGGATACAATCTGCTGAATAAGTTAGACTTCTTCCTTATTTTGTTTCCTGTTAGTTGCGTCTACTGCATTAGTTAACATTGGCAACATTAAATTAAATATGCCTTTCAGGGTAGGTCAGAGAAATCTGAAGAATTTATAAGTTTGCTTATTAATTAAGTTAATTAACCTTTTGTGAACCTGCATCTGAGAGGGAAGATAAAAATCTATCATCCCATTGTTTTTATTTTGATCAAAAGAAAAGGTAGCAACAGGGCAATCCCCTAGTTGCATCCTACATATGTACTATAGAGAAAGTTATGTAAAATGTGATAAGCCAGAAATACCCCCACATTTATTAACATGAGCAGCATCATAATATTTAGTGAATACTATATTAATATGTGTGACTTAGGCATGCAGAATGGGGACTATGTCAAAGAAGAGAGGTTGTCAGGGTGACCAGTAAATAAGCAAGCCCACAGAAGACACAAGTATAGTGATATCGAAAGAGAGGAACAAAGCCCCAGGTAATATGTCAAGAATATGTGTGGAGGAGGCATGGTGAGGCATAAAAAGATGAGTTCGGTCTCTTTTGATCACTAGCAGTGGACCAAGGCACCATCAGCTGGTACGTTACAAACACCATTAGATGGGATGTGCAATTCTGGGATTTTGATTATTTCAGATACAGGGAAGTGTGTAGTATGGAATTGTGTTCGATATTTTCTGAGTCCTAATATCAGGAATTTAAAGAATGTTAAAAGCATTTTAAATATTAATTAGAAATTGAATATATTTATTTTTGGAGACAAAATTAGAATAGGGAAGAATCGATATTTCTTGCAGTGAACAATTTTTTGGTGAACATTAGGTAGTTGCAAATAGATACCCACACATGGTATAGAATAAGGAAATTTCACGGATACGTTACAAATAAGATCAATTATTCAGGAAACCAGAAAGAAACTAACTAACTCACGTGTGACATTTTAATTAGAATTTGATATTGAGAAATATTACGATAGGCAAGACAATAAAATTGACATCAACTAGGTGACATCAAGAAAGAAGACGTGATGGACATTCCAACCAGAGTTCAACTGAGAAGTCATCAATGCGCACAAAGATATCAATAAGTCACGAATTTGACTTGTACCAGAAGGATCATTCTTTTATAAAAGAAAAATTAGAAATCTCAATATACAGAAAAATTAGAAAGCTCATCTAATACAAATCGTTAATTTGTTTTCTTGGAACAAGGCTGATAATTTGTAGTCAGTTGTCATCAATTTTAAAAAAATTATTTAATTAACAGAATTTCCAGAAATCACGAGTCTGTACAGACAGCACGTCCACATACAGCAAGGTAAGATCTAGCATGTTGCATGTTAATACCCACAAATAAGCAGTAATAAAATCAACGTACTAAATATTCCAGTATATAGTAAATCTATGAGCGGAGCAGGGCAAATTAATTACATAAATATTTACAGAAAATACTTTAGGCCAGTGCAAATATTTAGAGATAATTATCAATTGAGTTCCAATGGCATGTTCAAGAGGGAAATAGTAATTAATTAACCAAAAAATATTTCAAAAGCATAAAAAAAACAACAACTTTTCAGCTGAAAAAGGTGTATTGTAGGTCCCTGATACTTAAGTGGATAATTCCTGTTCATATACGCGGCAAATTACTTTCTCTAATATGTTCTGAACTCAGGATCCACATTTTGTGGGTCCACATTCTTCCAGTATCAAGACTGGTTCTACGCACTAGCTGAAGGAGCGGCGATGGGTTCGCTGCTGTCACCCATTGCTGCTAATTTATTCATGGAAGTGTTTGAGACAGAGGCTCTTTGGAACGCCCCACACAACCCATCTCTCTGGATTCGCTCAGTGGACGACACTTTCGTAATCTGGCCACACGGACCAGAATTATTACAGGATTTTTTACTCTACCTGAACAACATCCACCACAACATCAAGTTCACTATGGAGACCTAGATGAACAAATGTCTGCCTTTCTTGGACGTCCTTGTCAGCAAACGCGAAGATGGCACCTTGGGACACTCGATCTACCGAAAATCGACGCACACGGACAGATACCTCCACATGGAATCGCATCACCATCCGTCCACAAAATTCGGGGTGTTTAAGACACTGACCACACGAACTGTCAAGGTAGGCGACGAGCGCTCTCTGTCTGACGGACTCAAGAAACTCGAACATACGTTCAGGGCCAACGGCTATTCCCAAACTGCGATCAAACGAGCGCTTGCCTGTGGTACGGGTCAATCCGAAGGTTGCGGCAATCCCTATGGACATGGTGTCCCCGAAGTTTGCGACAACACTGAAGATCACCACGTTACTTCAGAGATGGAGGAGAGTGGTAGGACTAAATTAGCCGTGTTTCCTTACGTCCACGGTGGCACCGACCGGGTGGGAAAACTACTTCAGAAAAACAACATTCGAACGGTATTCACAGGACCCGACAAGCTTCACAACATACGCATTTAAGATGCCTCTCCAGTCGTCAGGCGTATACGAAGTTCCCTGCAGCTGTGGCAGGACGTACATCGACGAGACCAGGCGCACGGTGTTCGAACGTCTTAGGGAACACATATCCCATTACAACCATTACCGACCGTTCGGCAATAGTGCACCACTCGGAAGTTTCGGGACATGCCATTGATTTTGGCGAGACCCTGCTCTGGCACAAGGAAAATCGGTACTGGCCTAGATGCATCAAAGAGGTTCTGGAAATTAATAGATGGCCACACAACATCAACGCGGTCGCCGGCCTCAACCTTAACCACGCCTGGAAAGCCTTACTACCACCTATCCGCGACTCCGAGGGGGCTGCCTCACGCCGTCCGACCACGAGGACAGCCGGCGCGAGGCCCGGGTTGGCACACACCGCAAGTCAATCAGAGGGACCCCTCCGTCAATCATAGCGCACCTGCCCCAACCGGGCGCCCAGGCCGAACAATATATAATACCCGACGCACAGCAACGCGAAGCACGACGCACCTACTTGACAGTGGTCTTCGCTGGCATGCGCACGCTCGATATCTCGTGGCCAAGATCAAAGACCGCACTCTTCTCTCGAAACCTCTTCTCCGTTCTCCCGATCTTTCCATTTCTTTAAAGCGGCGCTTATTCACCGTGTGCGTGCGCCCCTTGTGGGCGTATGCATGCGAGGTTTTCGCCGCCGCTCCTTCACTCTGCGCCATATTCGAGGCATAGAGAACAGAGCGGCGCGCCCTTTCAAATACCAGACCCGACCGCACTCCCCGCAACGCTGACGTGATCAGTTCTGGGCGTGGGCAATCAGTTCCCGGCGGAGCTGCAGAAGCGGGCGGAGACGGCGCTCGAAAGGTCGCTGAGGCCGTGCGCTCCGCGCATCCTGCGCAAGACCGGCGTAGCGGCGTGCACTGGGCCTTCCACAGAAGAAAGGGCCCAAAGCACGTCGCTTTCACCTTCCGCACACTTCCCTCGCACAAGTTTTCTGAGCTGTGCGATGCGGGGGAGCAGCTAGTGCGTGGGGGGCGGTCGCGCTCCCAGATGCCGGAAATCGCGCCGGAGACGCGGAAACGCGCTCTGCCGGGCCTCATCCGCCTGGAAGCTGCGAAGACGTCGCGGCGCCACGGACGCCTGAGTAAAGTCGGCGCCGTGGCGAAAAATCAGTGTAAATAGTGCTATAATGCAATATCCTCAAAGGCCCAGAAGACATTGTTACAAAACTAATCATCGCCGGAATCAAACTGATTGAAAAAGCTAATTAAAATGGCTCCTCTTCGAATCCTATCTCTATCCTTGAAGAATGCAGGTGGTGGAATAACCGAAAAGAAACATATCCTTACCTAATTCCTCAAAGACTACTCCATCGGGATCCTACAACTACGAGTCAAACCACACAAAAAAGACCAAAATTTGACCTTCATATTTTTAATTCGTTTCTGTTTATTATATGGATCAGTGTCTTGGATTATATGGATCACAAGTCTAAGGTTTCCACTGAGGTATATGCATGTACGCAAGTCCGGGAAACATTGAATTTTAATTACGTACATGGAAAATATTTTAACATGTTCTCAAGTTCTGTAAAAAGTGGCACAAATGTAAATAGAAAGCATCAAATTGCATTTCATGTATTTTACTCAGAACAAATATATCTTATTGTAGTTCAAACTCTTGGTGTACTCCATAGTACAAATAGTTTAATTTGTGCATACCACCAGCGCAATTTTTGAGAAAGAATTTAGTTTTAAGTGACTGATTATGCGAAAGATAAAGGTTCTTGGAATGGGTAGTAACATGGACTTTCATGAGTCCGTTCATAGGTGGTGCATGCGAGGCAATGGAAGCTTGAGGAAGTGGGGGTATTAGGAGTTGGGTGGGGGCAGTGTGCTCCTACTACGGTTTTGTTCAGCAGAGTCAGCGGCTATTAGCTAAGCTAAGAATACTGACCCTTTCATGTGGTTTCATAAATTAAGGTTTTGTTTGCTGGAAATATTTTTAAAAAAAACTCTTAGTTTTACACGAGCACAATTGTATCTTCCATTATCAACATAAAACACTTAATCAAAGATTAAAATCCTGATACATGCAAATAGGTTGTACTCACACCACTGTTTTCCTCATTCAAGAAATATTTTCAAGAGGTAAAATGTATGTTATAGTTAGAACATACATGCTGCACCTCCTAATTCCCAACCCACAGGCTGCCACTGTTGGAGAAGTTCATCACTAAGCCTTGAGCAATGTTTTTCTTTTTTCTCCGTCTATAATGACGCAACGCGTCTCCTAGCCCCTAAACGAGTGTTGAGCACTTGCACTACAGAGTAATCCTCTATTAACATTCATTATGGAGTAATCCTCCATTAACATTTTTATTTTACATCTAGTGTCCAGTCTCATCACAGTCTGTTGTCAAGAGGACCACCAGGCAGCATCTGCGTTTACACACCTCTTACCACGCACTTCTGTGTCACTACCCAGCGGACAGAATTGGGATAGGGGTAGGGTTTAGGACACCTCACAGGAGTTGGACTAGCTATTGTGAAGCAGCCACACTCGTGTTGTTGAAACAAATTTCACATGAGATTGTCCAGGAATCAAACTCTGACCTCCTTGGTGAAATGTGAGACTTGACTCTGAGCCACGAGCCAGCCGAATTCTTATTGTTCTTTTATAATTTTCTAAATGGATAACATCTGTTTGCATATATACGAATTGCCATGTACAAAATTGGCACTGCATTCTTTTTTCCATTAGAATACTTGTACAACTTCTCAAAGTACTCTGTTATATTAAGATGTACTACTGATTTCATTAAATTTGTCTTTTAAAACACTGTCGCACTGAAGATTCATCAGCTCTATTTGTGAATGGTTTGGTGCCTCTGCAACATCAAAATCAAATTGATTGTTGTAACTAGGAAATTTGATCTTGTTCGTTTCAAGAAAATCTTCAAAATATTTGTTAAATTCCAAGGCCACATTCAGCAAGTTGAGAATACTCATTCATTTTTCTGGTTAGATGTGCTACACGATTTTAATGTGGAAAATGAACGAATGTTCGGTATTTTATTTGAGTTTTCCATAGTCTTCATTTTGTTTTGGATGCCTGGATAAAAGAATAGATTTGGGTGACAAATATTTTCCCTACAACTTGATATTCAGGTTGTTCACTTTTAATGATGACTACCAAGAAGGCACAATCAAGCCACCAGTCATCTTAATGATCAACTGGTTTACCTTTTTCTCACAGAAATGCTACAATATGGTCATATAACTTTTAAAGGCCTGTCTAAAACAACTCCTTGGTTTAGTCAGCGAACTTCCAGAAAATATGGCATATTGGAGTACTGTCCATCCAACACTTGTAAAAAAACTGTTTTCCTTACCATGGCAGGAGCCCCGTCCATAGTTATGCTGCAAAATTTATCCTATTGAGTTCATATTCTGTCAGTAAAAGCACAATCACTGAATAAATATCATTTGCTGCAGTGTTGTTTGTCAACGAAACACACTTCAACAGTTCCTCACATACCTCAAATTTTTTGTTAATACCTCGAATAAAGATAGCAAGCTGAGCTGCATCAAGAATATCAGTGCTTCCATCAGCGACAAGCAAAAAACACAAACTCCTTAATTCTGTTTCTAAATCATTAACATAATTTTATGCAATTGCGCTCACCCATTGTCGTTGTGCCTGTGCAGAGTAATTGTTGGGGCTCTCTGGTACAAATGTTTTTGCAACTTTTAGTGCTAAATAAACAATATTTACATAAACTTGAGTTTGTACAAATCATGCTACTTGATTGCTCAATACTAAACTGCTGTGTGAGATTTACCAGCGGTGCATCAGCAAGCTTATAGACAATGTCCTTTCCTTATAAACTCCCTTGGTAGAATACAGGCCAAGATAGAAAGACCACTCATCACTGGGTCTTGAGTACATCAAATATTTGCAATTCTTGAAGCATTATTAAGCAGGAAATGTTTGCAACAGAGATTTCTAATTGTCATTTGTAGACAAGTGTGTAAATATCTTTAGATTTGGTCACAGACCATAAGTTTGACATGACAGGTGACGAAGACTAAGGAACATTACGTGTAGATGCACCTGAGAGGCACTGTTGTTGCTCAGAATAATGCAGTAAAGATCAGTTAAGTAAAGTTTTCCCATTCAAAATGCTATGCCTTTGAAATACAACTTTACAGAGGCACCTCTCAAGGATTATATTGAATTTCCTGACTTCAAACTACTCATTAAATTTGCATCACACATGCATAAAATATTCTGATACTTACTACATTTTTTAAACAAAAAATAAATTTAAAAAAATGACAGCCACAAAATATTGTACCTCAATGGTAGATTCTACAGAGAGTCTACAGAAAATACTGCAGAAGGACACTCAATCATTATTTTATCATTAACATGAAGTTGTATGTTTTTTGCAGAGCAGTCCATACTCTTTGAAGGGTATTTTCTATTTCGTAAAACTATAAATAATTACTGTCAATCCATCTGACTGAATATCACATTAAATTTAACATCAAAACAATACATTCTGAGAGCGAGAGAATATGCTACATAATATTTAATAACATACCATTAATTCCCAAAATTTGTCCATGCGAAAGCAATAGAAAGAAAGTTCAATTAACACACACACACATTGTCAAGATGCATACAAAAAGACTCAATACACAATTTTAAGTGCATCAACAATATCACAAAACATTTGAGAAATATTAATTATATTACTAATAACATACCTCCTTGCATTCATAAGGTCTTTCACCAGTGTGCATTCGGCGATGTTTCTTCATAGCTCCACTGGATGGAAAAGTCTTCTCACAAAAGTCACAAAAATAAGGCTTATCCCCTAAAAAATTCATATCTTGTAAATAACACTTATCCAGGCCAGATTATATCACTTTAGTGCCTCAATCAAAAAGACATGATTATTCCTGTCAGTAAGCATAATTTATTTTTAGTAGTATGTAAACCAATCTTAATCTTTAATAAAATATATGAAGCAATTAACAAATCCCACATGCTAACACTGACATCAGAACAATTACTATTTCTTCTTCATTGACTCGCAATATCTAAAAATTTGTATATATATGGGTTGCCACATTTTAACCTTTATATGGTTTACATGCCAAATTGACTTCAAGTAACTTCTTATTGCACTTGCAACAATACAGTATTTTGATACTATATTGACAAAAGCCCATTAACCCATTTTTGAGAAAATTTGAACTTCAAGAGGTCATTGTTCTCTGGACTTTGAAGGAAGGAAGGAAGGAAGGAAGGAAGGAAGAAAAAAAAAAAAGAAAGAAAGAAAGAAAAAGAAAGGAAGCAAAATAGAAAGAAGAAAGAAAAGAAGAAAGAAAGGAAGAAAGTAAAAGAAAGCAAAAGTAATTCAACTCTTCTTTTCTGAATAATTCTAATCAAAATTACACTATCTCTCTCTTTTTAATGCATCATCCTATGTAAATGAGATTTTTTCAGTATTTTATGTCTGTCTTTTGGAAATTGTTTTACAACAACAAAACAAAAACCTAGGGGTGCTAAAACAGCATGTACTTTCTCGCCCGTATTTTAACGCAAAATTACTCGAAAAGTACTAAAATTTTCGAAAAATTATACTTGACCTTCTTTCAAAATCTATCTTTTAAAAATTTAAGTTTTTTCTTTAATGAAATCTTTTCTTACATATTAGATCTTTAAATAAGGTCATGCACATTTTTTGAAATTGAGTAGTTTTCATGCGATTTTGAGTTTAACAATGAAAATGTTTACTTTTTCAATGTTACAACAATGTTTAATATTGACGCTCTTTCTTGTAGCCATATAATTCTCAATATTATAACTTTAAATCATTTCATGTACAGTTCTTTTCATATGAAGAGTTTTCATTATTTTGGGGAATATTTTCTGAAATGTCAATTCAAATAAAGCACAGTTTGATTCCTGGCAATAACAAGAAACGTTTTCTCTAAACATGCTTTCCGAGAATATACCAACGTACTAACACACCTCAGACATTATTTGAAAATCTCCTTACCAAACATAGCACTTCATATGCTAAGTTTGGTAACTGAGATGTGTTGGTATGATGAAAATTGCTGTATTTCATAAGCATTACTAATGTGAGAAATTTGTAGCACCATTAATTCTTCACCATTAGCTCTTAATCTCTCAAAAAATACAAAAGAGGGGTTCAACTAAAAATCCTTCCTTATTTTTACATTAAAAAAACTGTTCATGTAACACAAGATTGTAAAATGGTAAAATTCAGATGAGGCACTACTGGAAGATAATTTAAAATCAAAGCAACTAGAAAAGTCAGTGAGAGAAATAGAATCATTACAAAGAACCAAATGAATCAACATGACACCATAACTAATAAAACATTCAGAATTTGCTACACCAACAGAGAAAAGGGGAGCTTGGGTCAATCGAATTGTTCAAAGAAATTCGAAAGAAATCCAAACATGTACATAAAATACTAGTTCACAAAAATAAAAATAAAGCGAGTGATATTTTAGACAAATCAAAGTGAGAAGTTATATGTTTGGTCAATAATAAATTTCCCAAAATAGCACTGAACTTCAATTTCAGCAAAACAAAACTTCATAGATCCATCTTAGCCCACAATAATACCAGTCATCCAAGCAGATATAATGCAATTCTTTGAAAGTCCATAGATTTCTCTACATTCTAGAACTCATTTCATTCCGTTTCTACTACAAGATCTTAAATCTAAAATAAAAAAAGATAAAAAGACATGTCCCATAAACATTTTTTACTAATCAGGTATCCTATAGCTCCATACAAAGAAAATATAGTAACATGCACTTAGAATTAAAATACATCAAGACAATATTCACAAGATCGTTTTCCAGCTGGCACTTCACCGGTGTGGATTCTCATATGCATTTGCAGTAATGCAGCTCCTGGGAACTCTTTTTGACAAATTTCACAAAGGTATCTTTTTTTTCGTTTCACTTGGCCAGCATGGGCTCTAAGGTGTTCTCTTAAATTATCTTTGCGACTAAATAAACGCCCACAGACCTGAAAGAAGAACAAAGAAACTATAATGATTTAAAAGCTCACGTTTACTATACATGCGTACTGCCTTCTTGTATTATGAATCTGTTTCCTCTATATTTCACAGAGATTTCCAAATAATTTCACATTTCACTAAATTTGGCAGGCTATGCACTACCATTTATGAGAATAATAATATGATTTCAAATTAAAAGAAAACTGAAGAGAATTTTTCTGGAACTCTGAGTCTGTTATAGTGAGGCACTAGTAATCTTCATGGAGAATCCTCAATGGTAATGAAAATTACATGAATAACTAATTATGACTATTGACACGAACAAGCAGATTTAAATTTATACAGCAAACATTGATTTGGAATTATTTGCAATTATATTACATTCTTTTGGTTCTAAACACTATTATTAGAAATGACATAAAAATTTTAGTATTTGTATTTTGACATAAGATACATTTCTTTTTTAATCTAATTAAATGTCATGCATCCTCAATGTGCTTATCCAATAAATAATTTGATTGATGTCTTTACAAATTTTTCTATTACTAAATAAGCAGATTTCAATATGTTAGCTACTGAAAGATGGGCTGCCTTAAAGTCATTTTTGACACCATTCTACTCAAAGAATCGTGCCAAAAAGAAAATACTAGAAATTATGCAATGAATAAGATGACCGATCATGAAGCACTAAAATGATTTCAACAACTTAATTTTTGAAATTTATTTTATCAGTCACATGCCTTTTTAACCCCTGTTAACGTGCAACCCTGCAGGTTTGTTAAGTGCACTCGTACCTATCTGTATGTTAAGAAATTTAACATCCTTAGCAACATAAACAACCATTGATTCATAGCAAGTCAAATGTTTGTTAAGGAAAAAAAATAGCGATGTACAAAACATCAGATTCAAACCATTCAGAAGAAATTCACATTGATTTGAGGAATAATTATTCTCAATTGTAATATTATTCATAGTACAATAAGAAAAATATATATTATGTAAATTAACATTTTCCTCACATTCCATCAAATGAAACTGCTCCGGTAATCATATTTACTGACAATGTGAAGGTGTCGCCACTGGAAGTCAAAGCGCCAATTTCCTAACTGAACGTCATTTCTTTAGGCGTCTTTAAGTTCAGGAGAATTAATTGCATTCAATTTTCTCGAGCCACGGTACACAAATATTGTTTACATAGATATATCGCAAGCCACACCCCACAATATCGTACTAACATATTGCAGGAACAGAATCCATGTGTTTACTATCGCAGTAATGTCATAAATTTTCGCATAATTTGTGGGATTTTATGGTGACTGATAAAATGCTGAACATACCAAGAAATATTACGATGTTATTACTGTCTCGGCCAAATTAAAAATCTCAGCTCCACTTCACTCCGCCTCGATTTTTAACTTTTGACCTCGGCAGTAATAACACTCATAACATTTCTAGGTATGTTAATAGCTAAAAATTCGCACTTCTTTAGAGTAGGCGATTTCACAGGCAAGGCCACTTTGCCAGCACCCAAGTGCTCCACCATGGATTACACCATCACCTGAGCAGTACTAACTGCTGAAAGAGCTTCCTTAAGAACTATGTGCTCTATAACAACTGTAGCAAAACATTGCTCTTTACTGGTTAAGGGACAATGTGTGAAGGGAAACAAAAGAACACACCAGAAACCTCATTTAGAACATAGCTTAATAAACCTACCTGGCAAGGATGAGTTGGTTTAGGATTACCATCACATCCAGTTTGTAAAACATGACGTTCCAAGTGATACTTTCTACTAAACTGTTTCTTACATCTTGAACAAGAATAAGGTTTCAAACCAGTATGAGTATACATGTGTCGGGCTAGAGTTCCCTTGTCTGGACAACGTGCTTCACATTCTGGACATTCGTAAGTTTCTCCTTCCATATGAATTACACGCCGATGCCGTTCAAGGCTAGATTTGAGCTTGAAGCTTTTATTACAATCCACACATTGAAAATCCCCTCCCTAGAAACCAAAATATTAACAAATAACACATTTTGCAAATTGTTCTAACACAAACTTTTGAAGTAAAATATTCAAAGTCCTTACCAAGTGAGCAGTGTCCAAATCTTCACCACAACAGTGACATTTTCCAGGACCCAATGATGTTTGATCAATTAATTCATTAACTTTGTCCATTATCACATCTTGTATTTGATCTTCCAAATGTTCATTGTTATTAGAATTCTCTTCATTTTCATTATTAGAATTAGGCTCATCACTCAAACTTTCCTGTGAAGTTTCCTCACAAGCGTCAGGATCATCCACGTTCTCCACGTTCTCTAAAGATTCCATTTTTATCAAATTATCACGAGATCTTGTACTACGGCTACTTCCTGACCCACCAGTAGATTCTGAACAAAATTTCTGGTGCCGCTTCAGACCCTAAAATATTTATTTAACATTAAATAATAATTGGAAACCATTTAATGTAAATTAAATCAACTAATTTTGAGTTTTTAAAATTAAATTTGCTCACATTTGTCAAACAAATATTATGCACACAATATGCCTTAAATCAAATTACTTCAAATAACTGCAGATGAACATGCAGTGTTTCCTATTTATCATTGAATCAGATGTCTATAAAAGTTATTTATTTTAAAAAATCTACTGTGTTCTAAAAATGAAGAGTTTCTTCAGGAAATTTTACTTTAACCTTCATGTAAATAAATCATGGTCTTATTAAGGCAATTAAAACTTTAATACACTTTGGCTCAAAAAAATATTCCCCCTACCAACAATTCTTGACATAAAGTAAAAAAGAGACCATAGTACATCATCATTTGTTGCACCAGCATCACAAAACTAGCACTAAATGTAATACTTGATATGGTAAGAATGTTAGGATTATCTAATCTTTGCTAAAAATATGGCATAGGACTATATTATAAATCTATACATCCTTAATAGGCAGCACCATCTGGATTGTTCAACATTAGCGATGAACAATGTTTATTATCTATTCACATGTTTAGTTTTCAGTTAATACAGTGTGTACTGAGCAGAAAATACAGAATACGTGTTGAATCATTCAATATGTCTCATCATTAATTATCAATCCTCATAACATTCTTTAATAACTATATCAAGTTATAACAGACTACCTAGACCCAAACCCTTCAATTCTTTGAATGAAATGCTTTTAAACAGTCCCTAATAATCAATTGCACACTCTGAGCTGCATTTTATTTACATCTCCTTAAAAACTGGAAACGATGAAATAGTGACATAATAAAATATTGGGCTCTTTACTAGAAAATATATTTTCTAAATGAATAACTCAGCTTTGAGCTGCCATAAATAAATACTAATTTCTTTACAAAACTGTTATTTATACAAAAACCTTGGTTTCATTGCAAAAATTGACCACCACTTTCCTTCAAATTAAAATATTTTTGCTCTCTTGCTGGGGATATTTTTTTCAATTTCTTGCTAGAGATATTTTTTTGGACCAAACTGTATAAATAAGAAAACTTCCTGTAACACTTTGCGTAAGTTCTGAAAGCCTTACTATAAATCAGGCCAGGGCAACTTTTACTCAGATGAGATCCACTTTCATAAATAAAAGCCCAAGTGATCAACTGTTAAAAATTTGAATGTTAAGAAGGAGGGGGGATCTTCTTTTTTAACAAAACAAATTAACCCTGTTGAAACAAGAATGTTATTTATTTACCCAAGTTTGCATAAACATTGAAACAAAAAGAATCCTTCAACTTTCTAAATAATGACATGTCCGAGTCTGCATATCATGCTCCAAAATCTGATAATTAGGTGTACCATTAGAAAGAGTGAATTATAAAAGAAACTGACACAAAAAAAAATTCTGCGATCAACTTGTTGCCCAGGCCTGTTATAATTACATGTTTGAAAGATATATAACCAGTAATAGATGAACAGTCGCAAATTTTACTATTTATTATTTCTTACTGAAATTATCTAATTAAAACTGAAGTGAAATTGGCATTTGATCAGTTGAAATGTGGTTATCCAATTTGGAGCTTCATTTCAAAAAACAAAAATAAGTTGTAACGAAGTTCTGTGATTTTCTCTCTAACCTTCTCCCAGCCGATCCAATGTCAATTCCACTTAAGCTTTAATTGGAGAAAACAAATAAATCCAGAATGGATTCATCATTTTGTAACCTTCTTAATGAACTAATTCGTGACATATTTTTCAAAAATAACAATAACTACAAATATTTTTACTGTTAGACAATTGTAACAACTTACAGTATTACTATGAAATGTTCTCTGACAGCGGCAAGTATATGTTGGAGTCTCTTGGGCGACCTTTTTATTCCTTTCATTCAACATTGCTTGTCTTCTTGTTTCTGATCTCGATGACTCTATCACACAAATATTTACAAGTAAGTATTATCTCTAACTCAATTTCTTTATAATTTCTCTCTAAATTTTAATTATGAAAATATTCCACAAAAGTATAGTATACCATTTGATCCATTACCTGCGGCCATGCTGAACAATGATGTTAACTGAAACAGAAATATAACACATACACTTGTACATCGTTCAAAAAAATACAAAACAACTATTAATATTTAGAAGACAGTGTGAAACTATTTATCTAAGATTGATCATCGCTTAACCTTGAATAAACAAGTTACAACCCAATATTTCATACATGACATGCTAGGAGGCAAATACACAATAACCATGGTATGTTACAAACCTAATTCAAAATATCCAATTCACTCAATAATTTAATTTGGAATTTCTGAAGTAACTGCACTCAAATACTACATGTACACAAAGTTGGCTATTCAGTTGAAATACATACTTTCGTTTTGGGAAAGAAAAGAGTAACGGACTCAAAAAACACTAGATTTCGAGAACAATATTGATGCTGGATCCTTAGATATCTTCCTATAGCAGTTATACTTACACTGTACTACAAAACTAGGATTCACAGAAATTATCTTCTAAACAATTTTCAAACGATTCACAAAATCCTACGCCCCTGGAAAGTCGTCAACCTTAGCGTCACCATTACATCACAAGAAGGCTAATTTTCAGGCGCAATTCGATGTTGCCAACTGTGGACACAAAATTCTCCCCTACTTGCCTCAGGTCTTCCGAGACTGAACCTTAACGTCGTGCACATTCCATGAAACTAACGATTTTAAACAATTAAGCAGAAAATGAGAAATGGTTATTAGATGGTAGTGAGTAAATAATATAAGGGATAATAAAGGTTTGCCCCTACTCCTTCAAACGTAAATAAATGTTGTTCAAAACCAATTTTTAATCTTGCCCAGAGGGTTTCTTTTTAAGCCAGATTACCAATAAAAGCTTCATCACGTTAATTTTTCGTTTTATTACTTTTTATATTTTATTGAATGCCTGTCAATGGAATGTTGTAATAAAAATACGTTCAATAAAAAACGTACAAATTGTACTCTCCCGTAACAAACACTTTTTGTTGTTTTCTAATAATACAATAGATAATAAATAACTGCCATGAGATCCCTCGAACAATCTGCCCATGTAAATCATTATTTTAAAATAAAAAAAGGACCCTGGATCCTCACATTCAACAGCCGGCACCTAAATTGTGCATTACAAACCTACAGTATTATCATAGAACAACACCATGATATTACCTATTCATCGCTGGTCTTACACGCTCGGTACTGTGCGTGAGTGAACACAATAGTTAAGCTTCAAGATTATATTTCCTAGAAAAACAAATAGTCCATTTTATCGTGGAATGTTATTTCTGTTTCTACTCTGAAAATTTAATTTTACATAGATTTTCGGCTGATTGTATCTGACAATATATTTAACTATTTTCTTTTCAACAACGAATTTTTAATTAATTTAAACCAAATTAAAACAGTTAATATCAGGATCGATAATTTCTTATAACACACATCAATAGAGTAAACACAATTACTGTATATCTTACTGAATTTGGTGAATTAAAAATGCACTCAATTTCAATAATGAATTTATTAACATAAATTCCAAAACTAGTGTTGCTCAACAGGTATGCCACAACAGAACATATTGATAACGGTTATAAAAAATTAAAACTTAACAATTTCTCCCTTGGCACTAAAGCGTCAGTATACGTATTTATACGTGTATAAATACGACAGTGTAAGTATTTATGCGTATATAAAT
Organism: Teleogryllus occipitalis; assembly: GCA_011170035.1. Lineage (NCBI taxonomy): Eukaryota > Metazoa > Arthropoda > Insecta > Orthoptera > Gryllidae > Teleogryllus > Teleogryllus occipitalis. The sequence continues at coordinate 109,241 of BLKR01000080.1, read as the reverse complement.
ACATGTACTGTAGCTTTAAGCTATCATTTTAAAAAGTCCTAAATAAAAAAAGCGCGAAACACATTCTTTTTATAAAAATAATTTTTTTAATAAAAAATACGATTACCAGAATTATTCTTTAAAGTGTACAAGTATTTTTTTAGAAAGTTTCTCTCCTTTAAACTCTTTCTATTTTCTAGCCATTATTTCATAAGAGAAAGTATTGTAATCGTGCGCCGGAAAACGGCGAGTTTTCGGCAGAAAAACTCTTATTGTTGGGCCCTGGTAACTAACAAGTGTATTATAAATCTTGTTCCAATAAATTGTAAATTACTTCCTCTAACATGTTGTGTAGTCAGAATCCATGTTTTGTGTGTCCTTGACACCGAAAAATCGACTGACGGCGAAACGTCTGTCCGTCGTTCGTCCATGGTCAAACATGGCCCCTAAACCGCTCGGCCGATTTTCTCAAAACTGATATTACACGATCGAGTTAAATAAACTGGAGGATTTTTTAGTATGAAATGTATATTTTTATCTTCAGGGGTTTTTATATGAAACTTCAACTTCGTGCGACGTCCTCGGATAGCGAACGCTGAAGAGCAGGTCTCATTTTCGTTGAAATCCCAGATTTTTTCCAGAAAGACCAATTTTTTTCAGCGACTTTCACCAACTATAATGTTCGAGATAGAGATTTCTCCTGTTCCACACAAACAGAATTTTTTTCAAAAATATGAATAGTTTCGACATAATTTTGCGTGAAGATATTTGGGTAATTTAAAATAAATTAGTTTCTAAATGTTTTTCTCAACTACAGCTCCAGTTTTTACTTTTTCGTATACGTACGTATATAGGGACATACATAGGGACATATCTATACGTAGTATAGAGAAAGTTATGTAATGCTGCGCGAAAAAACGGCGAATTTTCGGCAGAAAAAAATCATTGCCGGGCCGTGATAACAAGAAAGTGGATAAATCCAGATAAATTTAGAGAAAAAACCGCTGACACGTGGTGTAGGCAGAATCCCAGTTTTGTGGGTCCTTGATGCCGAGAAACCAATTGAAAGTAAAATGTCCGTCCGTTCGTCTGTCTGTCCATCTGTCCGTCCTTCTGTGAGCACTACTACCACCTAAACCATGCGTAAGATTTTTTTCCAAATTGAAGGAATACTTGTCCATTTGGCTCTAGTCGAAACTTTGAAGTTTTGAAAAGCATTATTTACAATTTGGGGGTACTTTACATGAAGCCTCCAGATATTTTCAAAATTTTCTCAAAGCCGGGTCCAAATTTTTTCTATAATTTTTTATAAGAATAGAGTAAAATACACTAATAAAAGTGGCTTAGGTCTGATTGTCACAGTTATCTGTGAATTTTTTAAAATTGCAAAAGTTTTAATTTTTTTCGGCGTCTTCCTACAACTACAAAATTTAAGATCGAGATATTTCCTTTAAATGAAATTTGTTGTTCATGATTAGTTCTTTAATTAAGGTCATATACATTATTTTAAAACTTTTAACGGTTTTCGCGGAATATTGCGTACAATATTTGCATTTTTTTAAAATACAAAAACAGGATTTTCTCAAAAATGACCCAATTTTTTTAATGCTTGGTAGGGATAGTGACAAATGCAATCTATAAGATGACATAAACACCATATTGCTCTACCCTTGTTTTTTAACATTTACAAAAATGTAATTCTCTTGACTTGTCTCACGTCGTTAATATTTACATTACCGGTAATGTGTTCACATTATTATGTTTATCAGTACATGTGCTTTAAGTAATGTCAGACAAAGGTTCTCGAAAACTCAACAGTTGTTTGTGGAAATGGTCTCAAAATTCCGGATTTTCAGAAACGTTCAAATGCCGTTTTCTCAAACATGGGTCCGAATTTTTCCTTCAAACTTTTCCAACGGATAGTGCTAGTAGACTGTTTAAGATGACCTAATATTAATTTTACTGTATTCTTTTGTTTTTTCAAAAATTACGTAAAAGTATTTTTTTAATATCTCCGACGCTGTTAATATGCGCTGTTAATATGCACATTTCCAGCAATTTGTACGCATTATTGCATTTGCGAGTAGATGTGCTTCAAATGACTTCAAGTGAAGTTTTTCGAAAACTCAAAACTTTTCTGTGAAAAAGAGCTTAGAAATTTGCATTTACAGTAATGTTTATACACCATTTTCTTAAACACAGCTCTAAATTTTTTATACGAAAATTTCCATATACGACTTATACAAGTTTTCCTCTTCTTCAATAGTCTTAAAGTAATATTTCTATTTTACTATTTGGAAACAGATGAGTTGAGAATATTTTTTAAAAATGTTTTTTACGTGGCGATAGATGGCTGCTGGCAAGAGTATGGGGCGAGACCCAAAAGCAAGTCCACACCAAGGAAATTAGAAAACTTTACTACGAGGAAGTCTGTGCCATTCTATAGCAGCACTAGTTACTTTCTCGTACACATACGTATATACGGAGTAATACACGTAGTATAGAGAAAGTTACGTAATGCTGTGGAAAATCGATTTCGTGATTTCAACAGATATACACATTTTGGGGTCCCCTGATACCGAAAAAGTGTTTTTTTTGTTGTTATTTCAAAACAACCGTCCATTCACTTGGCCGCCTGTGAACACTATTAGTGCCTAAACTACGCATAGAAGTTTTTTTTTAATTGAAGAAACCTCTGTCTATGTGATTTTAGTTGAAGCTTTGAAACTTTGAACAACATTCTTCAAAATTTGGGAGTATTTTACATGACGCTCCTCGGATATTTTCAAATTTTTTCTCAAAAACGACAACAAATTTTTTCTTTACATTTCTTGTAAGAATAGAATAAAATGCACTTATAAAGGTGGCATAGGTTCGATTTTGCACGGTTAACTCTGAATTTTCGAAAATTGCAGAAGTTTGAATTGTTTTCGGCGTCTTCCTACAACTACAAAATTGAAAGATTTTTTCCTTAAATGAAATTTGTTGTCCATAAATAGTTCTTTCATTAACATCAAGTACATTTTTTGAAAATTTTAGTGGTTTTCGTGCAATAGTGCGTCCAATATTTGTAATTTTAAAAAATAACAAAAACAAGATTTTCTAAAAAACGGCTTCCGATTTTTTCTTTCAATTTTTAGTAGGGTTAGTGCCAAACAAAAATATTCTTTTGTTTGTTTTTCAAAAATTACAAAAATTTAATATTTTTCACTTTCTCACGTCGTATAAATTTATATTAGAGGCGATTTCTTCACATTATTATACTTATGAATGTATGAGCTTAAAATAATGTCATATAAATTTTCTCGAAAACTCGAACATTTTTCTGTTAAAATGATCTAAAAATTTCGCATTTTCAGAAACACTTAAACGCCATTTTCTCAAAATTGGTGCCAATTCCCCCCTACTTTTCCAACGGAGAGTGCTAATTGCACTGTTTAATATGATGAAAAGTTCATTTTGGTGTATTCTGTTTTTTCAAATTGCCATTTTCTTAAAAACGACTTCCAATTTTTCGATGAAAATTTCTATTTAGTACGAGGTTTTTACTCTTCTTTAATATTCTTAAGTAATAATCCGTTTCTCTTATTAGGAAACCGAAAAGTTGAGAAAATGTAAAAAAAAATGTAATTTGAGCGGCGATAGTTAGCAGCTGATAAGATGATGGGGCAAGACCGTAAAGGCAGTCCATGCCAAGGAAATTAGAAAACTTTACTACGAGAAATCTGTGCCATTCTGTAGCACCACTAGTTACTTTCTCGTATACGTACGTTCATACGGAGTAATATACGTTGTATAGTGAAAGTTACGTAATGCTGCGGAAAATTGATGTCAAGATTTCAACGGAAATACACGTTTTGAGGTCCCCTGATACCGAATACGGGTTTTTAAAACGTCCGTCCGTCTGTGAACACCACTAGCGCCTAAACCATGCGTAGACTTTTTTTCCTAATTGAAGAAACCCTCGTCCAGCTGGCTCTAGTTCAAGCTTTGGGATTTTGAAACACATTCTTTATAATTTGGGGGCACTTTACATGAAGTTCCTTGGGTCATTTTCAAAATTTTCTCAAAATTGGCTCTGATTTTTTTTTGTGTGAATGGAGTAAAATACATGTATAAAGGTGGTAAGGGTCCGTTTTGTACTGTTAACTCTGAATTTTCGAAAATTTCAAAAGTTTGAATTTTTTCAGTCTTTCTACAACTACGAAATTGCAGATAGATATTTTACCTTCAAAAGAAAGTTGTTCATAATCAATTCTTTCAATAATATCATGCAATTAAAAAAAAATAATTTAGTAGTTTTCGAGCAATATTTCGTGCAATAATTGTATTTTTTTAAAATACAAAAACAAAATTTTCTCAAAAACGGCTCCAAATTTTTCTTTAAAGGTTAGGTAGGGAATAGTGATAAATGTACCTTAGACATACTTGCCCTTTTTCTCTATTCTTTTATTTTTGCAAAAATTACCGATCAGAGCAGGTGGCCGCTAGAATTCTCCTCCAGCGACTGAATTCGACCCAAAGAGTATATCTCGATATGATTCGACCCAAAGAGTATATCTCGTATATGATTCGACCTAGCTGAAAAGCTAGTGTGGAAAATCCTGTCGCCGTCAGGACTCGAACCTAGGACCTCCCGGTCAGAGGCGCTGCAGTGACATTAGTTGATGCACTGAGCTACCGCTCCCGGTTTATCTGATCTTAATGACATTGATTTTAATGCATAATTGTTTATCTTGTGTATTGGAATTCCTGACTAGATTAATACTATGGCAAGATCCGTACTGAACTCACTCAACGATCGCTGCTTTTCAAATCCTGAAGCGAAGACATGTACCAAGGTACTAGTTGGTAGGTGCTTAAATTTCTACTGGCGAAATTCAATGTTCATCCCATGTTTGTTATACTGGAAAAGGTGTTTAAAAAGAGAGAAAATACATTTTTCTGCCCAATACTGTAAATACGCAGAGAATTTCGCTTTATTTAATTTCGCTTCATTTCATCTCCCGAAATACATATATTGAAATATAAATATGAAAACCTCCATTTTTGGAAAGGTGCCGCTCCTTAAAATCCTTTCCTTAGTAATAATATTATCCTGCATATCAATTAAACAAAATAAGATTTATAACGAGTTATTTTACTTATCTGAGCATTATGCTTTTTATTTATTGTATTTTCTTAAATATTAACTTTAATAAGTCGAATTCATAAAAATGTTGCATTTGTGGTATTGGTATTAGAGCGGGCTAAAATATTCAAAGGGCCCGCGCGGTCATAAAGAATCAGAAAAGTCCGCAAGAATATTGACAATTCTGTTACTTTTTTGTGTTCATAAACACATAAATGAACTGGTAAAAAATTATTTTTCGACGTGTCTCCAACATATTCTAAGATCATTCTTAAATGTATCATGTGCTTTTAAATGAAGAACGGATTATACGTTACAAGAATTACAACGTACTTCTTGTCTGAACATGAAATGCTGAATCAATGCGTTATCACAACCAAAAATATTTCCCAAAACGCTCATTACTAATCGAATAACAAACCTTTCGTTTCCATCTGCATTCAGAATTCAACATGTTTATGGGTTAGGGTAGATATACCAGAATTTAACAAAATGTTCACACAGTACCCCATTTTTCGTCACATTCAGATTTTCTATTTTTGAAGTTCAATAAAAAATATAAATAAATGCATACAAACAAAGCCACATAATGGTTGCATGTCAATGTTCAACAAAGAGAAGAATTCAAAAGAATTTCATAGTTCATTATCTTATCCTGTCGCCGTTCAACATTGAACTTCTCAAATTTTCATCGCTGCATTATTCCTCAAGACAGCGTAGGCTGTAACAGGAAATTAAAGTTAAAATGTTCGTACAAAATGGTACTCAATTTTTTTTCATATAAAGTATTAGAAATAATGCTAATATAATCCAAACCCAACCAATTCAAAGGAGGCAAAGACGCTCGCCTTTTACCAAGGAGGTCCGGGTTCGATTTCCGTCGATCTCATGTCAAATTTGTTTCGAAAAAACGAGTTTGCCTGCTTTACAGGGGCTATTCCAACCACTGTGAAGTGCTCTTAATCCTGCACCTTTCCTAAAATCCTTCCTATTTTTGGCTGCTAGGTAGTAACGCAGGAGCGCGAGTGGGAGGTGCATACGCGGAGATGCTACCTGGCGGTCCTCTGAACAAACGATGTACGGACTACTAAGACTACAAACATTTTACATATAGTAACAGAGGATTACTCCAAATATTCAGAATATACATATAAAGTAACGGAGGATTACTCTAAAAGCGCTCAACGCCTATCAAGAAGTTCAGAGACGCGTTACATCGTGAGAAAGACGCAACAAATGAAAATAAATAATAATAATAATAATAATAATAATAATAATAATAATAATAATAATAATAATAATAATAATAATAATAATAATAATAATAATCACCTGATTTGGATTCCTCCGTTTATTTCGATAGCCAGGAACATTTCTAACTTTCAGAAATGAAACATGCCAAAATCAGCGATCAAAAGGGTACCCCCAGATAAGATGGTAAAACGTTTTTTCCCTAAACCAAACGACATATGAGTGATTACATTATAATCCTAACATAAAAATAATATGTTTGAAAGGTTTCTTAGCCCCATCCCACCACCCACACCCCTCTACAGCGTGGCGCTTGCGGGGGCCATTACTAAATTTGTGAGTGGAAGTACTTCAAAGGATTTCAAATGAAGTTTTTCGAAAACTCAATAGATTCCTGTGAAAAAGAGCTTCACATTCCGTATTTACAGTAATACTTAATCGCCATTTTCTTAAAAATAGCAACGAGAAAGTCTCTGCCATTCTGTAGCACCTCTAGTTTTAACTGCAGCCCAGTTGTCGAAAAAATCTGAAAAAATTCACAACAATTTGTGTTTTAAGAGGAACGTTTGAGATTTTTTCGAGCCTGTTCCATGGTTATAAGATACAATAAAAATATATTCATTTGGTTGTTGTTTTTTTTAAAGTATTTTTGTGTCTGAATTTGGGTCTGAAAAAAGATCAAACTAGAGGTGCTGCAGACTGGCACAGACTTTCTCGTACCAAATTTTTCTAATTTCCTTGGTGTAGTCTGGCTTTAAATTGTGCTCAATTCTCTGACCAGCTGTCATCTATCGTCGCCCAAAATACATTTTGTTTCACAATTTCTGAACTATTTGCTTTCCTAGGAGTACAATCAGAGTATTACTTCAAGAATATTAAAGAGGAGTAAAAACTCGTCCGAAATAGAAGTTTTAATTGAAAAATTCGTAGTAGTTTTTAAGAAAATGGCGATTAAGCATTACTGTAATTGAGAAATTTAAGCTCTTTTTCACAGGAATCTATTGATTTTTCGAAAAACATAATTTGAAATCATTTGATGCACTTCCACTCACAAATTTTGTGTTAAACACAGGCAAATGTTCGTTTTTTTTTCTTAAAAAACGGCATAAAACATTTTGAATAAATTTAGACCTTAGATAGCATAAAGGACGCTTAATAGAATGAAGCAGGTCTCATGTTTGTTGAAATTACTGATTTTTGGAAAATATAAAAAAAAGATATGTGGATCACACTTATAAAGGTTGAAGATGTCCGATATTCAGAGTTGACTCTAAATGTTCGAAAATTTGAAAAGTTTGAATTTTTCCGAAGACTTCCAACTACAAAATTGAACGTACAGGTTTTATCTTCAAGTAAAACTTGTTCTCCATTCTAAGTTCTTTCATTTAGGACATGTACATTTTTTTAAAAATTTGATATGTTTTCGCGGAATATTGCATGCAATATGTGCAATATTAAAAAATAACAAAAACAAGAATTACTCAAAAACAGCTCCAAATTTTTTCTCTAAATTTCTTGTAAGAATGTAGTAAAATATACTTATAAAGGTGGCATAGGTTCGATTTTTACGCGTAACTCTGAATTTTCGAACATTTAAAAAGTTTAAAATTATTTCTTCCTACAACTATAAAATTGAAGATGGAGATATTTCCTTCAAGTAAAATTTATTCTCCATCTTTAGTTCATTCATTAAGGTCAGGTTTATTTTTTTTGAAAATTACTAGTTTTCGCGCAATATTGCGTGCGATATGTGCAATTTTAAAAAATTACAAAAACAAAATTTTCTGTAACACTGCTCCATATTTTTTTTTAACTTTTGGTAGGGATAGAGCTAAATGAACTATGAGATGATGACATAAACGTCATTTCGCACTATTTTTTTAATTTTCAAAAATTACCAAAAAAAATTTTTTTTTTACTTGTCTCTCATGTCGTTAATAATTACATTAGCGGTAATTTATTCACACAATTTTATTTACGAGTACATGTGCTTTAAATGATGCCATATAAAGTTTCACGAAAACTCAACAGCTTTCTATTAAAATGATATATAAAATCCATGTATTGTGGGTCCTTGTTACCGAAAACTCGATTGACGGTACAACGTCCTTCCGTCTGATGTATGTGAAGAACACTGGCGCCTAAACTATGAGTAGGATTTTTCCCAAACTGAACAAACCCCTGCCAATCTGGCCTGAGACGAAGCTCTGCGATTTTGAAAAATATTCATGAATTTGGGGGTACTTTACATTAAGCCCCAGGAACATCTTTGAATATTTTCTCAAAAATGGCTGTTTTTTTTACTTCTTACGATTATAAAGATGGCTTAGGTCCGATTTTCACTGTTAATACTGAATTTTCGAAAATTGCAAAAGTTTGAATTTTTTACGGCGACTTTGTTGTTCTTATCAGTTCTCTCATTAAGGTCGTGTACATTTCTTAAAAATACTAGAAGTTTTCGCGCAAAAGTGCGTGCAATATGTGCAATTTTAAAAAATAACAAAGTAAGATTTTCTCTAAAAGGCTCCAAATGTTTTCTTTAAACTTTTGTTAGAGATAGTGTGCTCTATGAGATAAAATAAAAGCCATATTGCTCTATTCTTTTGTTTTTCAAAACTTACAAAAAATCTTTTTTTTTTACCCTGCCTCTCACGTCGATAATATTTGCATTAGCGGCGATTTGTTCAAATTATTACAGTTATGTGTACATGTGCTTTAAATTATGTCATATAAAGTTTCTCGAAAACTCAAAACTTTTCTGTGAAAAGGAGCTGAAAATTCCCCATTTTTAGAAACGCTCAAATGCCATTTTATCAAAAACGGCTCCTAAGTTTTCCTTCTAATTTTTCGTTCGGATAGTGCTAATTACACTGTTTAAAATGACATAAAAATAATTTCGCTAAATTCTTTTGTTTTTTAAAAAATTACACATATAATATTTTTAAATATCATTCACGCCTTTGATATGTATATTTCCAGCGATTTGAATTCATTATTGCATTTGTGAAGGAAAGACCTACAAACGACTTCCAATTATGTTTTTCAAAATTTCAGAAGATTTCTGTGAAAAAGTTTCAAATTTCGCATTTATAGAAACGTTTAAACTCCATTTTCTTAAAAACGGCTCTAAAGATTTCAACAAAAATGTCATATATTTTATTCTTCTTTAATATTCTGAAAGTAATATTTCGGTTCTACCATTAGGAAACAGAAAAATTGAGAAAATGTTGAAAAAAATTAACTTTGGGCGACGATAGTTGGCAGCTAACAAGAGAATAGGACAAGATTGTAAGACTCGCTCAGACCAAAGAAATTAGAAAACTAACTAGTACGAGAAAGTCTGTGCCATTCCGTTTGTGCACCATTAGTTTCGATTGCTGAGCTATAGTTTAAAAAATAAAATCAATGTTTACCATTTCTGTAAATCACATTCACATTGAAAATGGCTGCAATAGTTCTGCGCATTTATTTGAGTATTTATTAAAAATTTGCAATAAAAATGTTTTTGTTGTAGAGGAAACAATGCAGCTTTTTGTTATAATAATAGGAACGACATTATTATAAAAACAAGCTTCGCTTTTACAATAACAGAAAAGTGAAATAATTATAATAACAGAGTATAGTAGAAAATATTCAATTGAAATAACAGGTTCGATTTACAGCCAGAGTACACTTGTCATCACACAAATTTCATGCATTAGTTTCATTATATCTTATATTATAATGTAAAAATATTATATATATATATATATATATATATATATATATATATATATATATATATATATATATATATATATATATAATAAACCATTTTACACAACATCATTGGTATATTATCACTTTCTCACTTTTTCAAAAATTGTAAACGTGCAGTTTTTGGTATCTAGCACACTGTATTTTCACGCTAGAACTGCAGGATCAGCAAAAAGTTAGTCGGCGCCTTTTTCGAATCCGTACGTTTCACAGCGTTGCCAAATTTCTTCTTTTTTTGCAGATTCATTAAAGAAAGTCGTTCTTCTACATGGACATCGCCTAAAGTTTTCAGTTTGCCAACTACGCTTCCATAGATTACGAGGAATGCTAAAAAAACTCATTATTTTTATCGCACCGCACATCCACGAAACGTTTCTTAAGAAGCGTCTATTTTTTGGCATTTGAAATATTTAGGAAAGCTAGGAAATTTGTAATGGAAAGAATTATTTCATCCTTAGATATTACACATTATACGTATATTAATACGTTAATTCGCGTGTTATGACTCATGATTTTAGGCATGAAAATTTAAGCACTTAAATTTCTAAGTAAATAACATTTAAAAGCAATATAATTGAAAGATGATTTATTAATACAGGATTTTCACAGTAACGCTGAACATTATCCCGCGCGTTTTATAGTAAGGAACTGAAGTTCATCAATTTATTAATGTATCATATTAGCTCAGCTTAATAAAATTATTGTTCGCTTAGTTATTATTAATTTTCTTCTCAAAATACAGAAAGAAGTAAATAGTTTATGATACAAATTTAAAGATCCGCGAAATGAAATGTTTTAGAAACCCGAATCCCGCCTCTGATTTTGCAAAATGTTTCCAACTATTCATTTATCTCTTAAACCACTCTCTTCTGCAATATGTGCCCTGAAAATTTCAATTTTCGTAGCTTCGCAATTTTCGAAAGTTCACAAGTTTCAATTTGGACTTATCCCGTATGTCAGCGTACTTTGCTCTACTCGAGGAAAGAATGCTAAGACAAAATGTTCCTATCTATTGGTTTGGGCACAGACAGACGGAGAGAATGACAGACATTTTTCCTAAACCAATTTTTCGGTATCAAGGACCTAGAATACGTGTACTGACAAGTGTAGTCAGTACTACACTTGTCAGAGGTTGCTTCAAATAGGAACAAGAATTATCCACTTGATTGCACTAGTTAGTTTCCTAATTTAGTGGCCAAGTCTAGTTTTTCGTTCGTGCCCCATCCTGTTCTCAGCTGCCATCTATCGCCACCAAAATATCACTTTTCACATTTGCTCAATTTTTCGGTTTCGTGTTGGCAGAAACGAAAAATTACTTTATGAACATAATAAAAGAGTAAAGACATTTATATGGAAATGGCGTTTATTTCTGTAAATGCAAAATTTGAAGCTTTTTTCAAAATACAAATGGAGGAAATGTGCGTATTAAAGCCACGAGAGATATTTTTTTAGAAAATATATTTTTTGTAATTAAAAAAAAGAATACAGCAAAATGAATTTGAGGTCATCTTAAATATTACAATTAGCACTATACGTACGAAAAGTTTTAAGAAAAAATCTGTACCGTTTTTGAGAAAATGATGTTTGAGCGTTTCTGAAAATGCGGAATTTAGAGCTCGTTTTTGCAGAAAACCTGTCAGTTTTCGAGAAATTTTATGACATTATTTAAAACACGTGTAATCTTAAATGCAAAATTGGTATGGTAGCCAGACTTCAAATATTGTGACCATTAATTCTAAGAATGTTGCATAATAATGTATCACAAGCTCCTTCAGAACGTTATCATTGTTAAGTTTTTTATTTATTTGCATTTTTAAGAGAAATCTTAAAGACAGAAGAAGCAGATTCAGTAATGTATTATTCTTGAAGTTTCAAGTTTGATGTTATTTTGTTCTTCACGCACTGAAAATACTTTACAGTGATCCCACAATTTTAAATGAAGTTTCTCCGTTTTCGTTATAATACTCTTCAATATTCCGAAGATTATTAAAGTCCATTGAAAAATGGCGCTACCCCCTTATTGTCGTGCTTGACAGACTCTTTTTGGGGTCACATTAATATGGCGACTGGCTTCACTTGCGGAACATGACAGAGGTTGGTAATGCTACCTCCATGTATTCATAGCTCCATGCCACAATCATAACAGATGCTGGAATTGTTATCCCCTTCACTTGTTTCCCAGCTATCTGTTTGCTAACAACATCATTGCCATCTTTAATAGGAGACCCTGACTCGGCCCAGTGCGGAGAGACTTTCCTGGCGCACTATAGCTTCATCATAAGGGTGATGGTTCATGAAGGCCATGGTCGGTGGCGCGGGATGCCAACAAGGGGCTCGCAAACCCGCCAAGCTTCACTGTTGGATGAGTTGCCTACTAATCAGGGGCACGGTGTCATGTAGAATTTTTTTAAAATGTTACTTGCTTAACATCATTTTACTGTTACGAATCTACTGAACACATCGTTCTCTCATCAGCGTATGCATACCTGAAGTTCTCTTTTTCCATCAATGGATTCGAATACGTCGCTCTATGTTGTACGGTTTACAATAATCGGACCAAAACGGCACGATAAATTCAAGAAAACCAGATTGCATTTTTTATTTCATTGCAATAAATAATATTACTGTAAATAGTTCACACTTTTAGTGATTTTGGAAATTATTGCCAACATTTCATATTACTTGTCATTGGTGAATTATTCCTAGTAGCATGTATAGCAAGTTACTTCCTCTAACAAGTTGTGTACTCATAATCCATGATTTTGTTTTTTAAAGCTTGATACCTGTTGGCACATAGGCGGCCAAAATTAATTCAAATTTGGTGCCATACTTGGAATTCAATCATTTATAGCAATTCTTTGAAGCTAATTAACAGCCAAGAGTATACATTTCAAACATCCCGCCTTGGACTTAGTATTTTTTCTGTAAAAACCGCAGGCGTGTTTCCAGAGAGAAAGGCAATACATTTTTCGTGTGAAACTCTTTGAAAGAACTGAGCAGCTTTGAAGTTTTGAATTGCTGCTTCCAAGGATGAACGTGAGAGCGCGCCAAGAACACGACGTGAAGAGCGACCGGAATGACAATATTGCATATTATCGATATTCCGAGAATCAAACGCCTTTCCAAATAAATACGCGATGGGATCGCATTGTTTGAAAAGTAGGTCGCCGAAAGTCTCGAGGCGGCTAGCCTCGCTCGAGTAAAATGCTGTTAATGCGCACGTATCTATCCCACCGAGGGCACTGACAGTCAATTCAATTGTGTAGGGTTGTTATTGCGATCCTAGCAGGATTATGGGCGAACAAGCTTAGCTCTCACATAGAATTGCGAGAAAAACGACTTTTTTTACGCCCAGACTGGTTAATACTGATTCCTTCAATACTCAGTAATTCTTACGCTGAGGTATACTAATAGTTATTACATACTTTTCAGAACGTTCCTTTGCGTGAAAGAATTAAAAGGCGATAACAATAAAAAAATTTCGACTCCAACATATGCAGCTCTCCCAAATAACTCAAGTCATAGTTGCAGCCACAACAATGCCGAAAAATCGATTGACGGCAAAATGTCTGTTCGTCCGTCAGAAATCAACGCTATAGCCTAAACCGTTCTTACGATTTCCAAAATTGACATTTCCCGAACGATCTTGGTAATGTCGCGGCGCCTTCAGTTTAAAACCAATATTTTAATTTTGAGGAGTACTTTACATGATTCCCGTGGAACATTTTCAAAAAATGGGTCCAAATTATTTTATTAAATTTTGTTGTTGGATTGCGTAAAGAACTCGTTAAGAACGGTCTAATTTTCGTTGACATACCTGATTTTTTGAAAATTGCGATAGTTCAATTTTTTGTTGTCTTCCAACGACTAAAATATTGATTTCTCCCTTAATGAAAACTGTTCTTTTAAGACAGATTTTGAAAAAAAGGTCATGTACAATTTGTCGAACAGTTTTGAGCTTTTTGCGTAATTTTTGGTGAAATGGTATTTAATCCTTTTTAAACAATTTTTTAAAATAAAAATGGCATCAAATTTTGCCCTCACGTAGCGTAAAGGATGTTTAAGAGAATGGTGTAGGTAGTGATGGCAAATTTTAGCAAAGCATCGATACATCAACGATTTTTTTATGTCGATGAAGGCATCGATATTTTAAATATGAAACAGCGAAGTAACATGACATAGTACTAATGTGATACATATTTGTCAATATTAGTTTAATGTATATTCTGCCTTAAATTTCACTGCCATCTTTATTTTCTAATAAATATTCTGTTAGTGAAGGTTCAAAATGTAGTTTAACGATATTACCACGTACAAATTATCAAAATATGTTATAACTGTGGAGAAAGGTTGCGAATAGCAAACGGTTTCTTACCGTTTGGGGAGCGACAAGAGTGGTAGTTTCAATGGTTGTTGATTGCGAGCAATCCACACATACACACACACCAGAAAAAAACTAGAACTTTTATTTATATCATGAGAATTTTTTTTAAAAAAACTAAGTTTCTGAACAAATATATCGAAAGCAAAACATCAATGTTATAATACAAAACTTATGTGAATTACATTTGAGAAGAAAAAAAAGAATACAGCAAAATGAATTTTGTGTCATTTTGAACAATGCAATTAGCACTATCCGAACAAAAAGTTTGAAGAAAAAAAATTCAAACCGTTTTTTATTTAAAAAAGGCGTTTGAGCGTTTCTGAAAATGAGGAATTTTCAGCTCATTTTCACAGAAAACTTTAGAGGTTCGAGAAATTTTACGATATTATTTAAAGCATGTACTCTTATAGCAATTAACGAAACGATTGTATAAAAAGGGTATAATTGCATGAATGCTATGTTCAAGAAAACAAGCGACAATAGGAGCGAGTTTTCTTATATACCATGAATGCAATTATACCTCTATACACATATTACGTTCAATATTTTTTCGTTTTCAATTACGAATATTTCAAATTATAAGAAATTCAAGTACATCTTTTCCACCAGAGACATGCATTTCATGACGTAATATTGCTTCTGAAAAAGTTCTATTTTAGTGGGTCTTGCATTGTTTTTGTTTCCACGAAATATTTGCAAATGAAAGGTACTGAACATATTGCGGATAAAATATAACTGACAGTGAAGCTAGTCGAACATATTGCTTCCCACGACCAGTAAAGACAGGTATGAGAGAGAATACAACACGTTTAAATATTTGGGGGAGAGCTACTCACATTGACAGTTTTGAAGCGTACTTTTAGAACTGATAAACACTGCTGACGTTTACATTTTTTTACATTCGTAATTATACGAACAAATGTTTTAATCGGAAAACATTTATTTTGTTCATGTTAAATATTTCATGTGCTTCCATAAGTTAGCTAGCTTAACTAGCGCCCTCTAGAATATATTCCAGAGGGCGCTGGCTTAACCTTTCCTTCCCCAATTTAGTTTTATTCATTCGTTTGTTTATTTATAGTTGTAGGTACGTAATATGTGATGTACATTTTTGTTCGTTTCATGGCCGACTGCAAATACCTTGGCTACGTGTATATTATAGCTCCTTAATTAAACGATTTGGCTCTTTTCTGGATTCTGATTGATAGGTGTGCATATTTAATTGCACGATGAAATTTTAATTGCATGTGTGCTATCAACATAGTGATAATCAACGACTTTTTTATGGAATTAATGATATTATTTTAAGAAAGAAATTTGGAGGCGTTTTCGAGAAATTCTTCGTTTTGTTATTTTGTAATATTGCACATATTGCATGTAATATTACACGAAAACCTCTAAAATTTTCAAAAAATGTACATGATCTAAATGAAAGAACTAAATATGGAGAACACATTTTACTTGAAGGAAAAATGTGCACATTAAATTTTGTACTTATTGAAAGACTCCGGAAGGAATTCAAACTTTTCAAACTTTCGAACATTCAGAGTTAACCCTGAAAATCGTACCTTTCCACCCTTTATGTGTATTTTACTCTAGTCTTTCAAGAAGATAAAAGAAAAAAATTGAACAGCTTTTGAGAAAATTTTCAGGGGCTTCATGAAAAGTACCCCCAAATTTAAAGAATGTTTTTCAAAATCTCAAAGCGTGCCAGATCAACCGGGTAATATCCGTTTTGGAAAAAAATCCTACACATGGTTTAGGCGCTAGTAGTGTTCAGAGACGGACGGACGTTTTGGAAAATAACACTTTTTCGGTATCAGGGGTCTCCAAAATGTGTATTTCCGTTGAAATCTTGAAATCGATTTTCCGCAGCATTACATAACTTTCTCTATATTACGTATATTACTCCACATATACGTATGTATACGAGAAAGTAAAAATGTATAGTTCCATTCGAAAAGCACGAAGTTACGTATGAGAGTAAAAATAAATGAAGAAAATGCTTATCTAACATATGACAATATGAACATTATTGGATTCGTCATTTTACGCTCGTCATGACAGACTAAAAGTATGTATACAATTTAGGAAAAACGTTACCTCAATATCTCGAAAAATACATATGATAAAACGGAAATGAATACATGTATTAATTAGCACCATTGCCACGTGCATTTCCGGGAAAACTGCATTGTATTAACTTCGTTTCAGAAACTGCAGATGCTACATGACTCACTTTGTATACATCCATGAAAGTTGGCACATCTACTTGTTTTTTTACCCGGAAGGTTCATATGCTGATGATTTTGTTTTAACTCCAATAAAGGGTTATGCAGCGCAAGACTGCGCTTCATTTTAATTCAATTTTCAATCCAACTGAGCTCCCTTGGACTTCATTGTTGCTAGGCATTGCTGTGTGATGCAGAACGAGGCTGAGGACAGGACAGGTGGCGTGAGTCAAAGACAGGAATAGATCTCCTCGAAAGTTGACACATCTATGTGTTTTATCGTGGAGAAGGTTTTTTGCTGTTCATTTTGTTGTAACTCCACTAAATGGTGCTTCATTTTAATTCAATTTCCATTCCAACAGAGCTCCGCCTGGACTTCATCGTTGCTGAGCGTTATCATGTGGCACAGGATGAGGGAGACGAAGAGGGAGGGAGAGAGCGCGAGAAGGACACATCTGCAGGGATCTGCTTCAGTTCAAGTCTAAGCATTACACGAGATGCATGTATTGTATTAATATCCCAAATTCACATTAAATAAACCAGAATCATTGAGTTTTGATCATTGTTATTTGTAACACCTTCACACGTACAACCCTCGAAAGGGATAATTGTTTCACTTCCATTTCTTTACACTTGGTCTGAAAGTTATCAAGAGTATATATTAACTTTTTTAATTAATTTACAGGCAGTACTGGTTTAGCCTGAATCAGTGTAAATAATATGTAATATATGCAAGTATAAGAGAAAATGATGGTATAAAATAGCAGTCAGTAATACAATAGTAAAAGTTAGCTGTGTGATAGTAAATATCAGTAGCCAAAAATACTATGTCCATCATCATCTGCCAATGTCATCAGAGCAAAAATAATTATTGTAACAATAATTATTATGAAACCTTTGTTTTTATTAAGTTGTGTTTAACTTATTAGTGGATAAATAAATTAACAATGTCAGTGCACAAATATTAAGTCAAGAAAAGCCAAGGTATTTTTGGATTAGTAGCTCTAATGATATTTTATTGATTATGCTAATGATATTTTATTTCCTTAAAAACAATGAAACCGATGTGCATTTTTCTGCAAATTTATTAATTACAGGTTTTTTAATTTTATCATATCACACCGGCATATCCATGTTCATAAAACGGCGGTGAATAACAATAAACATAGATATACATTTTGAACATTTTATATTCCTGGTATTTTTGCCATTTACATTAAGCAACACACATTAACATCCACATGGCATCAATCAATATGTAATGCTATGTTCTCAATGCCAACGACTACTTGAAACTTGTCACAAAAGAAAACTTCTCCAAGGATTTGAAATAAATCTATTAAAAATGTGTTTTAATACTGATCTGATCCTAAAGTTTTTTGTTTGTCAGGAAACAAAGGTTCTGCAGGTTGTTGCCAGTGGTCTTGAATGAATGGTAATCTATCCCCTGGATTGGTGCTCCAATGATGGATGCGACATCTCACAGGAACTGTTTCAGATTTGTTTATCTGAAAGGAAAAACATTTATTAAGCTCTTTCAAACACAAAATGGAAGATGTAACAGACTAGCACACTTACAGTGACTGTAATCTTAAATTCTTTTCCTTCCAAATCCAAGTTTGGTCCTTTAATTGGCTCTTCCGGCATTTCTATTGCATGTTCAGGAACTATAAATCCAGCTTTCCTAAATGACATTCGCAGATGCCATGGTTGCAAGGTCCATTCTGTTTCCATATTCATAACTACAGCCAAAATTTGTCTTGACAAAATACCTAGAGTCTTCAAAGTAAAAGCGAATATTAAAACAGCTGAACATACTTATTCTATTTATAATAAATTATAGTACCAAACACACCCTCTCTGCTGAAGGAGAGCTGAATGCAGGGGTCTTTTCTTCTTTCCTTACAGATTCTTCATACATTTTCACATTTTCAGGAGTGGCATAGACAGCCAATCCTGGCAGCAACAATTTCTCATAACCTAGCTTTGGTTTTACAGAAATTCTATCCCCTTTGTCACCCAAACCTGAAGCAATATTTTAATTTAAAATACTTGTACAAAGCAGTATTCATTACACTAATAATGTGCAAACAGAGTCATGAGCAGTGCCTCCTTTGCAAACATGTACCAGTCTTATATTAAAATAAACCAGCTAATGTATATTTCAAAACACTGATGTTTTGTTTATTTCATATAATTTATTTATGGTTCACAATCAAACAGTAGGGATAAATTATGGTTTTTATGTATGTGATTATTCTTTTTATGTCTTGTGTCAAATGAGAGACAAAAGCTTGTCAGAATGAAGGGAATTTGAATTGAGCATATAAATAAAAACTCAACATTAATGACATATGCAGAAATCACTGTGCATCAAGCCATTTCACTCCTATCTCCTATTGTACATATCCTGGGCTATAACATGCTTAATTTGTTAATAGTGGAGAGGGGGATCCATGGTTGTATCTACGTAGCACTTCACTTTGGCCCTTAAGGCCATTTAGCATGCAACCTGGTGTCACTGGCCCCACACTGTTACCAGTAGGGTGACAGGCAGTAAAGAATAGCACTGCCAGGTGAAGCATGTACGTGGCTCAACCTATACTCCTACATCAACTAAGCAGGCCAAGAAAGTTAGGATGAAGAAGGAAATGTGATGCATGATAGGTGGGAAAGGGTACATGTATAATGTCCATACCCAAGCTTGTTTCGAACCAGCAGCCCTCCTGTCCCTCTTGCCTTAGCAATCCCCACTATTCAGGCCAGCTACTTCTTACAAAAGAAAATAAACATACAACAAAGGAGTACTCTGTGATTTTCTCCCTCTTCCTGCAATTCTCCATTTTCATCTGCAAGATGACCTCCCAATTGTAGGGCATACCAAAGGTTGAATATGCCTGATCTATGGTTGATTAGTAGTGATTTCAGGGCACGTCAATGGTCATTAGTCCCGTACGTGTAGCAAAGGTTTTTGCTCAGATGTTGGTGATCTTGTCCCACTGGATGGCAAGATCAGATGCTGACCTATCGTCGGACAGTGAGGTTTTCCACAACTAGGTACATCCCACCACCAGGGCTCTGCCCAAGCGAGGACATTAAATACTCTGTAGCCCACCAAAGAGTTAATAGAACTAAAATATATTTATTGAAAGCAACATGACATTAAACTAAGAAATGCCTGGTTTTGGACAAACTTTGTACTTCCTCTGGCTTAAAAATTACTCAAATGTGGGTTATAAGTGTATCTCAAGATGTGCAAAGCTTGAAACAATTGTGTGTATGTGTGTGTGGGGGGGTTAAGACTGCATTTTTGACACCTTTTCTTTTCCTCTCCATATGTCACATGTTGCTATCAATTAAATATACAAAAGGAATGAAATCATAACTTTCTCAATACAATTAATAATGATTATCTATTAAATGTTTTACACGAAGACTAAAAAGGACAAAAATCAGCGATTGAACATATTTATTGAAATAAAATGTTTCATTGCATTAGGTTATGGACCACAGCAACCCTGGTAAACCCGATACGCACACCCAACCCCATTCATTATTAGGCTACGTTACCTTGGACGTAAGATGTTAGTATAACATTTAAATTCTCTTGCTTCCTCAAATTTGTATCTTCAACTAAATCGTAAACATAATGACGCGATCTCAATTTCGGTCGCTTGTTCTTTTTCGTCAATCCAGGAGGCACACGTCGTTGAAGAATAAAAGTGTTCTAGGAAAACAAAAATTAACATTTAACGTGTCTGAAAGAAAACTGGAAAAATTAAGTATTTTTTTCATTTTTTACCCTCGTTTGAAGGATTAGAGGTACAGAGCTTGGAGCACGTAAACAATGTCCATTCCATCCCAAAACTCCAGTCACAAATCGGCGTGCGCAATACCCGGTCATTTCATCGATATTTTGTCTGGCTTAAAAATATTAGCACTGTAGTAACTGTCTCTAGCGCACAAGTGTATTATATCAATTGACTCTGAGGAATTCTTGACAATAACCCCACTATCACCCTTAACAACAGCCCACCATCACCTTAACATTCCACCCCATAACCCAGCCATAACCTCAGTCTGACCATAACTTTCCTCGCAGAGGAAGGCAAAGGAATTATACTTGGGTTTTTCTAACGTGGCAGCTGAGGTTACTGTCTCCAAGATGGAATTCGGCACGAATTTTTCCTTAGTGCAGCCGCAAGATGTCGCATGATCGCGACTGCATCAAGCAGTGCTGCAGATCAAGCGACTCTCGCGGCAGGACTGAGAATGACTGAAAAAGTCCTGCTGAATTCCATCTTGGATAAACTACCCTCAACCGCCACGTTAGAAAAAACCAAGTATAGTTTGGAGGGAACCCGTGAGTTTGTGGACAAAATTTTCCTCTGCAAATAACGATTTAAAAACTTATTTTTTGTTTAGATACACTTTCTTGCAGTGATATTTTCTTTTTTATACACAATAAATTTGTATTTTCACGATAACCAAGTTGTGTCGATAGTGGACTTGGGCAAAGAGAGCCAGGAGAGGCAGAGTAAGCTATTTTTAGATGCCCTACTGCTCCCCCAAATCAGAACTGTAAAATTATAGTACCCTCGCAGCAAAGAGGACAAAAGTAGATTTCTGCTTTGAAGCGAAAAAAGTTGAATGATTATTTCAAGTCAATAGTATGTTACAGATTCCGCTCTTCGTACTTCGCAATTCACGCATCAAAACATTTTCTTGTCTTGCTCAGATGTTATACGTGAAAATGTGTGTACATTTTCCACATTTTTCCAATAATATAAACAACTCACTAAATAACATAGCGCTCAATAAATAAGTTCTCATTTACTTGCATTGCCTGAACGTTTTGTACAAAAATAGCATCATATGTATGAGCCACTAAAATTTTGTGGATCTTCAAGACTCTTAGCTGTCTAAAATTAAGCCATTTTCTCTTCAAGACTATTCGTGTAAAAGCAAAGCCCAAGTTTTACGTAAATCACCAAATCACCTGTTTTCTTCAGTCACCACGGCTATTAAGTCGTGTCCCAATTGTATTGCAAGAAATGGCATCAAATGTTCATTAAAACTTGCCAAGCAAAAGAGATTAAAATATGTTTCATAAAAAGTGTTAACAGTAAAATCATTGAGGATAAATAGTATTTTTTATGCTCGTGACGTGCCTTTTTATTTTAATTTTTTATGTTTAACATGCCTTTCTATTGTTTTAATCAAAAGATTAGAGGTTGTTCAATGTTCTGGTAGAGTTTGAATGGTTATTACCATCTAGTTTTTGCGTAATGAGACCGTAAAGTTTGTCGTTTTAACTTTTATGACGACGTACCAGATCCGACCTGAAATTTTAAAATTGAGCGAAAACTAACTGTTGAAATTGTTTTTAAAAACTGTTCCTTGGGTAGCTAGCATTTCGAAGAATCAACGTGCGCAATTTGAAGGACATTTACCGTTTCAAATGGGAGAATTTCGCAAAATTATGTCATAAATCAGTCCAATGGGAGACTTTCGCGCGTTTTCTAGAAGGTCGGGACGGTAACGCGTGGCTTGGCAACACTGTGCGCATAGCGCGCTTCATTCAAATTGAGTGACAAGTCTTCGGCAAGAGATCTTAGTTTTGTACATTCCTGTGGGTATTCTGGGCGCAATTAAAAGATCCTCACTCCTGGAAAACATTGCCTTCGATATTAACCAGATATTCAGCAAAGCTGAATTAAATGGATATAATGAGTTGTGAAATCTGAATGAAAATCTCAATTCAATTAATATTCTAAATGAATCACTTTGATATCACTCTCTATGAGCAAATGGGTGATCTTGAGAATTTATAGATTTTTATATCTTCAGTGCAGCATTATTATTTCGTATTGTGCTGTATGTAAACTTTTTGATTTTTGCTCCTGAACAATGATTACTTGATGATTACCTGAACAATGATTATTTGATTATTCGAATGATTAATTATTCGGAAATGATTCATATACTCTTTTATTATGCGAGATACTCAGTAGATGTCATTGCCTTCTACACCACTGGTGCATTTGGTACTATCTTGCAAAAATTTAAAGAAAAAAAATAATTTTATCAACACACGTCAAGCCACTACCTTTTCTTTTTGAAAACGGTACGAAGTGAATATTATCATGATCTTAGCGATGCTGTTAAGGTGTTGATTTATAATAAAATGAAATGTATGAAACATTTGGTTCCACGTGCCCATTCATCGGTTATGAAAAGTGTCAACGAATTTGTAGCACTTGTGCTATTCGGGTAAAAGTGACTCCTTCCATATATTTTTGTAAACAGTCGGCTTTTTAAATATTTCTTTTAGACATTTTTATTAATTATTTTCATAATCGGGAAAAATAGTACTTGCATTAAACTTAAATAATCGTTTGGAAAAAAATCCAGAATGTTCATAAACAGTACCAAACGAGATTTTTTACAGAGACATAAAGTTATTGAGTATTTAATGTAATTTAACTATTAATTTTACAAGCATTAATTGTAATAAATATACTATTATTTAAAAATATAAAATTATTGCACTTTTATTTAGAAAATTTAGAAAAATGTTTGCAGGTTTCTAAGCTGTATTTAAATTTTGATGGTTGAATTTCAATATTCATATAGCGCTTAAAATATTGCTTCTTAACTCCAATGATTTGAATGTTAACATTATTTATGATTTATTTACATTTTTTGCTTGGCAAGTTTTAATGAATTCTTGTGATTCTTGTGTAATAAATTCCGCGTGATTCTTGTAAGCCTCTCTTTATTAACCTAGGAATGTTACCATAACCTTGTCTGTTGATTTACGAATCTCTGTTTTTTGTCACAAATGGACGGGAATATAATTTCAGAAAACCTCGATGTCTATAACTATAACACTCGACGTAGTAATCATATTCATCAAGTAACAGTATCAACAGCTCATTACAAAGAAAATCACATACAATACATGTACATTATTTTACAACACTTTGAGATGACACACGCGAGATGACATTGAACGATTAAATTCGATAGAAAAGTTTAAATCCTACAGTACCGGCAGCGTATAAGCGACTCTGACAGTTCTCTCGGCGCGTGTTGTGGTAGATCATGTGACCTGCTCTGAAGCAATCAGCTTGCGAGTATTTGTTTACTTTCTCACAGCCAGCGTTCTGCGTTGCCGCTCATCTTACTCGCACGAAATCAAAGAGGCGATGAGGTTCGACCGTGGCGAAGGTTATGAACACGATATCAAGACGTGTCATCGCCTGTCAGTAAGTGTTAATGTTATGAGGTTTAATTTATTTGTCATGTTGGTGGTGCCATGAGTGCCGTAATGTGTGGCAATAGCTAATCGAACTGTCAGAGTCGCTTATATGCTGCCGGTACTGTAAGTAAAATCGTTTCTGCTGCGTAACTATTTCTATACAATTAGAGACTATAATGAGCATCACAAGGAAAGTAACATTAATTTTAACAGTGATATTTAATGTATTATTTACCATTTGGACTGTATAATTCTAAAGAACCGTAACAAGTATTTTAACATGACCTCTGGGTCGATGCCCCCATCTCGATCAGGTTTTTCGTCCAGTTTCCCTGATCCATTGAGCAAATGTTGAGATGGCACCTTGTTTCGCTTTTGGATATAAATGTAACTTCATAATCTGTTCACGTCTTCTAGAATTCAGTGGGAAATATTGTTATTCAAATTATCGTTCTCCATATTGCGCCAGGAAGTATTATTCCTTGACGAAGGACATGATGAGGGATAAGGGCCCAAATTTATTGCTGATTCACCCTTGAAAATAGATTTTATTACATCGGAGCGAATACTTTTGTAAACAATCCGTGCAAAAAACGCTTATTTCTTTCTGTATTCAAAATTCAAGTAGTATAAGAGTAGGAATTTTGAAAACGTGCACAGAATTCACTTCTCCACATAGTACGTCACACACAGTTTTGAACAGTTTCTGACCAAAATAATAAACATTTTATGTCATTTCTTGCAATACAATGGGGTAACAACTTGATAGCCCTTCTGGCAGAAGAAAATAGTTCATTTGGCGACCTACGTAATACTTGGGCTTAGCTTTTACACAAATAAAGTATTAAAGGGTTCATACAAAAAATGATGCAGTGTTTGTACATGTTCAGGCAATGCAAGAAAATGATAATTTATTGAGAGATATGTTCTTCTGCGGTTGTTTGTATTATTGCAAAAATTAGGAAAATTGACACATGCTTTCACGTGAAACATCTGAGAATGACAGGAAAAGTTTAGACGTGTGAATTGCGAATTACGAAGATGGACGGAACCTAAAAGTGGCTACTATTGATTTGAAATAACCACGTAACTTTTCAGGCTTCAAAGCAGACATCTACTTTTGTCCTCTTTGTTCGGAGAGTGCTATAATTTTACATTCCTGATTTTTGGGAACGGTAGGGCATCTGAAAAAGCTCTCCTGCCCCTTTTGCACCAGTCCACTATCGGACACAACTTGGTTATTGTGAAAATACAACTTTGTTTTCGAGGAAAAAGAACATTTCACTGCGAGAAAGTGTATCTAAACAAAACAAAAACGTTTTTAAACCATCATAGGCGGAGGAAAACCTCCAACAAAGAATAATCACGTTTTAAAAGAAAACCGACACTTTTGTCATATTTTATCCAGGGGGGGGGGCTCTTGCGCATCGTATCCGACGTCAACCAATGAACTTCAGACACCACTTTGCGTCACAATATTAGCGGGAATTTTAAATGCAGCCAGATACCAAAATTATCTCTTCGTTACAAGGCATTGAAACCGATTTCTAAAGCATTTCGTTTAAATATTATATCTTGTACACTTTCATCGTGTTATTTTCGGTTGGTTACCGTTGAAAATTATCACTTTGTATCACCTTCGAAATGTTTCTCAACACTTCTCGCTCTACAAGCTACATGCCGGCCGTCTGGTCTGGCTCTCCAAACGAAGTGCCCGTATTGTGGTCGCATGCTTCGTGACGCGAACTGGTGATGCGCAGAACCAGCTAAAACCGGTGCACGGGAGGAACCCACCCATGTATTTCCACCTTGGTTTTATCCATAAGCTCGCGGGTTCTTGCAGTCTGCCGCTTGTCACCAATACCTTCTCGATAGAATAGGCTTTACAGCTGAGCTCGAAGAGTTTGCTTACGTCACTACATAGAGACAAAAATGGGACCGAGTTTACCTATTCAAAATCAGTCTCATACTTCTTCCACTACTTCCGTCCTCTCCTGACAGTGTAAAATTTACAACGAGAAAAACATTAATCAATCTGAAAAGAATACGTTCACGATATGTTAAAACCCCCATGAAAATAAATATTTATTATAATAATGTATATTAAAAGTTGTAAATTTTCATTTCAATATAAAGATGATTTTTGAATGTATGTATAGAGAGTATCAGTGGCGAAGCTGAAGAGTAATTAGGGAGCCTTAGAATTCTCAAATTATTTTCCAATCTAATCTGTGGTTGTGCGTCATTTTCAATATTTTTTACTGAATTGTTGAAGAAAATTAAATGTTTTCGACTCCCTTTCCTCGTATACGCGTGAAGGAATTATCAGGGCCGCAGAGATGGGGCCAGTAGCTGAGCGAGGAGCCTTCCAGAACACCGGCTGGCTCTGCCGCACATGCGCACAACAGGGCGCGTGCTACTTCCCTCTCACTCGCACACTGGGCACAGAGCCGCAGAGATCCTAGGGTCTCGGGAGGCACGGACTTGTACTGCGATTCACGTCCACTTCTCGGCCGCACATGCCGGAACCACACATGCTCGGCCGGTACATGCAAAAGGTGTGAAGAGGGCATTGAAATCCGTGATCTTGTAGAAGGACGCAAGGAATCACTCACTTAAAAAGATATTGAAGCGGGCACACATGAGCGGTTGGTGAGATGCGAACGTATTTTCAGCATATGCTAGGGTATTATTTGTTAGGCAATTATTTGTTACAAGTCCTTAAAGACTAATAGAGGACGTGTTACATACGATGTTTTTTATTTGTAGTTATTCAAAATAAACATTTAACAGTTTCATGAGTTAAGATTTGTCATTACTCTCGATGTTCTGTACCAAGGATTGTTGATACAGGGTGTTGGTACCAGGCGCGGTTCGTCATTAAAGGCTGTAAGGCGCAGCCTCTCCTAAAGAAATCGCCGCCCACAAGAAATTTAAGAATATATTTATTAATGTATTTATTTATTAATAATGGATATCCAAGTTTTACTATGTAACAATCATATCAAAAATTTTCTTAGTTCGTTAACGGTTGTTCGTAACGCATTTGAAGCTGTTGACAGGAAAGTGAAAAGCGTTGCTCCCACTTCATTCCGCCATAAGGCCTGTGTAAAACGAGGAGGCGTGACGTCATGCATTCACTGCACAGGCTTACGGGCGGACGAAGGCTGCGGCTACGTTCAAGGGTAGACGTAGGGTCTGAAGAAGGGCGTGCTCAGCAGATATAATAGCATTACTATGCAGCGAGTAGCCTTGAGCATCAACTAGTTTTCTCAATATGCGATAGGAGCGCTACTCCCGTAAGTCTGTATTGGAAGAGATTATATAGAAATACAATGCAGGTAATGCAATACAATGTAATGCAATGCATTTGCAGCCTTCCCCATTTAGAAAGCCACGAGCCGCGACTGGTTGGTACCCTTTTAAAATAATAATGGTAGAGCGCGCAAGGACAAATGTGGGTAAGTGGGACAAAGCGAGGAAAGGAGGACGAAGAAGGCAAGGAGACAAAATGGGACAATGGATTAAAAATGGACAAAATTGGAAAAGGAGAAGTAACAAAATGGGGAAATGGGGACATATTAGACAACGGGGACAATGAGGCAAATGGACAAGGGAAAAGAGGACAGAGGGACAAATTGAACATTGGGGACAAACGGCACAAAATTGGAAAAGTGGGACAAGGAGGCAAAATGGGACGAGGTGGACGTCGAGGCAGAATGGGACACGGGGACAAAATGAGCAAACGGAAAAGGGGGATAAAGTCACAAATGGGACCAGTGACGCATGTGGAATAAAGAGAACACATGGGACACGGGGACAAAAGAGACGAAATAGGATAGAAGGAGAAACATCCAGAATCGATTTCTTGTGATACTAACGAAGACACAGCTTCATATAGCATCCCTCCCGAAAATGAGCATGTGCGCCATTGTACGTGAGATGTAGGCGCAAACGTACTGAAACATTCCCCTAACTGGTACAATTATTGGGCGATTCGTCGTAACCCGTTTCCAAATTTCTAGTAACATGAGCGCCAGGAAAAAGGTTACGATAATATTTCAACTATTATTACTCTGATAAAAACTGAATATTATCCCGCTAGCTGGGTCGATGGGTCACGTCAGAAATAATCGCTATTATCTATTAATAGCTGATTACCCGATCTGCCATCTATACAGAATGGCGAGGAATCTGAAAACAGAGATTATTTGATCTAGCTACTTATTAGCTTGAATTGGCCAATGAAAATCATTTTATCTTTCTTTCAAGAGAAATTTAATGTTTATTTCTTATCAATGCAGCAAATTAAAATGAAAAAAAAATTACATTGAAGAACTTTCTTGGTTCGAACCTTATACGGCGATTCTGGTCTTCGCATGCTCTTGATTGGTACTCCCTCGAAAACACGCCTTCCCTTCTTGTATTTGAAGCTCCGAAGTCCCGCAGTCCAGTTACCACGAATCTTCTTCTCTTCTTTCTTGACGAACACCGCCGATTCACCGCTTCGCACCACTCAAATATTTGTTCCAGCTCCACTATATTAGGTCTGATGCCCGTTCTCACCGTGTAAATATCTAGTGCTTTTATGCTTACACCGCACAGAAAAATCTCTCAGTTCTATCTTCCGTTTATAGCAATAAAATATGCAAAGTCCTAACATGCACAAATTAATCTATTTTCGAGCGAACTGCTCACCGTCACGACATGCGACCGAATGAATTTTTCCTCCCTTTTAAAAACCCATAATGCCTCGCCTTGCCTCCACGGTCAGATGAATGTTTGTTTATCCTGACAACCACGACGTCGTTACTAAGGCGCCATATTGCCTATTACTTGCCCTGCCCATTTACGACAAATATTCTGTAATAAAACGTCCCCGTATTGGTATGTCACAGTACACGGAGTGCACATGGAGTCATATCTGCAATGTACGGGATGTGCACAAGAGCTTGCCACGATATCCATTTTATTGTAAAAATTGTGTACTTTGGCCCAAATGAATGTACGCTTCAGTGGGAACTGAAACGTACTTGATGTGTTCACGATGGAGTCGAAAGGACGCGTACACGATGTGCACAAAGATGTAACCGTTGCGAAACCATTGGAAACCAACTTCCCTGGGAAAAAGTTCAAGTAAAAAACTTCCACGATTCTCTCTGAAATTGTCATTCGCTGAACCTATGTGAAAATTGTGCACATTTGAATTCAATTAATTCTATGTATTGGCCTGTGATGGATTACTTCACTAAGTGATAACTTTATTGACCCAACCTAATCTAACCTATGTGAGTGTTCTCAAACAGCAAAAACCTTTTTTCCCGAACTTTCATTGCAACTTAAACATGTATGTTTCCACATTCGGTTTTGTAACCACATCTTACCCACTGCCACTGCCAGTGGTTGAGTATTCTTCTTCATTCTGCTGTGAATGTGTTGTACTTGTGAATGTGCATGCATGTATTTCGTCGAATTTCAGCATCTAAGCGCTCGGAAGAACAGTCCTACACGATTTCATGCTAAAAATCGAAGGCAAAATGGAACTAAACCATAAAACTATTAGGAATCTGTGTCTGAAATTATCTGACATACAGTTTTTAGGGCTTTTTGACCAAATAAATTAAATTACTGTAATATACTCTTTTGTCTGCCAAAATTGAAAGCTATTTACTGCAACACAAATTTTAAGCCTACAGGCCACACAGAGTTTAACATATCACTTTTGGACAAAATCTGGCTTAGGACTATGGTCTCACGTCTTTCATTTATACTTTCTTGCTCTCATTTACATAATAGTAATGGGCACAATAATGACTAATGTTGGTGCATGTATTAAGTTTGACTATTACACATGTATTGTTGACAATATTAAAGACATGCTGTACAGTTCGCTGTGCACAGGCAATGTTCAGATACGCTGCGCACTGGCAATTTTTTTACGTAACTCGATGTGTGCAAACTTAAATAACTTTTAACTTCATTTGAAAGAAATTTCACACAAATAAAATGAAGGACAATCAGCGAGAGCTGAATGTCTTTTAGGAATTTGGTTGTGAATGTAATCTGCTAACAGCTGCTACCATCTGCTAACTGCTAATTTCAATTTACATGAAATTTTAAATTTAAATAATGAAGTCTATTAATATAATTCTTAATAAAGAAATTATCTTTATACCCAATAGAAAACATTAACCGTATTGATATGAAAATTAGCGCGTGATTGCATAGTTTATTTGTATATTGCAAGAATGTTAACTAGTAAGGTGTTGTAATTTGCGACATTCATCCTGAAAACTTGAAAAGCTAGCTAAGGTAAAGTAAAATACTTCAGTTTAAAAAATATCAAAAACATCCATTTGGAAACCTGTTGTAACGTATTGCATGTATGTAGTGCAATCTAATTAACATTTATACTGGTCATAATAACTCATAATAAAATGTATCTTGGTTTCTTGATAGAATTAAGGGAAATTATTCTAAATTTTAATTTTGAGAAAATCATAAGTTTGAAAAATAAATGCAATGGAGCAACCCGATATATGAATTCAAAATTCGTGACACAAATTCTATAAATTTTATTTGCACACTTTCAAAAAAGACTTTGCTAAACTTGAGCCACTTGAAAACCAAATAAGTTATTACACTTCTTAACAAAATTATATAGTCTGCTATAAGTAAAAATATTAACTTATTACATGAATGTTACCATATTTTCTCTCTGAGTCAATATATGTTTTGTTGTTTGTTTGATTTTCATTGAAATCCACACGCAATTTAGTTAATTGACCAAATCACTGCCTATGAACTGGTGGAACTTAAGAATCTTTATAGTGTGGTCAATATGTAAACACCAGGCATTTGAATATCCTAGGCCATACTAAACTGTTTTTTTTTCTTTTTCTTTTCTTTTTCTTTTTCTTTTCTTTTCAGTTTTCTTTTCTATCACATCAATTATCCGATTATGACCACTCGACAGTTAGAAGAAGGTAACCCTAATGTTGTTTTGAGGGTTATCCCTGCAACAATAAATATACTATTATTAATATGTATAATATATTAAATTTAGCCACAATTAAAGAAACGTGTTTTCTTACCGTTGAGTATGATTGTGTTAGGATTATTTCATGCGTAAACTCTTTACGGCAGGTGTTTGTTTACCATTAAACATGATTGCGCTTGGTAATTTCAAGAGTTGACATTCGATGGGACATATATCCAGCAAGAAATTCGAATTGAAATTAACTACATCCACAGTAAATTGCCGCTTACTTCACGAAATCCGCATTCTGACCACTTACGTAGCTTTACTGCAGCCTTCTAAAAGGGTGTGAACTCACTGCTACTAATTAAACCTTCTTTGCGTCCTCACTACTCCAGCATTGATTCAACACGATATAAAAATTCTCTTTAATCATAACATTCACCACTGTCACTTTAAATAGAACATACGGGTTCCCGGATCTCGTGTCGTGTCTCACACATGCACTAACTTTATGAAGTACAAGTTACGTGATGTACGTAAAGAAAATAACGTGTGTTTGAAATGAATGTGTAAACAACTTGTACAGCATGCAGGATATTTTAACAGCCCTTAAATGTACGAATGTACAGTGAAATGTGGGCGATTTTAAAATGTATATTGAGAGTCAGGCAAGTGCCGCAACACAGGAGAAGCGGATGTGTGCAGAGTGTACAAGAGATATGGACTACTATACAGTATGGACAGGAGTAGTGCACCAAGTGAAAAATACGTAGTGCACAGCTGCTTTACAGACCACAACAACAGGGATTTTCGCCAGAGATTACATTCAGTGGAAATTTAAAAAAAAAGTAACTTTAATATATCTGTACCAAAACAGTTGTAAAAATAAATTTTGTTTACATTTATTCACAAAACTTGTTTTGTGGTAACTTTTTAAAAAGATTTATGAGCATTGGTAAAATCTAAATCCGAGAGTCCGCTAAAATATGTTTAATGAATTCTCGAACATTTTAACGGTCGTTGCTATGGAGGTGCTCTTAATGCGTTGTTTAGATGGTAGGTGGCGTGTTTACCGACGTAAATAACAAAAAAGTATTTTTAACGCGAAATTGTTAAAATAGTTTTAAATGTATTATTCTATTAATTCAAAAGAATTTAAAAAAGAAAAATCCCTCGAAGTACAAACATTCTTCAAATGTTCGTACAAATAGTTTGCAAAGGGCCGTTGGTGAGAGGGGCCCTTGGAACCATATCATAAAAAAATGTCAAAAAATGTCGGATAAAAATTTTGACAGCAAAAACGGTCCGAGTTCACGGAAGAGTTCTCGTTGATCGAGCCTTTTTCGTTAAATCCTCAAATGATTATTCAGAATGGGCCACAATCACCTGTTGAATTAATAGCATTTTTTAACTGAAGTATCTACAAAAATATCACTATCTTTTGCTCGAAAAACCTTGAATAGTTATCAAAAATCGCAAAAAAACCTTAGTCCTTTTAGCCTAGGAAGACATTCTAAAATAATTATGAATAGAATTGTGCAATTGAAAACAACTCAAACATTTAGTTGGAGGCTAATGAGACTTGCGTCGAGTCCTCAGCGGAAGGAAGAAAAAGGAAGAAACAATGGAAACGGCCGGAAACAGCTTGAGAAACCACCAGCTTTGCCTGCACCTGGCCTGCACGTCCGGTTTCTCAGTAACAACCAGCCAGCGCTCTCCAGTGAGAAACGGCGGCCCCAGTGAGCCAACGGGGGAGCGGGCAGTGCATGCGTGGGTGGATGCGTGCGTGCAACTTCGACGACCTGTCGACTCGGGACGAGCGCAGCAGGCGCCACACCAGTGGCTGGTTTGCGTGTTGTTGATTCATAGTGGCAAATCCTCGAGTAACTGATTGCGCGGTGTTATTAAGAATGCTTGAGTGGAAAACGTTTGTGATAATGCTAAGTTAATGAATGAGTAACGTGAAAAATATTACAGTGCAAATGTCATGGGAATTTGTACGCGACGAACGTTTTTACTCACGATATGTACATTGCAATTAGTGAGTGTTTGTTTTTGTGTGGTCGGCGGTACTGGGATTGTTAGAGTATTATTTATATTGTTTTTTTTTAATCTGTGGCCCCCTTTAATTTTAAAAAGGGAATGAATAGAAAATATAGCAGATATGTCAAAGTTGAATAAAGAAAGCAGTACTAATATTTATTTAACCCAACATCAAGTTTTTGGAAACTCACTTATGCCAAAAGATTAATTATGTTCTGGCTTCAATATTAATAAATTTTAATGTACATTTTTATGTCATTAAACGTGAAAAATATTAAAAAATGAATATGAAAGTATACAATTGATTTTTTGCAAGTCTTCCCTATAACAGTATTTGACATGATACTCATTTGGAGATAAAATTCTTCCCTTTCAAATCAGAAATTTATGTGAGCTCTAGTAATGTTACAATTTAATTTTGGGATAAAATGTTAGAATATCATTTTATCTCAAATTTTTTTAAAAATTTAATAATACATAATTGTAGGGTACTGTTACTATACAATTTTGAGATAGTGTTTGCTTTAATTTTTTAAAATATTATTCTGTGTATTTCATAACACTTAATTTTAGGATTATTTTACAACATATTTAATTGTAATTAAGTTGTGTGCGTTTGTTGAGTTTTTGTAGGTGTGTTCTTGTAATTGGTTTGTTTATTTCATTCTGTTTTCAATTGTATTAAATTTGCTTCCCTTGATGCTTGGGTCAGATTTCCATTTCTGAGTTTAAGAAGTGTCAAAAGTTAATTAACAATAAATTTCCTTTAATAAGAGTACAGTATTATTGAAGTTGAATAGGAGTGATGCCCAATGGTAGAAATTAAGAAGGTTAGGGAATGTTATGGTTTTAAAATTTTATTCACTAATCTACTGTGATAAAATGAGTGCAACTGTGATGCAGTGTCTTACTCATTTATGAGCATAGATGCAAAAGGCAGCTTACACAGAAATATGATAGGGAAACTGCTAGTAGCCCATGACACTCATTTTGCATGCTTACATACATATAAACACACACTCATTTCTGAGAATAGGAAGAAAATTACTTAAATAAATTACAGTTACTGTAAATACTTGTATTTATAAAATACATAAGAAATAAACTTTTCCTGGTTCCATATTTATGAAGATATTTTCCAATATCTGTTTAAGATTCGATTCAAAATTGCATACAATATTACAATGTTCTGTAAGTTTGGCACATTATAAAAATTTCTTTTATGTAGAAAGTGTATTTATTCTTTTGTGTAAAAGGTTAATTTTTGTTAATAAAAATAATTGAAAGGTCAGCAGGATGAACTCTTTTAATCCAAGAAAATTTCAAATTAATGATTGTGTGCTTTTGTATAGCTTGGTGTAGCTTCTTTCAACCACTTAAAACACCAGAAGGAAATATTCTTTCAGCCAGCTGCAATAAAAAAAAGTAAGATAAAGCATAAGGAGGCAATGCTCACAAGCACAGAACAATGCTCTCTGTCACAGCAAGCAGATGAAAAAACATCTCAGATTCAATGAATGTTGTTTGGGCCAGAGCCAATGCCACATCACATCACAAGCAAAACTTTATTTTTATCCTCCTGAAAAATTTTGTAGAATGAACTGAAAGCTTTTTCCCCAGTTCCTTCCAATGGGGTTCATTTTTTCATAAATTTAGAATTTGATAGGCACCATTCTCAGTAATCCATGGTCCATCTGCCCTACCCTACATTCATCAATGGGCCTATACCATAGTGCCCTTCCCTTTCCAGAGTAATTGATCACAATGATGATTTTTCTTTTCCTTCCATTGGGTGAAGGATTTTGGGGTGATCAGAGGGCTGAATGATGTGGATGGGCTAATGGTTCAGAAGAGATATTTGGTGGAGTGAGCAAACTACCACACAAAAACTCCAATGCCTAAAGCGAGATTTGAGCTTCACAACCTTCAGCTTTGCTGCTCCTAACCCCCATGTCACCACAACTGGTCAATTTCTAAGTAGTGAAAAATATTTATTTAGTCATTTGTTTATATCAAAAAATTGACTGAGAACTGGTGGGAAGTAATTTGACTGATTAAATAATTATAAGCATTGCCATTGCCAATAATATTATTTATTAAAATGGCAGCTTTTGATGGCTTAGCCATCATCAGTTTTATCATGAAGTCTTCTGTGACTTTTTTGGCAAGTGGTTGGGCATGGTGAAAATCAGAATTTACTTGGTTTCTATGTCCTGTATTAGATTGTTTTACTGATGGTTTTTATTCTAATGCATTCATTTTGATCATTCCAATGAAGGTAGGAGGAAATAGCAAGACTTTTCTTAACTTGAGTTATTTTTTTATTTCTATTAAAAAAAAAAGAATGCATATCACTTCAACTTGAATTCATGAAGGTTTCTTATTTGGGTATCTTCATGTGCAACATTAGTGTAGAAAAATAATAGAAAGAAATAACAATTAATTCCATTTTATTTTCTTTATAGATTTCAACAATAGAGCGCCAGATATTTGATTTCCTGGGATTCATGTGGGCTCCAATATTAGCCAATTTCTTCCATATCATATTTGTCATTTTTGGATTCTTTGGAACATTCCAGTACAGACCAAAGTATATTATAACCGTAAGTGAAATGTTTCTCTTCTTTCTCTGATTGTTATTACTCTATATCTTTTCAGTTAATTTTAATGTATGTTTATGTCATTATTAACATTTTCATCATAATGAAATAGTTCATGTCAAAAAACACAAACAATTATATTATTTTATTGAAAGTCCATACATAAAATAAGAAAATAAAAAATATTTTATTATAAGTTCTGAGGCTAATTACCTTGTAGCTTAGTGTCACCTCATAAACTTCATAAATGTTGTTATCAACACATGAGAATATGTTAAATTAAGTATAGTAAACCCTCATTAACATGAATTCCAAGGGACCGAAATAATGGGAATCTGTGTTATCTGAGTATTATAAATGTCAGTATTACAGTTTTCCCTTGCCGGGACTGAAGGTTTGTGTTATGATGAAATTTGTGTTAAGTGAGTTTGTGCTAATGAGGGTTTACTGTATTGTATATATTGTAATTATTCTTTCAGACCTAAAAAAATAAATAAATAAAAATCTGTGAAAGACATGGCTTCATTTATTCACAATTTTTTGTCTGATTCTCCATTTTGAATTTCAGTCAGTAAAGCTTATTATTCAGAATCTGAGGATCTACTTAGGCTTTTGTTTTTTGTAATTTTCCATTACGGCCTTGGAGTATATCTCTATATGTTATTCTAGAACAGAAATCTCACCAGCGACATTTTGCAGCATTTAGATATTGACAGCAAATGTCAAGATGTGAAATTATTGTTTCATTTATTTACTATCTAAGAGTACCTTTGTATTCATTTCTTGGCAAAGTGTAGGGGCAAATCCAGGAAATTTTTTAGGGGAGGGCCAATTTCAGACTGGTCATAAAACAATTAAAAGAAATATTAATTTGGAATAATAAAATGGGTATACTTAATGAGAATACTATATATACTATATAATACTTAATGAGAAAAAAGTGTTGATTAATCATATTAGTTGTTTTTTTTTTTTTTACAGTACTCAGTTTGGTGCGCATTATGGCTGGGATGGAATACATTTGTAATGTGTTTTTATTTAGATGTTGGAATTTTAGATAAAGTAAGACATGCTTTTAGTTTGGAATATTTTTGTTATGCAATTATAATATGAAATTTCATTAATGCCCATTTTTATTGTAGAACAGTGACATTTTGAATATGGGGACTGGAAGTGTAAGTTGGTGGGAAATAAATGGCATTGGTTGCAAAGCCATTTATCCAACTAATTTAACAGCAGATGATCCTGATCCTTTTAGACCTCTAAGGCCGGAGTATGTGGTTGGTTGTATGTTGGAATATCAGTATGTGGAAGTATTGCATGCAGGATTTCAATGTGTTCTCGCTGTAAGTATTATACAACATTAAAATTTTCTATTTAGGGCCATTAAAAAAAAAACACATTTGCTTTTGTTCCCATAATTGGCAAAAAGAAATGTGAGGAAGGACAAGTGAAGAAAAATTAATGTTAGTGTTTGAAGTGTAATAAATCATGGTAAAAGCCACCCTGGATAACTGATGTCGCTAAGGCTGAAGGACCATGGCTCCCTCGGCTCAAAGCGCCATGGATTCAAATTCTGCCCTAGGCATGGATATTTCTGTGTGTTCATGTTGTCCTTATAAGGTCCCCTTACAGGTACCCCAACATTAAGAATCACAGTGATTGTTATATGACCAAGCAGTTACAAAGAGACCACAAATAAATTTAAAAATTGTGGTAAAGATTGGAGGGATTTAATATTTACATTGTATTTACTTAATGTGAGACAAGAAATAATCACCCACAACAATCACAGTTTTAATATTTATTTAAAAATTATTTAAAAAGTTCCCAAAAGTTTAATTTGGGTATGTTATAATAAATATTATAACTGTGATTGTTGTGAATAATTATTTCCTATCTCGCATATCTGCTACCACCAGGAAATTTATGTTTACTTAATTTTTTATGCTTAAAGTAATATTATTTTAGTGAAGTCCATGTCCATTGAAATGGACTATGTCTTCATGGTGAACAGATTCACAAAAATCTCCATCTTCCTTGGAGTTACAACCTTCTGTTGTAAAAATATTTTACAAAATGTTAGGACAAATATCATAAGCAGAGAGGTATCACATCTTTTTAATATTATCATTAAGCATGATTGGAGGTGGTTAAGGAAAATTCTAATCTTGTAAATTATCTCAATTAATGTTGACAAACGTGCATAAGTAATACAGTATGATTAACAATCTTGTATGAATGTATGTGCTTTTTTAGTAATTCATTTGTGTGCATTTTTGTTGTAATTATATGATCTGACTTTCAAACTTACTATTTTTAGATATTTGGAAGTGCTGGTGGCATATCATTGAGTCATGTGTTCTTGGAAGAAGATGATAGTTGTAAGTAAATATTTCGTTCATGTCTCATTGTTAAGGAAATTTTAACGTAATTTGTAATATCTTCAGTGTATTTCGGTTTATGATGTTTCCGTGTAAAATTATTTCTTCATATTAACTATTATAAACTATGAATAATAGAGAGCTTGCAAGAAGGGATATATCTTGATTCAAAGTGAATCTAAGTTCTGTTTCTTTATGGTGCAATGGTACCTGACAATAAGTGAGTAGTAATTAATGTGAACAAAATCTAATGAAAGCAAAGTGAATTTTGAAAATTGAAAGATAATTACTGAGAGGTTGAAGTAAATTATTTAAAAACATGATTATATCTACTGATTTTTCTACAAAAAAAAAAAAAAAAAAAAAAGCAGTTTTTAATGTAGTAAAATGTCTGTTAGAAAAGATGTATTTGTGAGATTTCAATTTTTTTCTTATTGCAATTTGATCTGATACTAATGACATGCAAATACTATGTATTTAAGTACTGAACAACTTTTTTTTTTTTAAAGAAAATACATTTTAAATGCACTTTTACCATTTATGAATAATTTTAATACATGGTATTAACACAGTTATAATAACAAATATATTATTATAAAATATATATTAAATATAATATTCATATAAATGGTTGTTTCATGAGATTTGTCTGGTTGTATCTTTGAACAATTTGGTCTTTTTTCTTTGCTTTGATATTAAAAGGAAGAATAACAGGGGAAAAATTATTTGTAAAAATGCTAAGAATAATATATTTTATTCTTCCACTAGAATTTTGAACAATAAATTGTAAGATTATGAAAATATAAGTGGTATTAATATTGTACTGTTAGTTCTTTTAATTTAGTTTTCTTTATGTCATGAACCTTATCATTATATGGGAATGGATATAGTATAGCTATGGAAAAGTACTTGCACCATAATTTATGGTGTTGATATTGCATTTATTTCAGTTGATTTTATTGGTGGATTTGACCCTCAGATGGTATGGTAAGTTATAATACCATAAAAAATTAATAATGTGGTGGCAATGTTTTGATTTCAATCTTACGCATATCCAATCTTATGCATTGGTGATCAATTACTCTTGCATTTGTTTTCTTACAAATAAAATTTTGCATGTCAATGTAGACTCCCTTTCCAAATGTGCACCAGTTATTGTTGTTTTTTATCTTTTTATTGGAATTCCCCACAATCAGCAGACAGAGAGTAAACAGTCTTTGTGTGTATATGTGCAAGTGGTTAGTGAAACTCTTTATGTGTAATTCAAATTCCTAGAGATAAATATTATGTGTAATCCATGATACAACAAATCGACTGATCAAACTAATACACATAAACTTTCATCTCAAAGAATAATACAGACAGAAGCTGTATATGCATGGATACAATTGAATTTTCCTTTTACTTTTTAATTAATGTTGTCTTAGCTTTCTCTAGTACAGTTGTGATCATTATAGTTTATTGTTCTCATTTGTGTGCATTCTTCCTATTTCTCAAAAACGTGGTGCTGATAAAGTTTGTTAATATTTCTGATTATCAGAAACCATTGTAATGTATGCATGTCGTGAGAATTAATGCATTCATGTTTTTTGTTTCCATTATTAGATATAATATTATGCAGAAGGCAGTATACAATAATTTATTTCTGTTTACATATGTATTTCAAATAATTCACGTATAAAGATCTTCAGTGAAATAAATTATCTCAGGAAATTTATTTGGCCTATCAATTGAAATGTTTCTTGTTAACATGTTATGCTTGATTCATGTTGAATTTCAAAACGAAAATTTTAGTTTAATAAAAATATTTGGGTTTTTTCTTGTTTGCTTTTTGGAACGATATGATAACAACATATTTGTTAGAGTAATTAACATGGAATGTATCTCTAATTTTCAATGCATCTTCTCTTGCAGCACAAGTTAAACAAATTGGTAAAAGAAAAATAAGTTGCAAGAGGAAATCCTTATACTCTGTTGAATTCAGTTCCCATAGTAATAATTGTATGGGCAATGATTCAGTAGAGTACAGTGTAGAAAATGGAGGAAATGGTACGTCTCAATTATCAGCCCCCCATCTTTCACCTCGTCCAATGACACCAAGGAGAGTGAAACGCCGGAGTGTTATTTCTCGAGGTTCAACTGCTCGCAGTTCTCTACCTCTTTCCTATCCTGAGAAACGCAATAGTGTTAGGTACAATACTACTAGATCTTCTCTAAGAGCTTCAGGAAGAAGGAACAAAGTGCCACACACGAGTCCTGTGTCTCGACTCATTGAGCAGCAACATACTCTTCAACAACGACAAATGTTAGAGTCATCAGAATCCAATGAATGTCACAGACTTACAATGATAGAACATTCAACATCTCAAATGGATTTACTTGTTCCAAATGCTACTTCATCTCCTTGGAAAGTTCCCACAGGTCATACAAATCCATTATATCAACAAAATTCCTCCCAGTCATTACAAGAAGATGAAGACTCATATAATAATCGTCCATCATCTGCTAGATCAAGTTATTCTAATTACCATGGAACTAGGCCAATAAGTTGTTATATGCCTGGAGGTGCACTGCCCTATTACATTGGTTCACAAGCAACTGGGCAAGTGCCTGTTATTAATTCATTGCAAAATACTAATCAGAATTTATTGAAACCTAACAGACAAAATCCATCATTCTTGAATAATGGGCCTCCAGCATATGCTGTGGAAGGTGGTGTTACCTCAGAAACTGTAATATGAAGTTCACTGAATTTGGTGAAAGTTTATAAGTCATTTTATAAGCTTTTTGGCTGCAAATTATTTTTTATTTTAATTATTGCCTCAAAACATTTCTTTGTAAATATTCTAAAAGCTGGTTCTTGACAGTTGTGAGGCATTGTGATATTGCATATGCAGGCTTAATTGACAACCTTGTGTGATCAAACCAAACCACGTGAGAAAGAAGTAGCAGAGAAAACTTGTGTGCAAAAAGATAAGTTCAAAAAGTGGAAACATTCCATAAATGTTCTTTCGAAGGATTGGACTCAGAGAAAATGAATGCATAACAAGATCATGGTAGGATGTGAACCTATTGAATTTTTTTGATGAGATTATCAAATAGTTAATATTGCTTTTATTGAACTTTAGAAAAAAAGATTGTGGTAAAAAATATTAAACCTAGGAATGGCAGACCAAAACTGAAGGAAGTCTCATATGTGAAGTTAAAACAATTTTACTTCATTAAATTACTTTTTAAAATGAACAGAAGTCATCACATCATAAACAGTAATCTTGTGGAACAAATTGTTTCAGTGGTGGGTACTTGAAACTGACAATGAAACTCAAATTTAACTTATGTATACATTATTTTTCTGCGGGTTGGGCCCTATGAACTGATTTGAATTTATTGACTATTTAATTCTTCAACAATGAGGTCTAGAATTTCATAATTTTTGCTAATTCAGATCAACATGCTTCACAAATCAATGAATATATTTAATGAATCTGTTATTAATTGATATTAATGATTGAGAAAATTGCAAACATTATCAAGTGTTGTGAGAATTAGTTTT
Organism: Teleogryllus occipitalis; assembly: GCA_011170035.1. Classification (NCBI taxonomy): domain Eukaryota; kingdom Metazoa; phylum Arthropoda; class Insecta; order Orthoptera; family Gryllidae; genus Teleogryllus; species Teleogryllus occipitalis. The sequence goes on along the minus strand of BLKR01000080.1, from coordinate 67,683 downwards.
TCATGGGCATGAAATTGAATGTAAAGTATGATTAATTTTTATGGAAAGCATTATTTCATAAGAGTATTTGACTTTGATGGAGTTTCCTGTAAGTGTTTAACCTTGAAGTAAAGTGTCACTGCCATATTCAAGTAACATATGCAAGGATTCATAAATTATATTATTTTCAAAGTATATAGATTGTATTTAGTATGAATTGAGCAATTTATTGAGTGAGTTTTTTGTTGTGAGATATTTTTAGTTTCATGGCTATGAGTTACTTGATTCTAGTAACTAGATTGAAGTAACACTTTCATGGGAAAATGAATGTGTGTATCAACATTAGTTCTCAGAGTATGTGGTTGTTTGAACTGTTGCAATTATTACTAATTATTTGTCAAACGTGGCACTGGAAATTGTGATAGACTGAAATTTTCTTTATAAAAATTTGTTTTGCTTTTTGAGGAATTTTGAATAAAAGTCCTTTTGCTGATTTACACAGAACCCTGCAACTTGTAATATGTAATAGCTGTAAGTTCTCTTTATGTAATAGTTAATAAACACCAATATTGTGATACTTAGTACATTAATTTCTGTTTTAAGTTAACAATCAACACTTAGATACAACTATGTATTTTAAATTAAATATTTCCTAAATAATATGGTTTTAATGGTCAGACATTTTCTTTGAAAGTTTTGTATTGCAAACAGTAGCAAAATTTTGTGCAAATGTATTAGTAACAACTATATTGATTCCATACCTTCTTAGCAAGTAGTTAATATAGAATTCATCTCTCTTTTCTGCCCAGTGCTTATGTCTATTTGGCAATAATCATAGAGTGTAAGTATATTAAAAAATTATCTTTAGTTTATAAACTGACATAACAATTATTGAATGATGTATCACTGATAGTGCATATCTACAGTGAAACTATATTTTTTTATTATATTTTTGTTGCAGCTATGGTATACTGCATCACTTTTCTTATTTCATTTTTTAGTTTCACTTGCATTTGTTTGATTTGGACTCAATCATTTAATTTATTGATCATTGTATGCTAAGCTTTAGAACATTCCTCTTGTATATATAGCAATAAGTCGTTAAAAAATTATTAATTTGTATTTTTTATGTTAATTACTTTGAACCATTGATATTTGTGTAATATTTTCTGGAAGTCTTCGTTTTTTATTTTTGTTTCCTCTAAAATATTTTTATATTAAGTATGCATGGGCATTACCCAGTAAAATAAAAGAAATTTTTAAATTACATTACTTATTGTTTCAAATAATTAACTGGTAGATGAAAAAAATATTGTGAGCTGACAAATTAGATTAATTATTCTCAGGTCTATAGATTGCTGTGTCTTGTGATGAGAATTCTTTAGTTTGAGAAGTGCATTTAGAAATCAAGAAATTGAATTACAAAACCTTTTGTGTTCACTGCCTGAACTGTTGTACATGATGAATTTATTTATTATATGAAAGTACATAAAGTCATACGTGTTATATAGGATTTCAGGGAATCACATATTTGTTACACAGCATAGGGTAATTTTAATTTTGATGAATTAGTTACTTATGATGTGACTTACTGAACAATTAAGCAATCATGAAAATATTTGGTCTTCCACTATAGAAGTGCTACTAATTTTATGAAAATTATGACCATAAATACTGTGTTCTTTTATCATTGGACCAACAGGTGATGTATCATTTTTACTTGTGATCTGGTTTTGTGGTACTTAAGTAAGTGCAATGAAGAATCTTGAAGTATTTGTAATTCATTGTACATAAGAGTACAAAATAGGTAGTTACAGATCGCCATAAATTATAATATATGCTTTAAGATAAAATCTTGAAATTTCACTGTAATCAATCACTATGAATTTATTGTACTTAATTGATCTTGTTAAAAAAGTATTTTATATTCTAACCTACAAGTTATGTGTCATGTTGACTGTATGCTGAACAGCTGTTGTAAAAATGTCTTTCAAAATGTTTTATAAGGATCAAAGAATTGTAATACCAAAGTTTTATTTAAAGAATAGTTCACTTATTAATTTTTTATACAAAAATGTGTTTATTCTTTTAAACCTATTTCCTTACCTTTAGAAAATAATGATTAACTAGAGGTGCTACAGAATGGCACAGACTTTCTCAAACCAAATTTTTCTAATTTCCTTGGTGTGGTCTGGCTTTAAAGTCGTGCTCTATTGTATGGCCAGCTGCCATCTCTCGTCGCACAAAGTACATTTTTTTTGACAATTTCTCAACTTGTTGCTTTCCTAGTAGTACAAATGAGTCATTACTTCAAGAGTATTAAAGAAGAGTAAAAATTCATCATAAATAGAAGTTTTCATTGAAAAAATTCGTAGTTTTTAAGAATATGGTGATTAATCATCACTGTAAATGCAAAATTGTAAACTCTTTTTCACAAGAATATTAAGTTTTCGAAAAACTTCATTTGAAGTCATTTCAAGCACATCCTCTCACAAACGTAATAATGCATGCAAATCGATGGAAATGTTCATATTAACGGCATGAGAGGTATTTCAAGAAAATTACATTTGTGTAATTTTTGAAAAAACAAAAAATACACCAAAATGAACTTTACATCATATTAAACAGTGCAATTAGCACTATCTATTGGAAAAATATGAAAAAAAAATTGGAATTGGTTTTGAGGAAATGGCGTTTGAGTGTTTCTGCAAATTCGAAATTTTGTGCTCATTTTTACAGAAAACTGTTGAGTGTTGTAGAAACTTTATTTGACATTATTTAAAGCACATGTTCTCATAAATATAATAATGTGAAGAAACTGCCTTTAATGTAAATTTTACAGACATGAGAGACAAGTCAAAAAAATTTCATTTTTGAAAAAGCAAAAGAATACAGCAATACAGTGTTTATGTCACGGCAAGGGGTTCATTTGACACTAACCTAACAAAATATTTAAAGAAAAAATTTGGAGCCGGTTTTGAGAAAACAGTGTTATTTTATAAAATTGCAAATATTGCACGCACTATTGCAGGAAAACTACTAAAATTTCCAAAATAATCTATAAGACCTAATTAAAAGAACTATTTAAGCACAACAAATTTCATCTGAAGGAAAAATCCGTGTCTTCAATTTTGTGGTTGTAGGAAGACGCCGGAAAAAATTCAAACTTTTGATATTTTCGAAAATTCCGAGTTATCTGTGAAATTCTTACCAATGCCACCTTCATAAGTGTAGTTTGCTCTTATCTTACAAAAAATTTAAAGAAAAAATTAGGAGCTGTTTTAGAGAAAATTTTGAAAATGTCCGGGGTACGTCATGTAAAGTATCCCCAAATTTTATAGAATGTTTTTCAAAATTTCAAATTTTCAACTAGAGCCAGATCCACAGGATTCTTCAATTTGCACAAGATCATACTTGTGGTTTAGGCGCTAGTAGTGTTCACAGACGGACGGACGTTTTGCTTCCAATTGGTTTTTCGGCATCAAGAACCACAAAACAGGGATTCTGAATACACGTGTTAGAGGAATTTTTTCTCTTAATTTAGCAACTGGTTTTATGCACTTTGTCGCCACCAGAGCCTGGCTATGAATTTTTTTCCGCCAAAAATCCGCCTCTTTTTCCCCCCCAGCATTACGTAACTTTCTCTATTCTACGTATATTACTCCGTATATACATACGTATACGAGAAAGTAATAATGGATAAGTTATGGGCTAAGTTAGTTTCTTCTTTGTTTTCATCTTTTTCTCAACGCAAATAAATACAAAATATTTAATTCAGAACGTATTTAGTGTAAAAAATGTTTAGCCAGTCAATTTTTGAGAATGCTTGCAGATATATTGTAGGCTGCAGATTGCTTTCTCTCTTTCCACAGTTTTCACATATTTTTCACCAGCCTCCCTTTTTGTCTTTCTTGGTATTCTTCTAACCTTAGTTCATAATCTTTTGAATTCCACATGGTTTGGTATCGTTTGTGACTGCAGGTATTTTTCTTCTTTACGGGGTCTTCTATTTGTTCGAAGATCAATAGCCAAGGATATGGTTTTCGTAGAGAATTGCGGGTGTAAATGCTAAAAATATACTCATTAACTTTATTAACTTTGGAAATGCCATGCCTTCCATTTAACAGCTGCTGCTGGTACATTGAATAAATTATCTTCCCTCCGGTGTTGTAGGCTTATGTGGGTTAATAATAAAGGTTTTCTGCAGCACTCTAGGAATGAACTAAAAAACAATTCCTAACCTAATCTATGAGAAAAATTCAAATAATTAATATTATTTTAAATCATTATTTTAATTATGAGCTGATTATGAAATAATTGCAGAAAACAGAACTGTTAGCAAAAACACTGTTAATTGATAAATTCTTTTAACATGCAAATATTAATAATTAAACCTATAAAAGACTGTCATACATTAAAATGCTGTAACTGAGTGTATGATTATCTGGTTTGGTGACCACTCTAGTACAATTATATGATTGTTTTCATGAGTTTGTTAAAGTGCCTCTTATCTTGTAATGACATTGCTTGGGTTTCTATGTGAAGGTTTTTAGTTTGCCTGGCACAAGTTGCCTCGTTTGTCAATTAAAGATATATTTTTTCTCAGCTCATGAAGTAGTTAAAAAGACTTTTGCTACAAAAAGAGTGTATTGTTAGGTAGTCTCTCATCTGCATTTAAATAAAGGCAATTATATTAAGTTTCCTATTATCTAGAATACATTAAGATTCAAGTATGTTATTGAAAATTATAGCAGGAATTTTTTGAAACCATTTCTTTCATGAGGCATATAATTTTATAATAATTTAAATATTTTTTCAATAACAAATTATTAGTACGGATACTTTTTCTGTTGAAGGAAGAGTCACTCTAAAACTTACAGAAAACAAATTGTAGGTATGACATGCTTCATTAAATTTCTTCTGCCTAACTGGTAATTTGAAAGGTCAACGAATTATAAAAATACTCGTAAAAATTGAAAATAGTGAAGGGTTATACTGAAACCCATATTTGCTTAATGATGAGTTCAAATAAAATCACAGTAGCATGAATCCTTCAAACACCCTAAAAGGCAGGGTTGATGAAGTAGCAAATAAACAAGGGGAGGTGTTATTTCATTTTATAAACATACATAACCTGCTGCCATTTCTTCTAATAATTTAATGACAATTTTTTAGAAAGTTAGCACCTTCCATCTTCCTGCTTGGGACTGTAAGTAATTTAAAAAACAGAATGAGTGGCACAACCCAAAAAACTTTTTGGGGAGGGGGGCGAGGTGGGGTACAGATATAGTATCCAAACGACATTTTATATTCTTATCAAAAAGAATGATGAATTAAAAATGTATTTATATTGCTAAGCATTTTTAAAGTATTCAAAGACTGAATGACGTTCGTTAGTACAACAAAATTCGAAAAAATAAAAATATTAAATAAAAATGTGTTAGCTACTTCGGGAGCAGGGGGGACCCATGTTTAAAAAGCACTGCCTAAGAAATAAATATCATTACAACTTTTTGGCTCTTTCTCATACAATATCATGCCAATTCTCTTTAATTCTTTTTTGTCTGTTTTGGAAAATCGCCGAAGATTTGCCTATTGAAACGCAACGTGACTCAATGAGCGAAGTGGATACTAGCCGAGTCATATAGTCAGCAACATTAAACAATTAAAAAAATCGAACTTGAAGTTAAGAAATAAGGACCTTGCAACATTAATAAGTAAATTCATGAAATGAAACCAAACTTCTTAATCGTCATTTCAAGGTAGAATCTTAATTCTAGACTTTCTCCAGAAGGTGCTACTTACAATTGGACTTTTAATCGTTTGGTAATTTTTACACAATTTACGTTTTCAACAATCAAAATCATTCCCACAAGAGAATCTTTGGGGCAATGGCATTCTCTCTTCCAATGACGTCAGGGAAGGAATGTTTCGAACACGAAGGATCAAAGGGGCAGTGTTATAGTCGTCACAGTGTCAGAAGACGGAGAGAAGATGGCAGTTTTAAAGGAGGCTAGATTTAATGGAACAGTTCCTATTCTCTCTCTTGATAGTCCCGGAAAGACAGCCGAAACGGAAGACATCGATCCTCTTCACGATGAACTACATAATATTCAAAGTATGATTCGTTTGACGAGAACAAACATCGACGCTTTGAATGCCAAGTTTGCAGGTTTTCAACACCCACCATCTATGTATTTAACAGAATATCAAGAACTTACCAGTAAACTGCACGAATTTAAAGTCAAAGAACAAGAATTAATTGAACTGATAAACAGTGGACGTGATAGTCCAGAAGAGACGTGTGACCGTCACCTGCTCGATCAAGGTAGCGGCGGGGACAGTTCTCCACGAATTGTGCCAAGATCTCCTTTGAAGTCCGTAGTTAGAGCTCATCTCCCAAACCAACAAAGGACTAGTGTTCAAGTGCGACCAGGGCAGACGCTGAAAGAAGCTCTAGCCAAGGCATTGAAATTGAGAAAATTGACCCCGGAAATGTGTATTGTGTATAAAGGGCATAGTAAAGTTCTGATTCCTTGGGAAGCAGATATATCATCCCTTGAAGGGGAAGAAATTACTGTAGAAATATTAGACAAGTTTTCAATAACTACAAGTATTTCTCATAATTTTGTTCGCAAGACTTTCTTTTCATTGGCATTTTGCGAGTGTTGCAGTAGATTATTATTTCAAGGATTTTATTGTAGAACCTGTGGTTATCGTTTTCACCAACGATGTGCAACAGGTGTCCCCGCTTTATGTCAGCAAGTTCGTATGCAAGATAATTATTACCAATTTTTACTTGCACAGAATCCAGTTTCTTCTGCAGGCATCTTGCAAACTCCATCTTTTGGACCAGGCACTTCTTGTTCGCCATCACAGCCACAGCCTATACCTCGTAGACATCACCCAACACTTGGAACTAGAGAAAGATCTAGCTCTGCACCTAATGTCTGTTATAATCTAGTCAGAGATGGCGGTGACTCAACAGTTGAAGAATTTTCCAGTCGTTTAAATCGCTCGAGTCCTGTGCCTCCAGGAGTAAGTGGTGGTAACTTGACAACTTGCAGCCCCAGCAGCAGTCCAACTAAACCATCCCATAGTCAGAGTGCCCAGGCATCACCCACCAACACTTTAAGACCATGGCGCCCAAGAGCTCGTAGCGCTGATGAAAGCAGCAATAAGGTGCGAACTCCTCGAGAATCCATTGAGGACTGGGAAATACCAGCTGATGAAATACTGATTGGCCCACGTATTGGCTCAGGTTCATTTGGAACTGTATACAAAGGTCACTGGCATGGACCTGTTGCTGTGAAGACACTGAATGTGAAGGATCCTACTCCTGCTCAGTTGCAGGCCTTTAAAAATGAAGTAGCTGTATTGAGGAAAACACGTCATGTTAATATCCTTCTATTTATGGGTTGTGTTAGCAAACCACAGTTAGCAATAGTTACTCAGTGGTGTGAAGGATCTAGTTTATACAAGCATTTGCATGTTTTAGAGACTAAATTTGAGTTACTCACACTTATTGAAATAGGGAGACAAACAGCACAAGGTATGGATTATTTACATGCAAAAAACATAATACATAGAGATTTGAAGAGTAATAATATTTTTCTTCATGATGATCTCACTGTGAAAATAGGGGACTTTGGCCTAGCTACTGTAAAGACACGCTGGTCGGGATCCCAGCAATTTCAACAGCCCACTGGTTCTATCTTATGGATGGCTCCTGAAGTGATACGCATGCAGGAGGAGAGCCCATATAGTTTTCAGTCAGATGTGTATGCATTTGGTGTAGTGTTGTATGAACTTTTAGCAGGACAACTCCCATATGCCAGTATCAATAACAAGGATCAGATACTCTTTATGGTGGGAAGAGGATATTTACGACCAGACCTCAATAACCTTCGTTCAGATACTCCAAAAGCTCTGAGGCGACTCTCTGAGGACTGTATAAAACTGAATAGAGAAGAACGGCCCCTTTTTAGACAGATTCTTGCATCCCTTGAGAGTGCAGTACGCCTATTACCTAAAATCCATCGATCAGCTTCAGAACCCACATTGAACCGCACTCAGCTACAATCAGATGACTTTCTGTATATGTGTGCTTCTCCAAAAACACCCATAAATTCCCAGTTTGGAGCTTTTCCATTTTATTCAGTTGGAGGAATTGTATAAATAAATCCTTAGTATTTTCCAATATCAGGTATATTTGAGAACTGTGTAGTGTGTACAATGAAGTTGTACAGTGTTTTATCATTTATGTGAAGTTTTAGGTACTGGAAGTTCCACAATTGAATTATTTATTTGAAGAAAGGCTAAGTCTAATATAGAGAAGTGATTGTTTTATTTATTTTGCTTTAGAACAGTATGAATTCTGGTTCTATTAATTTGGGGTAGGGCACATTAAGTAATATAATGTAGTTGTGATGTCTCTTTAAGTAGTTTTTATTACTGCAGTTCTGTGGACTTAGCCAGTTTTCTAAATAAATAATTAAGTGTTTTGTTCACTTACTATTCTATTGTAACAAAATTCTTAGTTCTGCTTAAAATCCATATCTCGGTAACCTCTAGAATTATTTTTTGAAAGTGGATAATACAAGTACTTCTTATTTGCCACCAAATTACATTGGTTTATTGCAAAGTAAATATACTTTGTTCTGCATATTAATTTTTTGCACATTGGAATTTATGTATCATATAATGTGATGAAATTATTGTAAATAATATACCAAGTTATGAATAATTTATTGACTTCTTGTTTTGGTAAGCTAATGTTGAAGTTGAAAGCATCTTGTGCATTGTTTGGGGGCACTAATGTAGTTGTCAAATGACAGACATCCACCAATGTTGGTGTTGTAAATAAATACATGTATTGCCTATGTAGTCTTTTTTTCCACAGTTGGCTTTGAAAAATAAGAGAGATAAAAAATACGTAACTGTAAATTAGTAGTGACATACCTTTTCTTGTGATTATTGTAGTGATTTTTGTGAAGTTACCAGGTACGTTTCATTGTAAAAAAAAAAAATTATTGTTTCAATTCCATATTGCAGAACAAGTTCAAATTATTAATTTTTAAAATTACATTCCAAATTGTGACAGCTTTATGTGTATATTACTTTTTAACATGGTATAAACTTTTTATGCTTGGTCACTACTATTCACTGAACTGAAAATCAGACCTATTGCATCTTGTAATAAGATAGTTTCCAGCCTGTTGCACACAAGCAATTTCTTGAACTGTCTGTGTAAGAGTTATATGAATTAAAATTTCCTCCAAATTCTGAAGACTTACATCAGTTTATCTTATTAACCTGTAAATATAACCATTGACTTTGGGCAACCAGAAAATAGACGAAGTTGTTTTACTATATACAAAATAAGATATAGACTACAGCCTTCTGGAGCTCCAATTGCCAACTGGTTTAAAATACGGGTTTTAGAATGGTAGTCACATTCACTTGAGACTTTATTCATGTGAGCATTTTGAAGAATGCAACACCAATCCATTGTCACATAGAAGTATAATACTGTTCTTAGTATAAGGTAATTGTACAGTAAGCTTAGGTGCACTTTTTGCATAATTCATAAATCAGGTTTGTGTCTGTTAAATGATGGTTCTCATTTTTAAATCATACTTGCTTTACTCTGGCAAAACTTTACCCAAATGCTTGTCCCCTGAACATGCAAAATGTGAGTGCAAACTGCTTATTGCAAGACCTGTGATAAAAAGGAGCTTCAAATGTGAAGGATGATTGAGGAACCTGAAGAAACATTCCTTTGGGATTTTCATTGCTGTGAAGGAAGAGAAGAGTAAACTTGTCACTTGACCATTTTGAATGATTGTGTGATATTTGTCATTGCTTCACATTTTTTCCAGTGTTGAGCTGTGTAAAAGAATAATTTATGATTTGTGTACGACTTACTTTTTTGGTCTGAATTTAATGTTCATGCATAGGTTATCAAAAATTTCCAATAAATCTCCAAAGTGGTAGTACTGACATTCATAATTATTATCATATTGATTTATTTCCTTTTTTATCATTTCAGGTTTGCCAATTATAGAAATATTGCATGCTGTTTTCTGGACCATCTGTAGACGAAAATTTCCTTACCTAAAGTTGTGTAATCAGATGACCATTGATTAATTTTTATAATTAAAAACAATATTTCACAATTAACTTTTTAAATTTTATCTAAATTCAATTGCAGATGCATTATTTGCATTTGCTTGCTCTGTATTAATTTAAAAATTTCCAGCTTAACCTACTTAAGGCTTGAATTATTGCCTTGAGAGCGTATCATTTGCTTTAGACCTCTATACAATATTTCTATAGAAACAACTTAAGGCATCATTTGAAGAAAAATCTTGTGTATGAAGATAAAAAAGATAACAATTGCTTAGTTCTTGGTAATAACAATGATGATGAGTGGCTATTAAACAATTTCTGATTGCACTATTCAAGATGTTTGGAAAGTGTTATATACTATAGATTAATTTTCCCTAAATTGTACTATTTTGGGAGGAAACCGTTTTTAAGCTGCTTACATGTTTATTGCCATACTTTGAAATTTTACTCCCCATTCATTTCCAAAATACACGAAATGCATATTGTTAAGAATGAAATGTATTTACTTTCAAATACAAATTACAAAGGAAAAGAAATTTTGCTTATAACAACATTCTGAAGATACGTCAACAAAAGGGAAGAAAGCTGAAAATAAGAGACTTTACTTTAACTTTCAACATTCAAAATGCATTAAGATTTAAACATTAAATGTTGGTCTTTACCAGTATTTTTATTTGATTAGCTGCTTTTGAGGTTAGAACCATCATTTTCTGATGTAAAATTTTATTAAAAGTACTCGTTTAAAAGCTGAATTAGAATATAATAAATAAGACAGATTTTTTAAAAGAGTATGTAGCAGACTATTCTTTCCCTCCAGATTAATACCCAAGTCTCATAATGATAATGGAGAATTTCTAGCTTCAACGAATTCACAAAATATTCTGAAGAAAAATTTATATTTCAGTTTAAAATATTAAAAAAGAAGGAAAGGTACCACGTTCACTAATGCTTGTGACAATGCCAACTCCCACCTGGATTACTAATATTATCACAACTTTTTTAAATTTATACACATAAGTTCACATGACCTTGTCATTTTCTGACATGCAAAAAGTAAATAGTTGGTTTACTTTCAATTTGCTATACCTGCTCATGACTAGCATCCTAAATCCTTGGTCTGGAGAGCCATTATGTTTTTAATGGTTCAACTCAGATTATCAATACTTTTAACTGAATCGTTATACGTGCATAACACATTGTTTTCATTTTACTTAATTTGCAACCACTTTTGTTTTCTGTTCTAGCTCATATGGAAGCCGCAATAAAAACAATATAAGAGGGGGTGAGTCTGAGGAGGTCTCATCACAAAGTTCAAGGTGGAGTGTAAATATTAATAGTGTGAAATTTCCTTAAGAAATACGTCAGGCTCACTTTAAAGAAAATGTATTCGAATTTTGAACTATAAATAAATGAAATTATATTGTAGAAATAACAAAAAAATTGTCCCAAACACAACCAAGGCAATTTAGGCACATGTTGAGCATTAAAATTGGTAATACTCGCAACAAATGGTGTAAATACTGATAACAAATAAAAGAGATTATAAGAATACTAGCGTACTTCACACACTCAGCAACATGGTAAATTGTGATTGACCTTGCTTGAAGACAGCATACATGACCCAAGTGCATCATTATAAAATATTTATGAGGACCATAGCATGATACATCAAATGGCTGCAACTTATATGAAGTACATAAAGAAAGAGTCAAAATTGTCACTCCAGTTTCTTTCACCATGTCTAAAGCTCTTATAGATGGCTCTGGCTGCCCCAGTGACACTGGTTCACAGATCCTCATAGACACCTTTCAATATGATTTTGAATTTAAAAGTTAACCCCAAAAGAGAAATATAACTGCAGTTATTGCAATTGAAAGGTAGAGGACCATTCATTATCATGATTTTTAAAAATTGACAATTTTTCATGATGCAAGAAATTTATAGGTCTTTTTCCTACTTTCTAAAAACATGGAATTTGTACCTACTATTACAAAATATTAATTAGAACAATGTGCATCCTAGGCAACTATTTGCAGTCTTCACGAGAGGCATGCAGGCAGTGATGCCAAACATTCTACATTTTTTCAAATAAATTTTCCCTCCACAACAACAAAAAATATACGCAATAGTTCACTGTACCCCCTGTTCCTCTATAACAGTGGTTCTCAAACTTTTTCCCCTTGAACCCCTCCACCATGATGAGGGAGTATGTCATTCCCCCTCCCTCCAGTCTATTTCTTCTATTAAATATAGAATCAAATTTTTCTTAAAAAAAAATAATTACATTATTCTCTCTGTTACCAAATTCAGATTTACAGAATTCTGCATAGCCAAAAAGGATTCATTTTATTATATATTAAAAATACATAAAAATTATTCTTCACATTTTCGTTTATTCAAAAATTATAAAAAAAGACATCACTAAGCAGCTAACAAGAATTTCAACAAAATTAAGAATTTAAATTACAAAATTCAGTGGCTTGCTTTCGACGGGAAAGTTTATCAAGACATTAGAGTTAGAGTAGAAATGGTCACTCGAAGTTCTTTATTTGCATTTATCTTTGAAAGGTACTTAGACTTCATAGCTATCAAAGCCAAGAAATCTGTCTCGCGCAAGTAAGTTGTTGCAAAAGGAATTAAGATCTTTATTGCAATTTGGCTCAGCTTCAGGTATTCCTTGCCAACATGTATCCAGAATTCACAGAAAGACACTTCATTAAATTGACTCTTCAATGGTGTATCACAACAGAGATCAATGAGATGTTCTTGCTCTTTTATATCTAAAGATGATGGTCTAGGGGGATTTTTGAATGGATTTCTAATCCTGTTAAATTTCACAAAATCATAGTAGAAATATTTTTCGAAGTGATCTTTTAGCATTGTAAAATGAAGAAGACAGCATTTTATCTTCATTGGAAGTACTGGATTATCAGTGTCTTGTAACTGACAATAGAGAATAAAACATGTCTAGCATGTCATTTTCTATCTGCTCACGTCACAGCTCTAATTTCTTCATGAAAGCCTTTACTTTTTCATTCCAAGATAGTTCAGTTGCCTCATTCCCTTGAAGTAAAGTATTCAGAATACAGTGAAACTCCGTTTATACGTTTCTCACTTAAACGTTTCTCACTTACACGTTTTTCACGGTTATACGTTTTTTTTGTTAGGTCCCGAATAAATTCCTATAATTCCCATGCAAAATTATTTCAGTTATACGTTTTACGTTTATACGTTTTTCACACTTATACGTTCAAAATAAAAGTCCCTTTAAGGCCGTATAACGTTCAAATGATCCCGCAGAGGCGCTGGACGATCTGCGTCGTGCCCGGAATTTTGCTCGAGTCGACACGCTCCAGAGCGCTCCCGCGGAGCTGACTCTTGCCCTCTGAGGCCACTTCCCGTTAATGAAACTTGTAATATAGAAGCTCGACTCGGCCTAGCTGAGGGGTCAAGACCGCGCGAGCCCGCGGGTGGTAGCGAAAGTCGGCTCCCGGCCCACCTCCAGAAGCGGGACTTCCAAAACGAAAACTTTCAGTCGTATGCGCATGGGAGCTCCCTGAGGATCTCAGGAGGCGACAGCTAGTTCCGAGGGAAGGTCAAAGGTGTCCCCAGGAGAGAGTAATGACATAGATGACCAATAAATGAGAATGTTTGTGCATTGACTGTCCCAGTCTCCAAGGGTGCCTTTGGCTCGCCGTAATAACACGAGTTCCTTTCGGTAGCGGATGGCGCAAGCGGCTAATGAAACCGATCCCTTTCCGCGAGGCGCGGCGCGGCGGGTGTCGCCAGACGGTGGAGCTGTGGCTGTCGTGCGCTTCCTGTCGCCCACGTATTAGATCACCGTGCTTTGATCCGCGTTATCTCAAGTAACATGAAGCTTGAAAGCAAAGCAAGCAGCCGTGGGTCTTCGTCGCCAGTTGTAGCCCACGCAGGTCACGGCCTTCGTTTCCGTAGTGAAACTGAGTCACACAAGTTCAACAGTATCATCCTTTCTGTTCTGCAATCTGCAGTTCTTGGCTGGGATTTGCGAATAGTCTTCGTGTCGCTCAGGTCGCGCCTTCATCTCGCGTTTGTTGTACTGTCGTAGTTCGTCTTCTTTCTGGTTTTGCGTCCGCGATATTACACGAAAATGAGTGGTAGGAAAAGGCAACCCCTTTCAATATCAGAGAAAATAAAAATTTTAAAAGTTGTTAGGGAGAGTGGAAATAAAAAGAAAGTAGAAATTGCTAAAGAACTGGGAATACCGGCATCCACGCTGAATTCCATCATTTCTAAGGGGAAAGAAATCGAGGACAAGGCACGTGTGTTTGGGGTGTCTAGTAGCAAGAGAATGCGAATTCAAGGAGGAAAATATGAAAATTTGGAAGATGCATTGCTACAGTGGTTTCAGCAGCATCGTGCTGAAGGTATACCAATAAGCGGCCCCTTATTGTGCGAGAAAGCGACTGAAATTGGACTGCGGCTTGGTTTAGAAAATTTCCAAGCTTCATCTGGCTGGCTTCATAAATTCAAGCTGCGACACGGAATCTGCTGCAAAAGTATGTGCGGCGAAAGCGGAAATGTTGATGCAGATGTGTCGGCATGGAAGTCGGGACCTCTTCAAGAACTGGTGGAGCAGTATGCCCCCAAAGATATTTTTAACGCCGTCGAGACGGGGCTTTTCTATTCCCTAATGCCTGAAAAGACGATGGCGTTCAAGGGAGAAAATTGTCACGGGGGTAAGAAGAGCAAAGACCGTGTAACTGTGCTTTTATGTGCTAACAGTGATGGGACAGAAAAATTGCCACCGGTCACGATCGGGAAATTTGCGAAGCCGCGATGCTTCAAACACATAAAAACACTGCCCACCAAATATGAACACAATAAAAATTCGTGGATGACCACGAAAATCTTTGAAGATTGGTTGCGGGCTTTAGATGCCAGAATGGGTATCAGAGGGCGAAAAATACTATTATTTGTAGACAAGTGTCCAGCACATCCACTAGACACCTCATATCTACGGAACATCAAGGTGCAATTTTCCCCCTCGAACTGCACCAGCGAGTTGCAACCCATGGATCTAGGGGTTATCCGAAACTTAAAGTTGCACTACCGAAAAATGTTGGTGCAACAGGCCATCCGCTACATCGACAACGGAAACAGGAGTTCGACTAAAATAAATGTATTACAGGTAAAATTTTTAGTTTTATGGTCAGTGAGGTAGAATTTTTAGTTTTTATAATCAGGAACACTCCTTTTTTTTCTCATAGGCTATGCATTTTATCTCCTCGTCATGGCAGAAAGTTGAAGAATCTACCATCAGGAACTGTTTCCGGAAAGCTGGATTTGGCAGCCCCGAAGATGGTGTAGAAATGGAGCTTTGGGAGATTTACCCATCAATCAAGCGGACTTCACAGAATTTGTGGATGTAGATAAAGATGTGGTTACATCTGAACTAAGGTCCATTGAGGACATTGTGAGTGAAATCAACGAAGAGATTGATGAAGACAGTGATGATGAAGTGGATGATAGTGAAATAAATGTAGTAGGTTTCAGTGAAGCCGTTGCAGCATTAGAAACTGTTAAAAAGTTTGTTATGCAACACAGTGTCGCAGATGAGGTGATGGGACAGCTATCACGTTTGGAGGGGGAAGTGTATACCTTGGGGGCTTATAATGTTAAACAGACCAAGATAACAGACTTTTTTCATAAGTAATCATTTAAACTACATATTAAAATCTTCTTTTTTGGTAGTAAGTTTTCTAATAAAACAGTAGAGTAAAAATAAAGATTTTTTTTGCTCATAAAATTCAATTTCAGTTATGTGTTTTTCTCACTTATACATTTTTTTCTTCGGTCCCCTGAAAAACGTATACGTGAAGTTTTACTGTATTTAGTTTTAAAAAAAATCAGTGAAGTAAACCCATTCTCAAGAGAAAAACTTCGTTGCTTAACCCATTCTCTCTAGCACCTGACCTCTAGAAAGTCATCAAGCATTACTAAACTAGAGGTGCAACAGAATGGCACAGACTTTCTCATAGCAAATTTTTCTACTTTCCTTGGTGTGGTCTGGCTTTAAGGTCTTGCTCCATTCTCTGGCCAGCTGCCTTCTATCTTCGCCCACAGTACATTTTATGTCATTTTCTCAGCCTTTCGGTTTCTTAATAGTACAACCAAAATATTGCTTCAAGAATATTAATGAAGAGTAAAACCTCATCCAAAATAGAAATATTCATGGAAAAATTTGAAGTTGTTTTTAACAAAATGGCGATTAAGCATTGCTGTAAATACGACATTTGAAGCTCTTTTTCACAGGAATCTATTGAGATTTTGAAAAACGTAATTGAAAGTTATTTGAAGAACTTCCACTCAAAAATGCAATGATGTATACAAATTGATGGAAATGTGCATATTAAGGACTTGAGACATTTAAAAAATTTCATTTATATAATTTTAGAAAATATACAAGAATCACCAAAATAAACTTTATGTCGTATTAAACAATGCCATTACCACTATCCATTGAAAAGTTTGAAGAAAAAATTTGAAGCCATTTTTGAGAAAATGGCGGTTGAACATTTTTAAAAATACGGAATTTTGAGATCATTTTAACACAAAACTGTTGGATTTTTGAGAAACTTACTTTTATTATTTATTTAAAGCACATTTACACATAAATATAATAGTGTGAAGAAATTGTCTCTTATGTAAATATTACCGATGTGAGAGGAAAGTAAAAAAAAATTACATTTTTGTAATTTTTGAAAAAGCAAAAGAATAGAGCAATATGGCGTTTATGTCATCCTATTGGGTTCGCTTGGCACTAACCTTCCAAACAATTTAAAGATAAAATTTGGAACTGTTTCTGAGAAAATCTTATTTTTGTTATTTTTTAAAACTGCCAATACTACATGAAAACTACAAAAATTTTCAAAAAAATCTACATGACCTTCACGAATGAACTATTAATAGACCATAAATTTCATTTGAAGGAAAAGTCTCTATCTTCAATTTTGTAGTTGTAGGAACACACGGAAAAAAAATCACAATTTTGCAATTTTCGGAAATTCAGAGTTAACCGCGAAAATCGGACCAATGCCACCTTTAAAAGTGTATTTTACTCTATTCTTACAAGAAATTTAAAGAAAAAAATTGGAGCCGTTTTTGAGAAAATTTTGAAAATGTCTGGGGGGCTTCATGTAAAGTAACCCAAATTTTAAAGAATGTTCTTCAAAATAGCAGCGTCGACAGAGCGACAGGTGTTAATTCAGTTTGGAAAAATCGTTTGCATACTTTAGGCGCTGGTGTTCACATACACCGGACGGACGGGCGGGCGGAGTTTCGGAGGGAAAAAAAAAAAAAAAAAAATCGATATCAGGGGACCCCAAAACTTTTTGTTGAAATCTCGAAATCGATTTTCCGCAGCATTACATAACTTTCTCTACACTAGGTATATTACTCCGTGATATATATGTATCTCGTATGTATACGTGAAGGTAACTGGATGTGCAACAGAATGGCACAGACCTCGTAGTAAAGTTTTCTAATTTTCTTGGTGCGGATTGGTTGAACGGTGTTGCCCCATCCTCTTGCCAGCTGCCATCTATTGTCGCCCAAAGTGCATTTTTTTGACATTTTCTCAACTTTTCGGTTTCCTAATAGTAGAACTGAAACATTATTTAAAGAATATTAAAGAAGTGTAAAACCTCGTCCTAAATAGAAATTTTCATTGAAAAATTTGAAGCTGTTTTTAAGAAAATGGCGATTAAGCATTACTGTAAATGCGAAATATGAAGCTCTTTTTCACAGAAATTTTTTGAGTTTTCGAAAAAGTCATTCGAAGCACTTCTACTCACAAATGCAATAATGTTTACAAATCCATGGAAATGTGCATATTAACGGCGTGTGACATTAAAAAATATATTTGTGTTATTTTTGAAGAAAAAAAAGAAACAACAAAACAAAACAAATACACCAAAATGAATTTTGTGTAATCTTAAACAGTGTAATTTTCACTATCCGTACACAAAATTTGAAGAAAAAATTAAGAGCCATTTTTTAGAAAATAGCGTTTGAGCGTTTCTGAAAATGCGGAAATTTGAGCACGTTTTAACAGAAATGTTGAGTTTTAGAGAAACTTTATTTGACATTATTTTCAAAACAATCTAAAAAAATGTACATGACCTTATTGAAAGAACTATTAATGCACAAGAAAGTTCACTTGAAGGAAAAATCTGTCTTCAATTTTATAGTTGTCGAAAAACGCCAAAAAATTCAAACTTTTGCAATTTTTTAAAATTCAGAGTAACCGTGGAAATGGGACCTATGTCACCTTTATAAGTGTATTTTACTCTATTCTTACAAGAAATTTTAAGAAAAAATTTGGAGCCGTTTTTTAGAAAATTTTGAAAACGTCCGGGGTGGGGTGGGGGGCTTCATGTAAAGTACCGACAACTTTTCAAGAATGTTTTTCAAAATCTCAATGCTTCAAAGAGTGCCAGATCGACAAGGGATTTTTCAATTTGGAAAAGATCGTACGAATGGTTTAGGCGTTATTACTGTTCACAAACGGACAGACAGACAGCGGACAGACGGACTTTTGCCTTGACTTGTTTTTTCTGCATCAAGGACCCACAAAACTGGGATTCTGGCTACATCACGTATTAGAGGATTTTTTCTCTTAATTTAGCAACATGATTCATTCACTTTCTTGTTTTCAGGGACCGGCAATGAATTTTTTTGTCGAAAATTCGCCCTTTTTTCGCACAGCATTATAGTTGAGTATGGTTAGCATCCATCTCCTCACATAACACTGAAAGTATTTTGTCTTAATATATTATTTCAATTTCATGGAATGGTCTTAATAATATGCACTTAGTATAACCGTCTGCAGCATGTCCTGCAGGTATGGACTAAGTTATTTGGCAGTCAGAGCTTTTCAATGTAGAGCGTCCATATTGCATCGGCAACTACTTCACGGAGAAAAAAGAACAGTTGCAGTATATCTGATTCATTATACTGTATCAAGGGAACGCATGATAATAAAGGCCCAACCAGGTTCACTGTTGCTGTTTCGTGACGGAGATAGTTGGAACGAAAAGTTGCATCGTAAAGAGTCCCTTGTTGCACTCGTCTGAATTCACCTTGTCAGAGTGCACGGGTAGAAGCTGCCGAGTCCAAGCAACCTTGTTGGAAGAGTTGGCTATCTGCTCGGCATAAGCGAGCAACACAGGTTGGAGGATCCAGCCTACCGTCATGACGCATCCGGGCGAAACTGATAGGAGCCGGCCTTCCGTGTTGGCTTGCACAGCTATACTGGTTGAAGGGCCAGCCGTACGTGTTGCCATATTGAAGCATTTCTTATTGGTGTTACAATTACTGATCGTTGACGGGTATAGGATGGGTTATACGTAGTACTTGCTATTAATAGAATATTCATTATTTTTGATCCAACAACAGATCTGTATATTTACCAGACACCGTAAAAACGGAAATAATTGCATAAAAATTATGCATTTATATATTCAGGTTCATTAACATTAAAATATTTATTTAGTAAAGTAAAATTTGTGTAAAATATAACATAACTTACAATAGAATGAAATATATTGACACAAACTTAATAGCTAACAAATGATAATGAAACATTGATGTACCACTTAATCATTTATGTGATCAGGTGGATTAAATACACAAGGAGACTAAGAACATGTTTACAGTCATCAGTAATTATTTCAAAAATATTTTATAACTGTTTCAAAATTATTTTTAAAACGTTTTATAACTGTTTCAAAACTATTTTAAAACTGTTTCACAAGTACATTTAAATAGCAACTTTTATTACTGATCCCCAAAAAACAAATTTAATTCACATTTATTCTATAAAAACGCCAAGATTTATTTAAATTATGGCTAAATATGTAGCTGAAAATTATTTTCTAATGTATTTGTTGTTTATTTCTTTTAACCTTTCATTTTACAAATTTAATATTCTTGTTTTATGTTTATATTAATTTTGGTTATTAAAAGTTCAATTCTATTAGTCCCTTCATTATACTTACGGTTCGTGCATTCACTAGCACAAAATTCATCTACATAAAATTAACACTTAGTTTACAATTACAATGAATTCATAAATAGTTTACATACTGTTAAAATCAAAAAAGTATATGGAAGAAATCACCAACATAAATCACATTTATATTTTGTACTTCTGTTATTTCAATTTCTGTAATCTAAATGTACACACAATCTATAAAATAAAATCAAATTAGTTAAATTAATTTAAAAAGTGGAATTAAAATGTATTGCCCAGGATTGATTTACCTGCTGTCTGCAATTTGAATCAATCTCATTGCGTAGAAACCTCGTTGCCCATTTGACAATGAATAAGCTCATTGGCCTGCATTTACAAATCCTACACTCCCAACAAGTTAATGTCATAACTATTGTTATTATCACCTGAATGCAACAATAAAAAATTATAGAGAAGAAAGTGCACTCAATAACAGCGAATAAATATAGTGAGAGGTCAGGATAAATCATAATTTTAGTATTGTGTAAGGTGGGAGAAGACTCATCACTTTAGCGTGGGACGAAATGATTGGCCTTCATTTCTTTGGATGAGTCAAATAATAAGTTTTCTTAGCAAATTAATAACCAGTTCTGAAGTGACTTTTAAATTTGGCAAGTTATTTTTTAAATGCATACTTTTCTGGATTGCTTCAAACTTTAGGATTATATTCTTTGAATACTATTGATTAATTTCACACACACATAGATCACTACTCAGTATCACTGGTAACTGACAGTGATACAATGGAAGGGAAAATAATTAGGTGCAGACTCAGTCTGCTTGCATGCAAAAAAATAAAATAAAATATGTTATAAAACCATGTACATAAAAAAATAAAATAAAAATGCATATTTAATTAAATTTTGTAAAATTGCCTATACCAATTCAGAAATTGAAAACAGCAGGATTACCTCTATTGAAGTCATTAAATATTGTTAAAGATATTACAATGTCTTTGAAATTTGTGTTTGGACATGCCAGTGTGACTGCTGAGGAAAAATTATAAAAACCAATAAATTCAAATTCAATTTAAAATTTCTAAAAAATTTAAAGAAAAAAAAATTGTGATTCAAGAGCAGAAAATGCAGAATTTGATCTGACATTGGCTCAGATTTCATCTTACAAACATGCTCCAATTACATCTGGTGGTGTAGTAGAATGTTCAAAAAGATTCATTTTTCACAAAAGGATGAATTTGACTGAGTAAAATTTTGAAAAATTGTTTAGTGTTCCTGTTTCAAATGACAATGAAAAAAAATACCAAGCTAAAATTTGATTGTGCATGTTTTGTCAAATTTTATTTGGCATATGTATGCAGGTTTTAGCATTTTAAAGGGCACGAGAATCATGTCTAGTAATATTGAATTGTTTTATTTCAAGAGGAAAGTATTTTATTCACTTGGCAAGGGAAATGTTTCAGAAAATTATCAAGGTCAACACTATTACAACAGTAATGACATTTCTTTGTCCAAGAATCATTAACACAATCTGAGATATTTTTCTCTGGCAATTTTGAAGATGAATAATAGCCAAAATCATTGCATGTTTGAGAATGCAGTGTTATCCTTACTATTTGCCACAAACAGCACACTGTGGAGAACCCTAAATTATGAAAAACTTGAAACCTTTTTTCCTTAGAAACCAAAGTAAAAATTAATAATCTTTCAAAAGAAAATTACAAATTGTCACACTCCATGAACTTGATTCAGAACTCTAGTTGTAAAACAATGTCCTGAAAAACCAGCATTTTGAAGTTAATGACACTTTTCTAGTGGGAATGTGATTTTTTTATATTACTCATACTCATTTGTAGTCATTCTGAGAGCACTACTAAATAGTACACATTGAAACTATAACGAAATTATAATAAAAGTTATATTATCTAATGAGAATTTTAAAATAACTTGCCTGGTCAAAAATGATACACACTAAAATAATTGCACCATTAATGTATACACATTTTGTGAATGTTAAATACGAATGAAATCACAAAAGTCCATGATGCTTGCAAAATTAGTAAAATGTATATTGGCATCACCTTCAAATACATCTTCATGATCTTGTTATAGAATGCAATAGCCATTTAGAATTAACAATATCCATGAATATCTGCATCGATGAATCATCACCTGTTTCAATGACCAATTTCCATCACCTGTGCCAAAACTACCAGAAAAATAAAATTAATACAATAGTATTTGAAAATATAATTAAAGTGATAATTATTAAAAAATAGAAAGTGTTTTACAGAAATTTTTTTTAGGAATGCATTATTATTTTGTTCAATTATTTACAGAACATGATAGGCTTTAGTCTCAATTTAAATACACTAATCAAAATTCTGTACACTTATAACATATAGGAATACTACACAATTAATTCTACAATTTCTAACTGCCATTAATGACACTTCAAGACTATTAAAATTATTTCAATGAATTGGCAACATAATAAATATTATTTCTTTACATTTTAATACGAATTTGCAATGCTTAATCGAGTATTAAAAACTAATCAAATAACTTAAACTTTTTTAATAGGTAAATAATGAGTTTGGAAGTAATTGAATTATATATCCACTTAACATTAGAATTTGAATTGAAAGGATTCAAACCGATTATGTAAAACGAAATAATTGTTAATCTTGTTTGACATAAGCTTTTAGAGGAATTTTACAATTTACATTAAAATAACTTTGCGCTGGATTAATGGTCAAGTTTTGTAGGTTATAGAAATGCACACAAACTAATATATGCCTTTCTATTATTACAACTCATGATAGAAATATATACGTACCTAAAAGTTGCAATTCCATTTCACCATTCTCTTTTAATCTTGGTTGACAATTCTTGTTTGATTTCAAATAGGCAGTGTAAATGAAGGTATCATTTTCTTTCGAACTTCATTCGCCCGTTTACTTCCAATGAAATAAGATTTTCACTTCAAAGAGGTATTTTAGACTCTGTAGTCTGGCACCTATTAAAAGATATCCACCAATATCCTTTTAGATTATAATCCACACTGATGCAGCACGATAAGTTTCAATACGGTACTTACCAGTGAACTCATAGTACGTTCAACAATTTGCTTTGCCAACGACGTATTTTTCTACAATAACAAATTGAAAACTTTCACAACGATGCGCTTTTCGCCACTTCGAAGAAATATTCCTGAAGGGCCAGTCACTCTCTTAGTCCTTCCAAAATGAACTGAATAGTTATGTCCTCGCAGGCCTGTCCTCGCGGCGGCGTGCCCACGCGCTTCCGCTTGACCCTCCGCTGACCCTCGGCTGATATCAGGACTTGTGTCTCGGGACAGCGAATGCGGAGCCACGGAAGTATGCGAAAATAGTCGAGCGGAACCGAGCCGTGGAGCGTTGATTTTCAGCGCGAAGCATTTGAACGATTTTAAAATGTTCGAGCGGATATCATTTCCACACTACTTTATTGAGGTACAAAACTTTGGTTCAGAGTGGATCCACTGTGTGTGTGTGTGTGTGTATGTATGTATGTATGTATACATACATACATACACACACATACATGTGTGTGTGTGTTTAACAGATGTTGAATGTTTTTCAATGTATTTTCTTCAATACGTAATTAATCTGACAAGGTACCTGGCTGTTTTGGCCACCTAGTGCTTTGCAACATGATTAGGCTTGATAAGGCCGACAGGTCCGTTTATGAAGCAACATCAACCTCTCAGAAATCACAGGCCGGTTGGTCCATCAAGGTTGGTCTATCAAGGTCAGCAATCTTAGATGCTGTTGTAATTAGGAAAGGGAGTAACGCACCAAGGTCTCTGTTTCGCATACGAAGGTTTTGTGTAACTATTGAAATCTTGTTGGAAATTATGGTATCCTTTTTTTCAGTGTTCTTGAACTTTCGCTTGCAATCCGCCACGAATTCCAGACATTGAACGAGCTCCGTCATTAAATAAATTATTGATTATTTCAAAAAGACTCTCAGCCCTAGTTGTTCCTAATATTGGCTCACAGAAAAAATTCCCTCCCTAATGTTATACTCTTCAACGAATCGAACATAACCAAATAAACATCTTTGCGAATGCCAGTCGCTTCGTCTACTTGAAGTGCAAACCAGTTACCACGCAACTTGTTAATTAACTGCTCGAGTAAATCGCCAGAAACATCTAAAATTCTTCTGGAAACTGTGTCATTAGAGTGGAATACTATTCAATTGTTGAGCAAACGAGTCACCAAATATCGTTGTCACTATATCTCTTATGAGGCCCTTGGTAAGAGGCTAACAGAACCTTTGAAGTAACATTTCTAGTTTTGCCTAAATTCTTCTGGATACATTTTAACACATTCAGTTTTCTGATAAAAATGTCTTGTTTTTTCTGTTAATTGAGGATGTTTGGTTTTAAGATGCCTTTTTAACTTGTTAGGCTTCATACTATCAGCAGCTAAAATTATTGAACAAATTACTCATTGCAAACGTTCACCATTTACCGCTGTTTTCGTGAAGTCTTGCGACAAATACTGCTATCATATCTTCTCGTTTTCGAAAGGGAACTCCGCTTCCGTCGGATAATGGAGCAGTGGTGTCTTCATTTCTGTCAGTAATCAGGAACCACTTCATTCTCGTGTCAAGTTTGCCTCACGATTTACGAAAGACTAAGATAACGAGTTACAATCGCAGAGGAGAGAAGTGCAGCTGAACGACGTCCTGTTTGTTCCGAAGAAAAGGAAAAATCTTGATGTTTCCTACTGAGAAATTAGCTTTTTTCCTTTGATGTTTTCCATTACGCGCAGACGATTTTACATTTTCAGGAAAATATGCCGCCCCCTTTCAAGGCCTTCGCGCTCCCCCCCTGGGGATCGCGCCCTAGAGTTTGAGAACCACTGCCCTATAATAAACGTAGAGCTGGCTGTAAAGGGGCCAAGAAACACATTATCCTTATCTCTCAAATAAAATTATATATTCCGCTTTCTCCCTCAAAAAAGCTTTGAGAGTGAGGAACCGTCATTGTCGAGCATCTCCTGTAAGGAGTTGCCCAGGACATGTCTTCGTCGACTGCCATCGAATTTCGTACAATGCAGCAGGACGTGTTCCACAGAAAGAACCGTCCTCCCACGAATCGCAGATGGCAGATTCACCTCGAAGGAAGAAACCATGAGAAAGGTGGAAGTGTCCGATTCGAAGAGAGGTTAAAATGATTTCCTCGCGCCTAGACGGTCGGGATGAGGAACATCAGGGATTAACAGAATCCTTTATCTCACTTAGTTTAAAAGTGGTATTGTGGTTGTTTGCCACTCTAAAAGTGGATCGTTTAAAAAAAAAAACTTTAACATCTGAAGACGGTACAGAAGGAATGCCAATAAGAGTCTTCCGCTTCGCCGATTTCACCGCCTGGTCAGCTAGCTCATTCCCTGTTATTCCCACATGGCCCAATTGAGTTCCAGAACACCGTGGCCAGATAGAAGACGACGAATCATGCTTTGAACTGATATCGTCAGGTTGAGGTCAGACTGAGGAAGAACGGAAGGCAGCTTGAAGAGAGCTGATAGAATCAGAACACAGAACTACTCGCCGCACTGTTACTAACTCCACGTACTTTAGGGCTTCGAGAATTGCATAAATTTCTACAGTGAATACACTGCACTGGGAATGAAGATAAGATTTGGTGACCATGATACAATAAAAGGTGTATGCCACTGCGCCATTGTACGATGAACCATCTGTGTACAAGAATATATGATCCGGATAGGCTTCCCTCATTTCCTGCAACTGCATCTGGTAAACAAGAGGACTAGTAGTTCGTTTGGGAAGACAGGGAAGTCTGAGGTCAAGGGGTGGAGGGGTTTCACACGGGAGGGAAGACCGAAATTAAGGTCTCGCAAAATATTTCGCAATCGAATACCAGGTAGCGATGTTCCAAGAAGATATGACGACCCATATTTAGGAAGGATAATTATTTGGCGATAGGGATGATTAAAAAGTCCTGACACTTTACCACCATAAGTCGCCAATAGCATATTAAAACTTTATTTTTAAGAATGGCCCCTCAGCCTCAACTATAAGGTACTCGATTCAGCTGGTGCGATACGCACCTGTTAAGAGGCATATACCAGTGTAATGTATGCTGTTGCGGAGAATAGAGGAAGCTGCAGATCTATAAACTTCACTACCGTAATCCAAAGCTGAGCGTATGAGTGCTTTATATAATTGCAATAAGGTGATGCGGTCGTATATATATATATATATATATATATATATATATATATATATATATATATATATATGCTATAAACGCATTACCTTGCATTATATAAAGCACTCATAAAGCTCAGCTATATATATATATATATATATATATATATATATATATATATATATAATGTTAACACCTGTTGACATGCTCCACTAGTGGAGTTTGTTGAGCACCAGTTGAAGTTGCTTCTGGATCAAACTGATGCTGCTAGATGGCAAAATCATCCACAAAAGGCGACGCGTTTACAGGTTCTCGCACAGTCGTCGCTATACCATTTATGGCGATGGCAAACAGACTGACACTCAGAACCGATACTTGAGGACATGGGCGTAGCCAGGGGGGGGGGGCAGGGGAGGGCAGTTGCCCCCCCCCTAAATCTTAGGACATTTATAATTTTGTATAAAAAACAAATCGAAGTATTGTGTTTTTAAAACATTCTAAGAAAGAAGAAAAAAATTTGAAAAATACAATTTTAATATATAAAATAAACAGAAAACATATAAAAAATGTAATCCTTTTACTTAAACTTTGTTTACGCACGCAAATTCATTTTCGGCCGCGCCGCGCGGCCAACGGGCCGCGGCCCCTTCGCGCGCCCGCCCATGTCCCTTTGTCATTCAAGATCACCGCCGCCGCACGTGTTTCGCTCGCTGCGCGGCTGCAGCCCCCAAGCAAAGATGCGCGGGGCCTTCGCCGACAAAGACATTTGTCGGCGAAATACATATGGCGCGGTTTGCGAGTTTTATTGCCACTCCGCCGACCGACCACCATCGAGGCTTGGCGCGGCGCGCTTCAAACCCCGCCATTGACAGGGCGAGGTTTATGACCTGTTTGCGCCCACACCCCCAGCTGGCGGCACGGTCAGCCCCGCGCCGCGTGACCGCGCCCGGTTCCAGGAAATTTTGGGAGCTTCCCACGGGTTGCACCAAGCGCCCCCCCTCCACATCAGACCGCCCCCTCCGCGACCACCGCGTGGGAGGGGCGGTTTTCTATATGTCGTGAGCCACCGCGTTCGCGAAGGTTCATTGAGATTCGCGGAAGTGCGCAGTGGAAGTGTTTTTTGAGTCTTAGTAGAGCAATAGTCGGTCCAACACAAGTCACACTCGCCCAGAGAGGAAAATGTTTTTGCATTCTTCAGATTTTGCGATAAGATAAATGGAGCAGAAACCTATTGCAACATTTGTATTAGTTCCGAAGATCGTAGTTTTCTTTAAACCGGCTTAAGGAAAAGACAAACGTGTTACATGTGAACAAAATTGTGAAAATACATATTTTTTAATTAGTGTATTAAATTAAGTTCATTAGTAATACTTCTAAAGTGCTTCCAAAAAATATTTCATCACATCAACGGTGAGTACCAAATTACATCACGAGCTATATTACTTTTTTATATTATAATAATAAAATAATTTTAATTTTAATTGGTCTAAAGACCCGTATATTTAATAGAATTTACTCCAATACAACTTTATTAACACCAGTATTTAATGTTAAAAAATAATTTTTAATTTGCTTTTCGTAATATTAATAATTTATCTTGATCATTTTATATTTTAGAATTCATTGCAACGTCTTGCTCTAAAGCTACTTCACACAAAGTTAATATTATAAGCAAAAACTTTGTTATGGATATAAGACAATTTTTTATCAGTAAGTATTCCGATATCAGTGCATATAGTGGCAGTTTCACATATTTTTAAATCTAAAACACGTTAAAATAAATGACATTTTAGCATTTTGTTAAAAGTTAATTTTGTAAATAATTGTGTATAACTTTTTACAATTTCATAGATCACCAATTTAGGTATTATTTATTAAAATTAATTAAATTACATTAAAAATATTACGATTTCATTTTGCTTTAATAAATAAATAAAATGAATAGTTATTAAGAGCATTTAAAAAGAGGTATTTTGTCTTTGTGTACATGTTTTTAGTATACATAATTTTGTACATTTAAAGGTAGTCAAAAAAGAAAACTTGACGATAAAAGTGGAACCAGAAATGAAAATAACAAAAGAAAAACAAAGTTAACATCAGCACTTAATTCCAAAGAGCTGGAACCTGGACCTTCATCCACTTATTTGATCAGTGAATCAATCGAGACGCATGTTCAAAATCCTCTCCAAAATGACTTAGATCTACAGATTGAAGGATCATCTCAGACGACACCAGAAGAAAAATGTATGTTTTTTTAATTCTTGTTAGATTCTATTGTCTAATTATGATTCCATTTCAACCGTTAAGAACATATAAAATTTGCTATTTTTTAATTTTGTACATTTTTTAACATTTATAATTTTATATATTTGAAGGTAATCTAAAAAGAAAGCTGGAGGACAACAATGAAATCACAAATGAAAGTGACGAAAAGAGAGCTAAATTTACACCATCACTCAATCCTGCAAACCCTCAACCAAGACCTTCATCGACATGTCTGACTAGTGAATCAATTAAGTCTCATGTTGGTGATCCGCTCCAAAATGATTTGGGCCTTTGGATTGGACGATCCTCTCAGATGACGACAGAAGAAAAAAGTACGCTGTTGAAATCTTGTTGGGTTCCACCCATTAGTTATGATTTCAGTAAAGATGTAAAACCATCCGAAAGACGATTTAAACATATTTGGCTAGAAACATACTCTCCATGGCTTGTATATTCGAAAGCACTTAAAGGCGGGCTTTGTAAGTTTTGTGTTTTGTTTCCTCCGCCCATTAATTCTGTTAAAGGTGTTCTTGGCTCATTTATGATAAAACCTTTTACACGGTACAAAAATTTACATGAAGATTGTAAAAAACATTCCTCTAATCAGTGGCACAAAGCTGCAGTTGCTGCCGCGAGGAATTTCACGGCTAACGCTCCAGTGGATGTGCAACTTTTACACGGTCACAAAAAAGTTGTTGAAGAAAATACTAAAATTGTAAAATCAATAATCTCCACAATCTTATTTTGCGGGTCCCATGATCTGCCTTTAAGAGGAAAACTGCAAGATGGAGGTGTGTTTCAAGACTTGATTCAATTTCGAATTGAGGCTGGCGACGAAAACTTGAGACAGCATTTTGACGAATCATATGTTAAAAAAAATGCAACATATAGGTCTCCTCAAATACAAAATGAAATTATTAATTTGTGCGGTGCTGTCATCAAAGATGACGTAATAGAAGACGCAAAAAAAGCGTATGCATTTAGTGTACTTGCGGATGAGACTTCTGACATATCGGGAAAAGAGCAATTGTCAATCGGATTAAGATTTTTTGATGAAAAGCAGATGAAAATTCGGGAAGAATTTGTAGGCTTCGTTGAATTACCAGCTTTCGATGCTCACACAATTGCATGGGCCATAGACCATTTTTTGGAGCAGGAAGGACTTGATCCAGAGAAATGTGTAGGCCAAGGTTATGATGGATGTGCAGCTATGGCTGGTAATGAGAACGGAGTACAAAGTGTATTACGAAGAAAATATAAAAAAGCCCAGTTTTTTCATTGCGCATCGCATAAATTAAATCTCGTTGTCAATGACTTGAATAGTGTACCAGAAATACGTAACACAATTTCTACAGTGAAAGACATTATTGCGTTTTTTAGAGAATCTGTGTTAAGACGGAAGTATGTCCCGAATATTCCAATGTTCTGTGAAACACGTTGGTCTCAAAAATACAAATGTATTTCTGTTTTCAACGAACATTTTGTAGGTATAATTGCAGCGCTGAAAAAACTGTCATTGACTGGTAATAACCACACCAGAAAAACTGCATTTCAGTTACATGCAGCTTCAACTACGGCCCAATTTATTGTTGCTGTAGCTTTAATTGCAAAATATTCTGCTCTTCTAGAACCAGTGGTAAATGCTCTGCAATCAAAATCTTTGGATCTAATACAATGTTTAGAGCACATTAAGCGAATTCTCGGTGTGATAAAAGTTCATCGTAACAATCCTGAGCAAATTGCAGCAGAACTCACGGAGCATGCAAATACAATAGCTGAAAAATGTGATGTTGAATTGTTGCTACCAAGAATTGTCGGAAAACAAAAGCATCGTTCAAATCCTCCAGCATCTAGTAAAGAAGAATATTGGAGAAGATCCTTAATAATCCCTTATTTGGATTCTCTTTTATTGTCATTAGAGCAACGTTTTTCGGAAGACCATTCAGCTGCTTTTTCACTACTGAATCTTCATCCCCAGAATATGATGGAGATGACAATTGATGACTTTAGAAGAAAAACAAAACAGTTTTCAAGATTTTATGATTTGCAAGGATTAGATTCTGAAATCGAATTATGGTATTCCATGTGGAGGGAGAAAAAAATGAGTAAACAGCAAGTAAAAGATATCCAAATGATGGATTTAGTTAAAGAAGCCGAATTTTTTTACCCTGAAACAAAAAAAGCATTACTCATTTCACTTGCTCTACCATGCACCACTTGTACTGTAGAGCGATCATTCAGTACTTTACGCAGAGTAAAATCCTGGTTAAGATCAACAATGACAGGAGAACGATTAAATGGTTTATGTTTAATGAGTGTTCACAGGTCACTTGTATTAGGAAAAGAGGAAATATATAAAAAAGAAATATTTAAGAGATTTGCAGAAAATCCACGAAAACTAATTTTAGTTTAACAGTTTGTTAGTTTTGTAAGATTTGTAACGCTTTCATTGTATTACAAAATGTGTATATTGTTTATAACATTATAATAAACTAGTGAAATTATATAATTTTATTCTTATAAAACTTCATTGATTATTTATTAATATTATTGTTTAAATATATATTTTAATTTATTATTAGTTGTAATATTATATTATTTATAATTTCACTTCACTTATATTAACCTTATAGTATTTAATAATTACAAATTATGATTTGCCCCTCCCTAGTGAAAAACCTGGCTACGCCCATGCTTGAGGAATACCATTTTCTAGAGGGTGACTGGTAGAAAGTCTGTTACCAACGCGAACACGGAAGGATCTGTTCGAGAGGAAGTTCTGGAGGAATAGGGGGGCTTCCCCTGCACTCCTGCAGGGTTCGCAGAACGCCGTACCTCCAAGTGGTGTGGTAGGCCTTTTCTATGTAGAAAAATAAGACATGTTGCCTCAAGTCGAACGATGTAGAGATTGCTGTTGCCAACGCACCGGGTGGTCCAACGTACACCGGTTTCTTCTAAACCCGCTTTGGTATGGCATCAACAGATTTGTACACTCCTAGGTCAAGACCAACCGCTGATTCACATGCGTTCCAGGACTTTACATACACAACTTGTAAGAGAAACGGGTTGATAACTTGATGGCAATGATCGATCTTTCCCTTTGGGAATTGGGATGATGATGCCTTCTCGTCACATAGCAGGGATGGCGTGTTCTCTCCAGATACGATTGTGGAGCCGGAGGAGAAATTGCATGACCTTTTCAAGGAGATGTAGCATTGTGTTATGGATTTCATCTCGACCAGGGGCAGTTCTTTTCGCAAGCACCAAAGCAGAGCGTATTTCACACATGAAGAATGGAATATTGCAATCCTCCTCAGGTGCTCTACTCGGAAAATCCGAAGCGGGGTTTCCATTCTTTTTCTGAGCAAAAGAAAGTGGGACATAGTTCGCCGAACTCGAAATGCTTTCATAACGGGTAGCAAGTTCTTCTACAATTACTTCTTGGAATGTAATCACCTCACCATTCTTACCTGGCACTAAATTTGGGAATAATATACCATGATTTGACGCACCTTCCACCACACCAGACGTGGTGCGCAAGGCAATTAAGGAAGAGACGTATGCTCTCAACGATGAATTTTTGCTTTCGAGAATGATTTTCCTCGCTTTCGCTCTGCATCTCTTGTAATCAATTAGATTACACACGGAAGGATAGTGCTTCAGGCGCGCCAATTTTCTGGCACTGACCGACCTTGAGCAGTCCAGGTTCCAACACGGGGCAAAAGGCTGTCGCGGTTTACCGGTCGACTTGGAGATTACAATACCCGCAACTTGTAGTATAGTTAAAATGTGCTGCCATTTCGTCCACACCGTTTAAGACGCCCTCTCGCAGACTGATATTCGATTGAATTTTGACCAGTCAGCACGTTGTACACACCATTCAGGGTCGAACCAACCAACGAACATGCCCATCAATGTACATGATAGTGGGGTAATGGTTACTTCCATATAGGTCATTTAGAACAAAACATTGCAGGACGGTTGGAGGTGATGGGCTGCAGAGAGCCAGATCGATACACGTCCTTGAGTTTGTGGTGACGGCCAAATTACTTGATTCACCTGAGTTCAGAATTATCAAGTTCAAGGTTCCTATTACCGATTCCAATATGTCGCCTCTCGGGCAAGTGCGGGATGAACCCCAAAGAGGTCTGTGGGTATTTACACCACCGACTATCGAGAACGGAGAGGGCAGTTGGTATACGAAGCCCAAAAGTTCATCAGCGGATACACTCTGTCCTGGAGGAATGTAGATGTTAGACTGTGAACGTGAGGAATGGGAGCTGCACCT
This sequence comes from Teleogryllus occipitalis, assembly GCA_011170035.1. NCBI lineage: Eukaryota > Metazoa > Arthropoda > Insecta > Orthoptera > Gryllidae > Teleogryllus > Teleogryllus occipitalis. Next base: position 34,789 of record BLKR01000080.1, on the reverse strand, counting down.
ATACTGGAACTCGGTCTGAACTGGAACGTCTATAGAGAGCAGCGAGTCGTGGATCAAAGAAACAACTCCGTCATTTTCGCGGAGGCAGTCATCAACGTCAGCACTATACGATGTACAATTGCAGAAGGATAGGGGCGTGTTGAAACAAGATGTGTCTCCTGTAAACAGAATATTAAAGACGTGACGGGACATTTTCAAATCGTCCCGGCGCAAGGAGAAACCATTCATATTCCATGATAGGAGAGCCATAATGCTATTATCTGTTCTCTTCTTTCGGCGTCGTGTTCCGAATGAGCGAGTATCCTAAGAGGTAGAATCCTCCTGGGATCTGCCAGGTTGGTTAGATGCTTGCTCGAAGCGAGTATTCGAAGATATAGACTATCGGGGCTTTGATGAGCACTTAATAGTCGGATCTAAGGTAGTTACCTGACTGGCATCGATTTCTATCGAGAGATTTTTTATGTAATTTCGTACACTGAGCTTTTTTAACAGGTTTCTTATATTTGGAAGGTATGATCACTCTCCCGCCTTGCAGGGGTGCGGTGTCCACAGGAAGGTCTACTGGATATACCTGACACGCGACGTTCACGACTTGGGGGGATCTTGCTCAATTTGTCAGCTAGCTACCACCTTCGCCTTCGCTTTCATGGCGCTTGAAGAGGACCAAGAAAAATCAAAATGATTCCTTGCCTGTTACCTACGTTTTGCCTCAGGGAAGGACATCTCAGCGACTCTGATCTTATTCATCTCTCTTTCCCTCATAAAGGTAGGGCATTTCTTGGAGTTGGCCGGATGGTCACCTTCGCAATTTACTGAGTGCTGTGGTGCAGCGCAGGATTCCACACACTGGACTATCTGCCATGCACCGCTGTTGTGTATGACCGAACCTTTGGCACTTAAAACACCGCAAAGAGTTAGGCACGTATTGATGTAAGTGGAGGTTATAAAACAGCAAGAGATCCTTTCAGGGAGATGGAAGATCGACTGTAAGATAAGAGAAATGGAGATTTCTGACCCTTTGTCCTTCCTCTTGATGCACATGCTGTGATAAGTCACACCCTGACTCTTAAAAACTGAAACATTCGTCCTCCGCAGCAAAATCGCTAATGACCATTCCCATGCCAAGGTTAAGTGTTGTGTGAGTGGTCACTTCCACTTGGAGGCCGGCAATCTGCTTTGTTTTTCGATTTGATCATCCGTGTGTTTTAAAAAGAAAGGTATCATTCTTTAGTCGCGACCACAGCTTGCAGTTTCCCATAAGCTTCATCAATAGCGCGCGCTAAACGGACAGCACTAACCATTTTTGTTTTTCCTTCCTCGGCGCATGCCTTGAGGAATCGAGGCTTCTTCGGTTTTATAAAAGAAACTATTGAAGTCAATAGTTCGTTCCGCATATCACTTCCTCGCGGAAGAGGGCGGGGGAGGTTTAATATTCACGGAGATGGTTATCAGATTCGTCCCCGTGATCCCCACCCACCACGGAGCCCAACAAGGGAACACTCCATTGGAATGCCAGGATTGCCACGGAGATACAGTGGGGGTTGATACTGCGCGGCTCCGCCATGGATACCCCCCCGCTCACCCTGGAGTTCAGTACAAGACCTAGTCCTAGTCGATTGATCAGGAGTGGGTTAGCTCCCGACTGTCGGTCTAGAAGAGTCCGAGGCCAATGCAAGTGTTTTGAAGCATAATAAGGAATGTTCCCCCAAATACATAAACAACATATCCCTAGGTGCAAAGCAGAAAATACAGCACAAGGTGAGTAGTTGGGAAACAAATAGACCCCTCAACCGTCAGGGCACACATTCCCTCAGACATGGGTCACCATGCACAGCAAACACATGGGTGGGCGTTCAGCACATGGGGAGTAGGGACAGTGAAATAGAAGGGGGAGAAGAAAAGATGACTGGTGAAAGGAAGGAGTGCTTGAGAGTCCTTCCTGCATTGCCCTGACAGGACGTGGAAAAACCCACCTTGAGACCAATATTGGGTGCATCCAAAACTATTTGTTGTGATTTTTCAAAATTCTCAAGAGATTTCTACGAATCTATTGTTTGTTAATTGCGTTACATTAATAACAGTTCCTATACAATTAAAAATAATGGAAATGTGTGCAACACACTTATAAAGGCAAGTTATTTTTAATATTTTATTGCAAATAATTTGTTATAGATTTTTTATGAACATGATTTTTGCCCTCAACGAAGCTGTTCCAAATAGAGTAGTTCACTTGCAGATATGTTAAGGAATTATTGTTAATGGTGAGAGGAATTCATTCTCAAAACATTCCAGATGGGGTTCCTCAATGACCAAGGATCATTAAAATGTAATTTCAAACACTGAATACCTAGCTAGGGACAATGTCATGGCTCCGAGATATTCGACTATAATTTCAGTACTAGAGACCCTGAAGCATCTTTTGCTAACAGCACCAGATCGCCAGCAAATGGTAACACTGACACTCTCCAATAGTGGGTAATATTTTGACATGAAAAATGTATGTACAGATATACAAGAAAATGGAATATCAAAAGATCACTTTGTAGCGGCATAGACCACTACGAGGTATTTCGGCCATAATCTCTCCCCCTCAGCCACAGGAAGTGGAACAAAGGGACGGAAATGCCCAACGGCTTGTCAAACCCACGCCAAGGAAAAACCCCAGACGTCATGAGAAGGGCGCGTCTCGTCTTGTGAAAGGGCGCGAAGGCCTACGTCACAGGGCGGTTAATAGAATAGGCAGATGGCGCTACTTGACGGTTCGTACGCCAAGATGAGACAAGTCACGTGACGCACAACCCGATGCGTGATTGGCGGAGAGCCACCGCATCATCGTGACGGGAGAGGCAATGGCGCGTGCCATAAATAGGGAGATAGGAGCTTCCCCAGTCTTATTTGAAAAATCCTCGGTGAGCGAGCTTCTGCTCTTTCTGAGCGAGTCGGAACTCTCTCGCTTCTGGTTCGGCTCCTCTGAGTGTCGCGTCGCCGTATGGCTGCCGAGTGCCGCGATCAGTGTCTCACGCGGAGACGTTAGCCACCGGACTGGTACAAGCGTGGACGTACGCACGCAAGCGCGTCCGCCCCACCTGTGCGGGCACCACCCGAAGCAACGGAAGACGGAAAGCGCCTTCCCCGAGGCATCGCTCTCGCCACGCCGCCACTTCAGCGAGTTGCGAGGGAGACCAGGCCTCGACTGGAGCTGACTGAGCCTCGCTGCCACCGGAGACCACCACCTACCAGCGCCGGTCACGGAGCATTCGGGTGAGATCGCCAAACGCGGCAACCGCCCACGAACATTTAAAAAGGGTGGAGTGAAAGACGGTCGAGAGAGAGAGAGGGGAGTAAATAGAGCGCAGTAGGCGTCAATTGTAATTTAGTACTAATAATGACGTATATGTAACAAGTGTTTGTTTTGGGTGGGTACTAGTACAATTAAAGCCATAATTCGTATGTAATCTGATTATTTAATGATAGAAACCAGAATCCAGTCATGCATGTCTCCCGAATCCTCTGCCAGATTCTATAAGTGGCTACGCAGGTGAGTTCTCACTACCACTGGCAGCCGGGCAAGCAGCCAGCCCACGTTGGACAGGGCAAAAGCTCACAACATATGTAACTCAGTTAATCTTAAAACCCCGAAAAAATCCGAATCTGATTTCTCAATTGATGCTGTCGACGTAAAAAGGGTACGCTGTTTTGAGAAAAACTGTGTTTAAAGTTTTGTTTGTGTATATAAAATGTATGCTTTTTGATAACGAGATCATAATCGAAATATAAAAAGTAGCAATTCAAGACACGTTATACACATTAAAATGAAAGATCCAACTTCTTCCTTGTTTGAAAACAATAATTATTATGCACGTGGTTTTGTGCCCGTTTTACGCAGAACAAATTTAAGGTAATAAAATGGAATAAAAACATCAAATATATGGAATAAATATCTTAATACAAAGTGAGTAGTAGCTTTCAGATATTATGCCATTCTGTTCAAGAAACTGAAACTTTTTGTTTGCAACAAAGAAATTTGCTTGACAATCAATAAGTACAGGAATATGAAAGACAACATCTCATTTTTTAAATCTTATTATAAGAACTTAACATTTACAAGTTAATAACCCCTTCAACTAGAAATTGGAATAAACATTTTACATCAGCAACTTTCTTATGATGATTTACATCTGGATGAGGACGTTTTTAGTAGTAACAATGTCAAATCCTTGGTACCTGGTATATGCTACAAAGTATAGTACGCTACAAATGGGCTTCCCCTAGAGAAATGATATCAAAATATATCTAAGTCTTGAAGTGAAATCCTTATCCATTACAATATGAAATGGAGCTTTTTGATGTAGGACCATCACCAACTCGTACATCATTTGTCATTATTAACACTCATTTTCTAATAATAATAATAATAATAATAAAACACGTTGTTTCAAACAAAAAATGCCTTTTTTTTAATTTGTTGCGTCTCCAAGCCCCGTTAAGGGGCGTTGAGCGCTTTGCACTGCGGAGTAATCCTCCATTAAAGTGCTTTTTACTTTTTTAATATTTGTCAAGTCTCGTCACGTCGCAGTCAGTCATTGCCTTGTATCCCTTCGGCCAGGGGCTCGACGACGTTAGGTCCTGGGGTTCCTGGCCGGTCACCCAACCACGAACCCGGGAGTCTCGAATGCGCTTAACTTTCGTGACTTCACGGAGCGTAGTAAGCGCATTCGGCTAGCGCCGCCGGCTATGGCCTTCACAGTTGCAGCTACCTGCTTCTCACATACTCTGCACAGCTCCTTTCAAACTTGGGTATCAACCTCAGTTTTCAAAATATATAAATGAAACTTCAACCACTTATACTAAAGAACATGGCGAACACGAAAAGCCATTCAGCATAAAAAGGGCCCATAGGATTATGTGATCTTTTTACGACGACCACCTCAATTATTGTCAGAGCAAAAAACTCGCTACTGAACATTTGTTCACGAGCTACCATTGGATTTTAGTCAGGAAGCTCATGCTTTGAAATATTAAAGCCATAAAAACGTGATGTCCCAAATTGGTGCATTGTCCAACTTGCAACCAGACGCAAGAGACAATGCTCAATGGACGATCTTCGATGATTTCATGGATTGATATTATACTATAATATCTCGATTATTGAATGACGTTAAAACGAAACATAGTATTTCTAACAATGAAAGATATTTGGGGGTGGAGCAACCTAAACAAGAGCCGCTACTAATTTTACAGGTTAGGAAATAATTATTACTCGCACAACTTTCCTTGTCCGATGGATTGAAGAAATGTGAGTTAGGTGGTAGTATTAGCTACGAAATTGGCGACTAGATTTTATGAAGTACTGCTAATCTCAGGAGAATCAGTCATGTCCATGCAACTCTCAATAATTTGCATTCTAACCTTCTCAGGAGTTCGTGGTATCTGTAATGGATCTTCACCTGCTTTGGTAATTTCTTTAGATTTTCTGGTGAAAATCACTGACAGAAGTTATTGACTTCCACAGAAAATAGTTTCTATTTTGTGCAAGTGAAGATGTGTTTGGAATATTGTCATCAGCGCGCACTGCAATCGTTTGCCTTCAACTATTTATTATGCCAGAGAGGGGTAAGCAAGGTCATCGGTCAAGAAAATTTGCGCGACTAATACCTTCTGCATTGAAAAGTGGAAAATATGATATATACATAAATAAATAAAGTATTTTCAACAATACAAACTGCTTATCTTTCGTCTTTGGCCCTCAGTAAGTGTTGCTTGGTAGACTATGGATTAATGTCAGCAGAATCTAAAACATTATTCCAAAACAAGTAGCTGGAAAAGGAACAGTAAGAACATGTATGTTTAATGTTTATGCAACTTAGTAATACAAATTACTAGAGTAATGCCGAATACTGTTACAATGCTTTTGAAAACCATGTAAATTCAAACTACAGAAACGTCAGACCTCATCAGGATATTTTTGCGGAAATTCAAGATCAAAATGAATTTTATATCATTACTGACATGTTTTCGTTCCAACGAAGTTAGAGCACAGACTGAAAAATTGTCACAAACACTAAAAGGGTACAAAACAATATAAATGCATACCTTTAACTTGAATTTTCAGTCCTGTTTACTCTTAAGAAATCAATAATTTAAAAAAGGGCTTTCAAATATCACCAACTCAAAAAAATTAAAATTTCAGCAATTAATGCATGCAGTTCATATGTTCCATTCAAAAATTTCATATGGACTTAGAAAACTTCAAAACCCTCAGAGTTTCCACAGATGGAGACAACCTCTGCTACCTAAAGTAGTTCTGTAATGAAAAACTTTAGATTCTCAATAGTGATAACCAGATCTGCAACAAGTTTTATTAAGATAATTAAGGTATTATACCTTCCAGAGATCATTACACACATTCATTTTCACAAACTTTTTCTCAGAAAAATATCACAACATCTACTTCTATGTTTTTATTGTTCTGCCAGATAGCATACCAATTTCAATGTTAAAAAATTATTTATGTACACTACAGTTTTTTAATGTGCGAAGCAACCACATTGCTTGAATCAATTATAATCTTCTGAGGAGTACCAGTCGCTGCTGTAGTTCGACCCCGTCCTCCTCTCCTTCCTCTGCTCTTGCGGCCGGAGCGTGGTGCAGAAATCTCACGCACAGATTCAAATGGAAAACCTGGCTCTGCATTATTTCCAGCAGAATACTATAACAACAAAGCAAAGAATAGCAAATAAAGTGAATAAAATTAATAACACAAAAGGACTGTTTGTCCTGTGTTCCCTTCATTCTTAAACTTGTTAATAGTCTGAATTCTCTTCCAGGGCCAGTTCTACTAATACACAATAAAGACCAGATTTTCTTTTCTGTGGATACAGGAAAACCTTGCTGTATAGTGAAACCTGCTTACCCTTTTAAGCCGGAATTAATCATTATTGCAAAATTGTTTTATTGTGTGTTTAATTATTTCATATAGTGGTATAGATGATGAAATTGTTTTTTATTTGTTATTTTAGGTCTTCAGTAAAGTTATGGCCTGGTACATTAATGTACAGCTAGACTCTTATATTGCCATTTTGTGAAACACACACAATAATGTTCTAATACATCACAGTGGTAAATAGGGTTTAATCTTCTCTCTCGCCGCTTCCGCTACCTCATCTGCACACTTGCATCCATCCACACACACACCCCTTGCCCCTGACGACTCCACCGCCCTCGATATAATAATCATCGTCCCGGCCAACACTCGTGCTCTGACTCCACCTGTCTATGGCTTTGCCTTCTACCTAGCTTCTGACCCGCCCTCGCCTCCACCTGGCCTTCATCCTTGCCTCCGGCTTCGGCTCCGTTCCTTCCTGGATACTTGCCGCCGTCCCTGCCTCCGCCTGCGCTTCCAATCACGGTTCCGCTTGCACTTTGCCTCCGTCTGTGCCCTCCCTTTGGTACATCCCATGTGTTAGAGGAATTTTTACTTTCTCGTATGCGTATGGTGAAATATATGTAGTATAGAGACAGTTATGTTGTATAGAAACAGTTAAGACTAGCAATACATATAAAACAATGAATTTTCGGCAGAAATAAAATTATTGCCGGGACAGGATAACGAGAATGTGGATAAATCCAGCTGCTAAATTAAGAGAAAAAAATCATCTAACACGTGGTTTAGCCAGAATCCCAGTTTTGTGGGTCCTCGATACCGAAAAATCAATTGTAAGCAAAATGCCCGTCTGTCTGAACACTAACTAGCGCCTAAATCATACGTAGAATTTTTTCCAAATCGAAGCAACCCCTGTTTATCTGCCTCTAGCTGAAGGTATGAAATTTTGAAAAACATTGGACGTTTTCAAAATGGACCCATGGACATTTTCAAAATTTTCTCAAAAACGGCTCCAAATTTTTTTTCAATACCTTGTAAAAATAGCATAAAATTCACTTATAAAGGTGGCATAAGTCCGATTTTCACGGTTAACTCTGAATTTTCGAAAATAGCAAATGTTTGAATTTTTTCGGCGTCATCCTGCAACTATAAAATTGAAAATACAGATTTTTCCTTCAATTGAAATTTGTTGTTCATAACTAGTTCTTTTATAAAGGTCATGTAGATTTTTTTGAAACTTTCAGTAGATTTCGTGCAATATTGCGAGAAATATTTGCAATTAAAAAAAATATTTTTTCAGAAACGCCTCCATAGTTTTCCTTTAAATTTTTGGTAGGAATAGTGCCAAATGAACTAGACGATGACATAAACGCCATACTGGTTTATTAATTTGTTTTTCACTGACGTTCTCGAAGTAATGTTTTTAATTTCCTTGGTGCGGTCTGGCTTTAAAGGTCTTGCTCCATTCTCTGGCCAGCTGCCATCTACCGCCGCCAAAATTATATATATTTTTTTGATATTTTCTAAACCTTTCAGTTTCCTAATAGTACACCGAAATATTACTTAAAGAATACTGCAATAGTAAAACCTAGCCATAAATGGCAATTTCCTTCCAAAAATTCAGAGCAGATTTTAAGAAAATTTCATTTAAGCGTTACTGTAAATGCGAAATTTGAAGCTCATTTTCACAGGAATCTATAGTTTTCGAAAATTTTCATTTAAAGTCATTTGAAGCACTTCCACTCACAAAGATAATGTAGACAAATCGATGGAAATGTGCATATTAATAGCGCGAGACATTTAAAAAAATTACATTTGTGTAATTTTTTTTAAAGAAAAGCATACACCAAAATTAACTTTACGACATATTAAACAGTGTCATTACCACTATCTGTTGCAAAAGTTCGAAGAAAAAAATTTACAGCCATTTTTGAGAAAATGGCGTTTGAGCGTTTCTGAAAATGCAGAATTTTGAGCTCATTTTAACACAAAACTATTGATTTTCGAGAAACTTTACTTAACATTATTTAAAGCACGTGTACTCAAATACAATAATATGAAGAAATTGCCTGTAATGTAAATATTACCGACGTGAGAGACAAGTAAAAAAATTGTAATTTTTGAAGAAACAAAATAGAGCCATATGGGTTTATGTCATCGTATAGGTACATTTGGCATTACTCCTACCAAATATTTAAAGAAAAAATCTGGAACCATTTTTGAATAATATTTTTTAGTTACTTTAAAAAAATACTGCACTCACTTTTGCACGGATACTAAAATTTTCCAAAAAAATATTATGACCATAATGAAAGAACTATTTATGGACAACAAATTTCATTAGAAGGAAAATTCTTTGTTTTCAATTTTATAGTTGTAGGGAGACATCGAAAAAAAGCAAACTTTTGCAATTTTCAAAAATTCAGAGTTAATCCTCAAAATTGGACGTATGCCAAATTAATAGGTGCATTTTACTCTATTCTTACAAGAAATTTAAAGAAAAGATTAGGAGCCGTTTTTGAGAAATTTTGAATTGTCCGGGGGGCTTCATGTAATGTACCCCCAAATTTTAAAGAATGTTTTTCAAAATTTCAAAGCTTTAACTAGAGTCAAAACGACAGACTTTAATTTGGAAAAGAACATACGAATAGGTTAGGCGGTAGTAGTGATCGCGGGCGGGCGGACGGACGGTAGGGCGGACGGGCGGGCGGGAGGCGGGCGTCGGGCGGGCGGGCGGCGGGCGGGCGGGCGGGGACGGGACGGACGGACGGGACGGACGGACGACGGCGGGCGGGCGGGCGGGCGGACGGGCGGACGGACGGACGGACGGACGGACGGCGGGCGGGCGGGCGGACGGACGGACGGACGGACGGACGGACGGACGGACGGACGGACGGACGGACGGACGGACGGACGGACGGGCGGACGGACGGACGGACGGACGGACGGACGGACGGTAGGGCGGACGGACAGACAGTAGGACGGACTAAGGGACAGTAAGAAAAAATGATTCATTCCATAAAATTTGGAAAACGTTTAATAACCTCTTGCAATTGAAATTAAATTCAGTGTGCATCATTCAACATTTATATTCAAGTATTTCGTCGAGACTAAGACACGCACTTTTCTCTGTGCTTATTTTTCTTTTTAAGTGCAGACATATTTTACTATTTTCAAAGCATATTTGCATGATTTTTCAGTGCATATGAATCCGCACCCAAGTTATCAGTGACGGTGCACGACGCAATTTTAGCACACTGCAGTGAAATAGTTAAATGCGAAGCAAAGTTCTTTAAGTAGAGATATTAAAATTTAATCTTACCTAAATTAAAAGTATTTAGGATGAAAATATACGGAGCTATGGCATTGAAAAAGCGGCTATTTTTATGGTTTTAACAAATTTGGCCATATTCATGCTAAAGTGGCACACTAAGTCAAAACGTTAATGTTTCATTATCACAATTTATTGTTGGGTAACGTGGGTATCCCCTCAGCCAAACAATTCGTTGATAAGAATAACATTAAATAATATTTATTCGTTATTCTCTAAGAAGTAGCGAAAAAGGCGGGGTGTTTATGGGTTTTGTGGCACCCCTAAACCCATTTTAAAAACGATTTTATTGGTGTCAATGTTGTTCATGGATCGAAAAAACACACACACGCGCACACACGCACACACACACACGCACGCGCACACACACGCACACACACACACACACGCGCGCGCGCACGCACGCACACACACATTGTGACGTCATGGGATTAGACAACCCCATAACGCCACCATCAGCTACGAAAAGAGGCCCACGAACAGAGAGGAGTAGGGTACGCGGCGGAGCGATGGCTGGTAAACGCGCCATCTGCCCACAGCTTTTCGAACTATGACGCCCGAACTAGTGAATAATGTTTTTCCGGGAGGTCACGAAAAGAGGAGAATATTCACCCCTCCAACATTTCCCCAGGCGCGAGTACCGTAAGTATCGCGGCGCGCCTCGGAGGAACCCTCTTTGAATGCAGCAGCAACGGCGACTAGACGGAACTCCTCTTTGAATACAGCAACGACGGCGACTAGACGGAACTCCTCTTTTGATTGCAGCAGCGACGGCGTCTATACTGAGCTCTCTGTGATTGCAGCAGCGACGGCGATTGTAACTTGATAGCATAGGAGTTTATTTTAACTTAGTAGTTAAAAGTTAGCTTGAGAAGCGTACCTTCGAAAGTGAGGTAATTAAGAAGTGGAGTGCACAAGCATTCTTCGCATTCACAATATTTGAGAGAGCAAGTGGAGTGACTGTTTGACTCCGAAATAATTTGAAATTTGTAAAATTCGCGCAGAAGGACATTAACTAAATCCAGCATCTCATATTGCACGCTGAGACCACACATGCCCAAAGTGTGGTAGGTAGGCCGAGCATTTCAGGCATAACTTCAGCTACATTAATTATTCGAGGCTGGAAGCGCGAACGAACTTGTAAGAGGCGCGGTAGAAGGGTGTGGAAATTGGAGGCGTGGCAGAGTCCGGAGTTCGAGAAGAAGACATTTGTAACGTCGTGGGACAGCAAGCGAAGACGGTGGCAACGCGGGGCAGCGAGCGGCAGAAAATCCCCAAGGGTACCTATAGGCGAGCAATGTGGAGCTGTTGAGGTAAAAGAACTGGCAACTTTTATGCGGCGATTAGTTGGGGAAAGAGAATAGCCGTAAATACACGACAATTCGTGTTAAAAGTGGGTGAAAAGTCCAGAATAGGTGGGAGAAGTAGAACGATGTGAGTGGCAGTTTCAAGTTCATTTACTGCACGTGTCATTAAATTCATTCAAAGAGGCCATACCTTGTACAATTTTAAATAATTCATGATTTTCACATGTTGTACAGCTGATATTATCTGGAAAAGTCTGTTTATTGTATTGTGTTAAAAGTAATTGCTTTCTGTGATATGTAAAGGGGTCAGATTTAAGTAACGTGTATATTACATTTTATTGTTTTTCTTTTTTTAAAGATCAATGTTATAGTGAGTGCGAAGCCCAAGGCTAGCACCTGTGAACGGGATTCCTTGAAACAAGTGTAAAATTCATTTTAAAAGCCGTGCACGGAAAAACTAGAGGTTAAAAGAGTAAAATAATTTGGTAGATGAAAATTCAAAAGAGGAATGAACAAATTGTAAATTGTAGTTGGTGAAAGTGTGTTTAGGCAGTCGAGGTGACGCCTATATTTTTTTGTTTTGCTTCGTTTTCTTTTTTTTTTTTTCAGTGACCAACAACTTAAAGTGCATTATTCTGTTATATAATTGTGTCACTGTTATTTTGCATTGAATATATGCTCATTTTATTCGTATTTTCTCCGATTCATTGTGTCAAGGGTTCAGACCTTTCTCATACCCAAAAGATCCTGCTTCCTGAGAATTTTAAGCTCGCTTCACGAGCATTACTAGCACGCCCTCACCACGTGTGGAAGGTAGAGGAGAGAGAGACAGTGTGTGTGTGATAGGTCGATACCGTTACCTGCCTGAGAGCTTCGATACTCGATACCATACTACTTTAAAGGCTCAGCAGCAAAAGTGGTCCAATCAGAATTAGAACGATATATTTTGTTCTTCACACATGCATACATGTACTATTTTAATATTTAGAAACTATTGATTTAAATATATTAAATTAATATTTAAAAACATACATTTTTTTAAAGTTTTTAAAGATTCTTATTAAAGAAAACTAACATTCTAACTCTTTCTGTGTCCATTCTCTTTTTTTTGTCACATATCAATCCAGCAGTACTGGGAAGTCACTGCGAAAACTCTGTAGCTGATGGAATGCCCAGGAATCGAACAGCACTTTTCTTAAATTGGGGAGAGTTTTTTTCAGTAAGATAGTACATTTGCATTAGGAGAAAGAAAGTCCGCACATTTAATTCATCTTCTTGTGCTGTGGTTTCGTACACACATCATGATATTTTTGCGATCTCTCTTCAGAGTATTCCTTTAAAGAGACCACGTGCCAATTCATTTTCGGGGGTTCAGTAGTTGCCTATATAATAAATTAAATGAATTAAAAAATTTGAACAACAAATGATCGTCTAATTTGAAATTTCTAATGCAGATAATGAAAATGAGTTATTTGGAATCATATACAGTGATTCTTTTAAACTACTGATATAAGGGACAATCGAAATCGTGATTAAAGGATTATTTTCTTGTGGGCATGGTGTATCTAGGTTCGAGATGTTTAATTAATTCCTTGAATCTATTGTCTTCAATTATACTGATACATTGATTATATTTGCGTGCCATGTAAGCAAATTTTCTTGTTATTGCTTTTGACCGGGTCTCCTTATTTAAATTTGTTCTTTGTGGCCAAAAAATCAATGAGTGTTGGCTGATTTGTGTTGAAACTTGATCTTGACAGGACTAGCCATAGGTCTTTAACTTCTACAACTTCACTTGTACGATTTGCAATGATTCCAACGGCCAGTGCAACATTAGTTGGCCTGACTCTCTTGTGTTCAGTGGAACTGATTGCTATCCGGTGTATTGATGTTACATGCTTTTTTAAATTACTAGTATTGTGTGATTTTCTACCAGGCGAAAATGTTTTTTTACACATTCTACAATTAGCACGATTATTATCTTTCGAGTCCTCTTCAAAATATTTCCACACTTAACTCATTTTCTTTATGGAATGCACTAATCTAGTCGTCTTTCTGTCACTTTAAAATGCAAAACTGAACTCAAGAACTCCGTCAGATGCCTCCGCGGTGGGCTGAGGAGGGGAGAAACGCTGTCATCGAGCACTGCTTATCGTGCCTGTCGTCACTTGATTGCCGGGATGAGTTTCCCCAAGCTGCGAATTGCGTGCTATCTCAAGAGATGGCGACAGGCGCGAGTGGGATAAAGAGCGGGGCACGGCGGTCGGACGTTGCAGCGTTGGGTAATTTCAACGACTGCAAGTGAATCCGAACAGACGGACACTTCCTTGTTGCTAACAGAAGAAAAATAGGAGAAAGAGGAATGTAAGGAAGACAATTATTCCGTAAAATCAGAAGAGCTGGGGAATGGCATAAATAATTCAAAGTATCGAAAAAGTATTTTCCGAAAGTATCGATCGCTATCGAGGTATCGAAAGTATCGAGGACCCACTCCTAATATATATATATATATATATATATATATATATATATATATATATATATATATATATATATAACGCAAATCTACACCTATTACTTATTAGAGAGAGATACAGTGTTTATAAGCGTTTTTTAATGCTTTATTTGCAAACCTTGTGTCTGTGGAAACTGGCAACTAATTTTTTGCATACGAGTTTCTGGTATCGAGTCATGCATGACATCAACAAAGTGTGATGTGTGACAAGGTATGTTTCGACATGCAGGACCTGATACTTTCCTTGTCAGGTGTAAAATGGTTAATATTGTGGCGTACTATGATGAAAACCACAGACGACTGTTCACAGTTGATATATACAATATATTTACAGAATACTTACAGATTAATGTACAAATATTATAATACAAAAATCTAACCCCTTGGCAACCTTTCAGTTCTCTTAGCCGCGAAACCCGCGACCGTCCCTAGGCCTCGCCCAGAACCACTGCTTCCGGAAGCAGCAAAAAGCAACGCAGTGCGAAGCTGTCGGACATAGAGTCCCATACACCAGTTACATGGCTTGTCGCCAAACCGATCTTCGACCCGAAGATCACGTGCAATGATAGCACTGGAGATACCTCTCGTCTTTCGACACCCAGCGTATCCCGCGAGGCGCCTGTCAGCGCGGCCTTAAATATCCGACGGCTCGCCCCCACCCTACAAGCAGCGGGCGTCATACGGCTCGCTGGCCAGCCTTTCCAAGTCTGCAACCGACATCTCTTAAACTCGCCTCCGCGCGCGTCCTTTTCAAGGAAATTCCAGCCGGGATTCCTACGGAGCTTTTCCAACCGGCGCGGCTTGGCGCCGCCGCCCTAACACCCCCATCCACATCCGGCTTAGCGCGGGTTTCCCCGAAGCGGCCCGGCGCGGCGGCGCCGGACCACGCGACGCTAC